>JAMPIV010018895.1:865000-1067500 GCA_024509875.1 Oreohelix idahoensis | reverse complement strand
TTTTATGATAACAGTATAATGACAGCGTTCATATCGTGATTATAAGACAAGTGTACAGTTTTCATACGATACTTATTTTGTGCTTTAATATATTCATAATGGGTCCTAAGTGTAATGACGAAGTTAAAAGACACCATAATGTTCTTAATTTCCAAGAAAATCTTGAGCTAATCAAGCTTAAAGAACAAGGCATCTCAAATGCTGAAATAGGCCGCAAGCTAGGTGTACCTCGTCCTACAGTTAGCACAATAGAAAAGAACAAAGCTAAAGTGTTAGAGGAAATTAAAAACGCTGCGCCAGAGCATACCAAACTTATTAGAAAGAGGCACAATTTAATTGGTGAGATGGAGAAAGTGTTAAATGTGTGGACATCAATGAGGCAAACGTTCTTGCTCTCCTTTTTCACGACGCAACCGCCACAACCAACTTCAGTCACCCCTCCCTCTAACCCTTCAGTTTCCGAGCCATCAACATCAGCCCCAGCCTCTGTTAGATCTCCTTCAAAGTCCCCTTCTCCTAAAAGAATTAGATTGAGTTCCTCCAGTTCTGAAGGTGAGCCTCCTCCATTTTCTCCATCTGATGTTCTAAGTCTAGAATCCCCCTAAATCACCAACATTCAAAACTGTACATACTGTATATATTCATCGTCTCCTTGCTCAAGAATGATTTTAAGGTGAGATGTTATTTACGTATTTTTTATTTATTACTGTATTTTCTTTATTCTTATGTTTATTTCTGTTTATTTGGGTGTTGCACGCGTTCGCAAGTGTTATATAGTTAGTTGTTTACGTATTTTGGCGGCCCTAATGCATTTGCAAGCTAAATAAAGGCTATGCTTCGACTTTCGTCGATTTTCGACTTTCGTCAGTGCTCTGGTCCCTAACCTGTCGAAAGAGTGAGGTATGCCTGTATATGTTGTAATTGAATGTTATCAGTCAGCACTAGCTTCCATAAGTGTCAACACAAAGACATCAGAACGTTAATTTTTGGAGTTAACATCTACATTATATCTGCTGTAAGCTGATGTTGTCAGTCAGCACTAGCTTGGTGATCGTGTCAAGCCCAGTCTCTGCTTTCTTGCATCAGCTGTATGGTCATTTTGTACACACCACGTCGTCACTTTATAAAGACTTTTTTCTTTTAGTGATCTTGTTCTTCTTCTTGTTTACTAGTTATTACCAGATTATCTTATATATCATTTCTCATAATGCATCCGCAGAACTTTGAGACATATTTTGTCGATTAACCTGTGGCTTTCTTATGTTTGTCTGAGAACTTTCTCATATGATTTCCTGGCTGTCCAAAGTGTACATTGCATACAAATGCCATGTCTCTAAATGCCTGTTACTTCCGTTTTGGGACGGAATGGCTAGGAGGTATGGCGTCCGATTCTAATTCTAAGTGTACCTGGGTCGCTCCCAGTACAGGTAATATAATAAATATATTTTTTTTTTATAACCAGTGGTTCCTAAAGTGATACTTCCCCTGATCTCCTGGGTAATGAGATCGGATGCCTAGCCTTCTCAGAGAAGCGTGAAAAAAAATAGGAAGTCCCGTGTGCAAGTTGCGCACGTTAAAAAAATCACTCAGCAGTTGGAAATCGGTAGCGAAATTAAAAAATTAGTAAACCTACCCACCACAAAAATATTTATAGAATATGTGATTCCTGTATAAACACATTGGGATCCTCGCCGGTGCTACGACGTTCTTGCACTGTGCAGAGATCATCCTTGTGTGACCTAACGGAGGAGATCGGAGCACTGATGGAGTTGTCTGTGTGCAATGAAGATTGTCATTAAAAACCAAACCCAAAGCTTATTTGTCGCCCTTGCCCTAGGTAAACAGCTCATTCGCCACCCCCAAGTATATTTATATATATAAAATGCAGTGTCCCGAAAGGGTTGGGAAACCCGTTGAATCTCCTTCGTGCTAGGGATTGGGGCTTGTAATTCTTCCCCATGAAGCGCCGCAGGCGACCTTTGTCTTTACTGACTGTGTGTGGTACACCACTTTGAGTGGAGACCTCCCAGTAACAAAGACTGCTGTGTCCGTCTCAGATTTTGCTCTTTTCCTCAGACCTACGGGTCCTGAGTGTTCCTCTATAAATGCCTTTGTGCAGATGAGGAAGGACATCCCTCGAAACCTTCGGGTATGTGAGGCTCTGTCCATTTTGGCTGGAATGACGTCTCGATGGTTCGGTGGTTTTTATAGCGAATATGAGTACACATGAGGGCAAGTTCGGGCACAATGGGCTAATCACCTGTTTGCCAAGTCACTTCGATTACATGTCCTGCCCATGGGCCTTGTGCACTTGGGTCCCCTCTACACCTCGTTTCACGGGGTAGAAGAGGTTCCGATTATGAGATGAGATGAAATGCAGTGTCGCGTTGTTTCTATGTTCTTAATACAAATCCGCATGCCTTATTATTACTTAATGAATTTTGGCAGAGTTTCTCATTAGGTACTGGGGTGTAACGCCGTGGGGTTATTTCAAAATTTAATATTGTAATTATGAAAGGAGATTTATTTAAAGGTTTCCGATCAATAGTAAATATGCCATAAATATTTCAGGGGTCGTAATCAAGGGAAAGATAAATTCAAGAGAAATCAAGGGACGTAACACTTCCACTTTTTTTAATATGTAAATTTATTAGAACTGATTTTCTCACGCGGATTCTAATTGCATCGGAGCTGTATCGATATGTATGTTAAAAACCAGTAAATGTTCCATGCTAACTTTTTTCGTTCTCGTCGCATTCATTCTCCGATCGCTGATTTTGCATTTCGCCATCGCATCGCAATGTAGTGAAAATAGTCCGATCTAAACCACATGCCAAGAAGGGGAAAGTGTACACTAGCCCACCAGCGCTGAATTACAACACACCAGCATCTAATCCTGGAAACGGGATATCAAACAAGTCAACCAGTAAAACTCTTGACACTACGAAGACTGGTAACAGCCTACCAGAGAACCAGAATAATTTGACCCCTGACGAGGCGAAAGAAGGAACAGAAGCAAACGTCTCTGACGTAATAGAAGAAATGCCCGATATTGCAGACAAGGCAGAAAGCATTTTGAGCTCGCTCTAACGGATGCATAATGCAAGAGAGAAGAGGACAGCCATGTTGCTACCACCATCATTCTATACCGAATCGACAGCCGAAACCGTGTCTACTTCAGAGAAGCTGCACCAAACCCAAATGACCGTCGAGAATATAGAAAATATTCAGGAACCTGAGCCTGAGAAACCAAGATCACCTCCTAAAGTGGCCGTGAAAATGCAAGAAAAGAAGACTACAACATCTACGATAAAGAAACCAAGATCACCGACCAAAATGGCTGTGAAAATGCACAAAATAGAAGACTACTACATTTACGACACGGAATACATCCCCGAAACGAGACAAGAGACAGACAACACACCATAGAAACAATCCCAGCCGTAAACCAGACACGCTGACAGCGGTGGAGGCAAAAAGAATATACCATTCAACAAAACAAGCAAAAACTGTCCCAAGCAGGCACCACAGAAGGGGAAAATTAAAATCACCCAGGTGTCGGGAGGTGAGGCCTTGCTCAGGGCCCTACATGACGACACAGTGATTGGTATCATCGAAGCAATAACGGGCAGGAGAAGCATCGCCAAAGTAGGGAGACACGAAAAGGGAGTCGTGCTTTCTCTCAACAGCACCGAAAAAACAGCTTCACTATTGACTGAACTGGAATCCGGGCCAAAAGAAGTCCAGCTGCCCTACCAGATAAAAGTCGTGGTGCAAACCTTCATGACAACAAAAAAGTTGGTCTTAAGAGGGGTCGATACCAGATGGCCCGCACGCGAGGTTCACAGTTACCTACAAACCGAAAACGCGGATGTCAATATCACACAAGTCGAAAGGTTAAAAACCTGGGATAAGAAAGATACAAATCTGGTTATAGTAACTATTGAAGGATCGACACAACCTGAGAGACTGACGCTCAAAGATAAATCAATAAGGACAGAAGCATATATCCCTCCGGTCATGCAGTGCTCCAACTGCCAGCAGTTTTCCCACACCAAGAAAACATGCAGCAGAGAAACACTTTGCCAGTATTCTGCGGGGAGCCACCTATATCGCGACTGTCCCAGGGCGAGAAGGATCACAATTACAAATCCGTAAACACATACCGGAAACTACAGGGCAAGATACCGAGGCTGCCCTGTATTTCAGGAAACGAAGAACATACTGAAGGAAGCCGTGTGCAAAAACATCTCCTTCAGGGAGGCAAGACGCAGAGCAACTTCAGATGACAAGAACAGACAGAACACAATAGATCGAAGACAACTGCATCCGCTGACCGTGGATGTCAAGGAAAAAGAACTAAAACTCCAGGTCGAGAGTAGAAGCAGCCGAACTACCGAGGACCAAACAAGTGATAATATGATAGATTTACAGAGCGTTAGAAGTATGATGGAGGAGACAAAAAGAATCCAGCAGCAAATAGAAGCACATATTAAAAAGCTGACAGAGCTAAAAGAGGAAAACGAAGAAGTCCTCAAGAGAATAGAAACAGAATGAATGAACATTGAGGAAACTGTATCTAAAAACAAACAAGAAACTAAGAAAAACGACCAACCCAACGAAAAAGTCATCGCTGAAATTATAGAAAGGTTTCTCCCAGCTATAATAGAAGAAGCGATATATCAGTTCCACGAGAAAAGGTCGACACACACAACATAACCGAGGAGATTAAAAACACACAAAACCCCACAAGCCAGCTAGTAGTCTTTTTTAGGACTAGCCCCTCTCAGGGCTGTCACCAAACTAGCGAAGCAGGATGTGAAATACACCATTGAACACGACACCACGAACAGACTAACAACGAGAGGAATCCAGACAATCACCTAGTGGTCCTTTTTAGGACCAGTCCTTTTCAGGACTAGCAACCGGCTAGTACCGAAGAACCTAACGCACAACATACCCCAAATATAACCGCTAGGTTGAACAGGGTATAACTGCGATATTGTCGACATACGGACAAAAAAATAATGATCCGTGTGGATCAACATTCCAAGTAAGTGTCATCCACTGTGCGTGTTTAATTTGAATGAAAATCTAGCAAGATTTAAATTATTATTTTTTTATTATTTTTACAGCAGTTTTAAAATACTTCGTTAAGCGAATTTAAATTGTAAAATATCCGCATATATAAAAACCAAACTCGCTCGACAGCAATATATATATATATATATGTTAAAACCAGTGAATGTTTCATGTGGATCAACATTCAAAGTAAGCACCATCCACTGTGCATGTTTAATGTTGTCATGGATTGTCTCTTCTGCTTTGCAGTAGTGGTCCAACAGTGGCCAAAACTCAAGAGTATCTAAATGGGTCGTCAAAGGTGTCTACCTTCGCACAAGATTACTCTTGGCACAGAAGTAGATAGAAGGGTAATGACGCTTCTACCTTACGGGAGGTTCACAAGATAATTCAGAAGTAAAAAAAATGCTGCTTTGCGCTGAACATTTGTTAACTTATATCTGTCCGTCGCCTTTTGTGAAGGATTTAAGCAATGGTTTTTGGCCCGTTCAAGCCCCCTGCTGAGTTAATTCAGCGAATTTCCTCTTATAATGGTATAACCCTGTTTAGAGGTAAATATATGTATGTATATATATATATATATATATATGCTCATACGTTTTCTTTCATACATGTAATAACTGAATCAACTATGTTTGTTTAGTTTTAAAATAACATGTAACAAATTTAATAGTGAATAGTCTTTAACAGGTTAAAATAAATATGGAAAGATTGGTGAAGTTTTAGATAAAAGCATTTGTCATCGAGACTGGGTAGAGGAATGTTAATCACAGCTTAACTTTTAGGTGAGTCATGTAGCTGTAGTTTTCGTCACTTCTTGGTGATGAGGGAACTTCTTCACACAACTTGTCCAATTTAGGCGGTTGGTGTGGATTCCCTGCTTTTCACTCACAACTAGCTTCGTTCCACTACATTTGTGGGCTGCCAGTTAACAGGCGCATTCTTGCTGTCCAACAACCAACGTTAATCTCTCAGAAGAATTAAATTCCCGAGAACACAGTGTAGCTCATGGAAGATGACTAAAAATCACCAATATTCTTCCAGGTATTAAACTGGGAAAATGTGTCTGGACGGCTCGAATAATGAGTTGCTTGAGTTACAATTAACACAGTGCATATATCTCACAAAATATTATATACTTAGTCACGTGTGATGTAATCATCAGTCATCACTGCTCCATTCGGAGTCTTGGGTCACCTCTGCTGTCGGTTTTTCTGCACGACTAGCCAGAAGAAATCACCAGCGCTTTCTGTAGTGGTTTATGCATATACTATTTTCGTATGTTGAGGTTCCTAATGTACCCACTTAGCAAGACAACGTGTTAATTCACATTTGTAAAATAAAGGTTTACACTTACCTCAATTGGGCTATACACAATCTCCTCGCACAGTTTAGAATGGACACGGGCAATTTAGGTTATTTGCTCTCAAATCACTTGGTCTGGAAATGTTAAATCCCTTTTATGACGGGTGAATCTGCGAAACACTTGGTCTGGGAAAGTTTCTCTTATGACGGGTGATCCAATTCCTTAGGTTTCCAGTCTTGGTATTTAAAGTCCTCGTCCCTTAAGTGTCCAGTCTCTGTATTTATAAAGGCGGGCTTACTTCTTAAGGTTTTAAGTTTCCCAAATACTTCGATCTGTCACTTCTAATATAGAAATCCTAGGTCTGATCCTTCTTGCTCTGGCCTTTGGGAGTTCCTCGTTTGAAGTTGTGAAGCTATCTGTGTTCTGTGTCTCTGATTTTGCTAGATTATATCTCTCATTCTCAGTTCAAAACGCAGAAATTTCCAATAAAAGTTATTGTTTATTCCGGCTCTTACTTCAATCCAATCGTAAGCTCTTTTGCACTATGTGGGTAGGGGTGTTTAAATTCATTATCTCCCCCGCATGTTTAAAATATTACATTTAATATTTCACGCGTGACCTCTTTCAAATCATGCGGTAATATTTCCACCAACTCACAACAAATCTGGGTACCTATTTGATGTCAAGATGCTACCTTTAAATATTGACTCGCCAGACAGATTACCTGCGATAATTACACACAGGGATGGCCCCGTGAAACGATTATCTCATTATCGTCTGTGATTGTGCGTTCTCCAGACAGTCAAACAAAAGGATCGCCGGCCGCTCAGACAAACAATATGGTTTCCTCAGACATACAGACCGTAACCCAGGTGTTAATTGCCTGATTGTCGCTGGTCCCGGAAATGAGTTACGTCAAATACGCTATCTCTCTTTGCGTTTGCCGTCTGTATCAAAAGGTGACGATCCTGCTTTTCATGATAAGAACACCGATTTAATAAACGTAACGTAAACAGTCTGGGAGTGGTCACAGAAAGAATGTAGGGCGTAAATATACCAAATAATCCAAATAATCTGATGATCGGTGAGGAAAATCGAAGAAAAAGATATGATACTGCCGGAGGGGCTGAAGGTGTGAGAGAGCACAAAAATACATACACAAACCGTTCTGTGACAAAATAGAATGAAAATGTAACAATATTTAGAATTTTTTGTTAATTGTTACTGCATTTTTACAATACTGCCTCAAGCAAATTTAAATTGTAAAATAATTTGGTTTTTACCGCTTTGGTTAAAAAAAAAAAGAAAAAAGAAGAAGCTGGTGCCTTAGATACAAAAGTGAGAATCTGTGAATTCTTGCCTCAAAGGATTACATTCTGGAGATACATTCAGAAAATTTGACTGACCACCAATATGCAACGTAAAAGATGAATCAAGGGAAGTAATCAAAATGATAAAGATATATTTTTTTTTGTGCGCAAATAACTGCGCAAATTGTTATTATCTTACAATGCAATTAAAAAGTTTTAATTACACTTTGATGCTATAATTGAAAATTAAAAGAAAAGTTAAGTTGTATGTAGCAATCCGGTTTTTTTTATTAATATGGCAATTTAATATAATTAATTTGAAAGGCGGATTTTAATTGTATACTCGGAATAACAAGATATGATATTCATCATGGATATTTTACTTCAACAGCCATATTCGATTTGTTCAAAAACACAAGACATCAACGTCCTTCTCAGGACGCCACTACTCGAGACAAGATCAAAAAACTCAGCATGAATAATGCTGTAAAAACCCCATGGCCTAATATCTGGCCTTTGGCTGGGATCATGTGTCTACACACAGGGACCAGTAGTGACATTTATGTCATGAGGTCCTTTGTGTGAAAACACGGAAGACCACTACAATGACACATGGTGTCATTGGGTCTTCTTATGTTGGGACATGTGGTCTTGACCAGAGCCGGTGTATGGGCAGGGGCCAATGCAACCTCATGCGAGGAAAAAATATGCAACCTCATGCGAGGAAAAAAAAAAAGAGAGACAAGATCGCGTTATCGTCAAAATGACCAGACATAAACCACACGCTAAAAAGAGGAAGGTCTACACCAGCCCACCAGCGCAGAACAGCCAGGGTAATCACAATACCACAACCAACAATGACAGACAGCCAGAGAGCAAGAGTGCCGCAAGTACTTGTGCCGGGACCGGCCCTTCTATAACTCCTGACACGACGGAGTTAGCTGTGACGTGCGTCGACCCGACTGAAAGTCTGAGTGACCCGACTCCTTGCTTAGATGAAGAAGACCCAGAACATAAAGAAATACTGAGAGCGTTACGACAGCTGCAGCAGACGAAGGAAAGAATAGAGAAAAGAAAACTGGAGCTTAGATCCAAGCTGCCACCACCATACGTACCCGACTCGTCAGCAGAAACCCGGTCTACCACAGAGAAGCTGCACCAGACAACGATGACACCATCACACGATGCCGAGATGACAGCAGACCCACCTGCAAGCACAATGAAAGAAGTGACAGAGACAGCTCCTCAACACAGACAGGTACAAGAGGAAGATATCGCAGAGACCATATTAGATGCACTTCGAAGAATTGATGACGGAAACGAGTTCCCTAGGCTCGCTCTTCAAGAAGCGATAATAGAAGTAGCCGCAGGCGTGCTGGACATCGATACCACCGAGAAGCAAGCTACCATTCCTGGTCCTGAGGAAACAACAGCTGACAACTCAAGGGATCAGACGCAAGATATGACACCTTATAACAAAGAACAGGAACAAGATTCGAACCAAGCCTGTAGAAGGAAACCAAGACCAAACACTAAGAAGACAAACAACACAGAAACGATACAGGAGAGGAGCGTAAAGATCACCCAGACGTCAGGAAGTGAGGCCTCACTCAGGGCCCTACCCGACAACAAAGTGATCAACATCCTCGAGGTGATAACTGGACGGAGAGGTATCGCCAAAGTAGGGAGGCACGAAAAGGGAGTCGTGCTTTCGCTCAACAACACAGACAAAACAACCTCGCTGATGATCGAACTGGAATCCGGTCCAAAGGAAATCCAGTTGCCCCACCATATAAGAGTGGTGGTGGAAAAGTACAAGACAACAAAGAGGTTGGTCATCAGAGGGGTGGATACCAGATGTTCCGAAGGCGAGGTCCACAGACGCCTTCAAGCTGAAAACGCAAATCTAAAAATCACGCAGGTCGAAAGGCTAAAAACCTGGGCCAAGAAAGATACCAACCTGATGATAGTTACGGTAGAAGGATCGACAAGACCCGAGAGACTGACGCTTGAAACATCAACAAAAAGGACAGAACCATATATACCTCCGGTCATGCAGTGCTTTAACTGCCAACAGTTTTCACACACCAAGAAAACATGCAGGAGAGACGCTGTTTGCCGATATTGCGCGGGAAACCACCAATATGGCGACTGCCCCAGGGCGAAGGAGGACCACAACTACAAATCAATTAATGCAAACCGTACCTGTGCAAACTGCCATGGAAACCACGGGGCAAGGTACCGAGGCTGCCCTGTGTTTCAGGAAACAAAGAGCATCTTGAAGGAGGCCGTGTCCAAAAACATACCTTTCAAAGAGGCAAAACACAGAGTGGCTACGGATGTTGCAGAAAAACAGCGCATAATTGATAGACGACAGATACACAAGCTGACCGCTGAAGTCAAAGAAATGAAACTACAGGTCGTAAACAGAAGCAAGCAGGCTCCCGAAGACGAAAAGGACAGCGGTGAAGACGTAATAGATATACAGAACGTCAGAGAAATGATGAAAGACATGAAAAGCATTCAGCAACAGATAGAAGCAGATGTAAAGAGGCTGACAGAACTGAAAGAAGAAAACTCCAAAATCCTCAAGAGAATCGAAACAGAGCGAAGAGCCATTGAGGAAATGACATCAAACACAAGAGCGGCCAAAACAAACGAGCAATCAGACGAGGAAGTCATCGAAGAAACACTTGAAAAACTTCTACCAGCAATAATAGAAAAAGCACTATTACAGATACAGGAAAGCAGGAAGACAAGAGAAACAGAAACGTGGAAAGCAAAAACTAACAAAACGACACAAGACAGATAGGAAGGCAGGAAATGAACACCATGAACACGCCATGACCGACAAGCAACGAAGAGGAAACCAGACAACCAGCTAGTGGTCCTTTTCAGGACCAGTCCTTTTCAGGACTAACAGACGACTAGCACCGAAGAACCTAACACACAATATACCCCAATTATAACCAACTTTCAGGTTGAACAGGGTATTACAGCAACATAGTAGACGAAAACAACAACAACAACAACAACGATATTTTACTTAGCTTATCCCCAGACCTAAGGGTCTTTTATATTTGGACATGCGCCCTAATATAACCATGTGCCCGGCACAAAGGATCAAATATGCGACCTCATGCGGGGGGGGGGGGGGGGGGGGGGGGGGCGGGGGAGAGCGAGCAAAAAATATGCGACCTCATGCGAGGAAAAAAAAAATAAAAAAAATAAAATAATATAACCATGTGCCCGGCACAAAAGATCAGTATAGTGACACTTATGTGTCATTAGATCTTTTGTGTGAAAACACAGAGGATCATTACAGTGACACTTGTGTGTCATTGGGTCTTTTTGTGTTGGGACGTGCGTTTTATGTTGGGCGTGTTCCAATGCGACTCATGCGAGTTAAATGCGACCTCATGCGAGGAAAAAATATGCGACCTCATGCGAGAGGAAAAAAAAAAGCCCTAATATAACCGACTAGGTTGAACGGGACGCGCCTCGACAAAACGAAGCAAACGTTTTACATAAAAAAAAAAAGATATTTTACAATGAAACCAACCGCAGGGTTTTTTCTATGTGGATATGCGCAATGTAAAATGTGTAACCTTGGAGTGCTACAGGGTGTTTATAAAGTCGCTGTGCAGTGAAATTTACGCCCGGGCGAGACTACGTCACCAGAAATGTGGTTTTTAATTGGGGCTTGTTGTGTAATGCTGCACACGGGATTGTGGAACACAGCATTGGAACACAGAATATCATGACGTAAATTTGCATCATTCGTGACGTAATTTCAAATTCACTGCACAGCGACTTTATAAACACCCTGTAGAAAGAGTGTGTAAATGAGTGTGTGCAAGGTGTGAAAGTATTTTTTTATATTTTTTACAGCTGCACAGTGTGTTTTCATTGTTATGCTTATGTTCAAACTATTATTGTCAATGTTTCCATGCAATCGTCTTTGTCAATTTCAACGGAATGTGAATAAGAGTTTTTTTTAAAAAAAAAAAAAAAAAATTTATCGTTAAACATTTTTTTGCCGGCAATAGCCGATATTTACAAGTAAAACTTCATGGAATGTGAAAAAATAAAATAAAAAAAATTTGGCCGGCTTAAGGCCGCTATAAACAATTAAATGGATAGTTTTGGTCTATTCGGTTTTTTATTTATGTGTGGGGTTTTTTTTCCTCTCCCTTTTTTTGACCACTGTTATTGCTAAAAGAAATAGGCTAGAGTGCGCTCTATAATTCCAAAAAAAGAGGGTGTAAGATTTCTTTATCTTTGTTTTTCCCTCTCTTTTTAACTCAACACTAATCATTATTAAAAAAAATGTGCAATGTAAAACTTTATTTTTTCCCTCTCTTTTTAAATCAACACTATCGTTACAATAAAAATGTACAATGTATATCTTTAGAGTACAAGAAAGTGTGTAAATGAGTGTGTGCAATTTTTTTTTTTTTTTTTTTTTGTGTGATGTACATCTGCTCATTGTATTTTCATTTTTATACTTATATTTATGCTATTATTGCCAATGTTTCATTGCATATTTCTTTGTAAATTTCCACGGAATGTGAATAAAGATGTTAAAAAAAAAAAAAAAGGATATGCGCCTTAATAAAGCTGGCGTGACTCACGCAAAAAGAAAAACACCAAAACGAGGCAAATTTTTTTTTTTAATTTAAAAAAGCTAGCTCAAACCTAAACAATGTTCCAGAACGAAAGTTGTTCTTTATTTGGACATGTGTCCTTATATAACCGACGTCATCCGTGTAACTAGGTTGAAAGAGTCGCGTCTCAACAAAAAAAGAAATTTTTATTTAAAAAACGCAGCTCAACACAATCACTAGACCTTTTATAATAGAAGTATGTATCACAGAAAATGATAATCGTGTTTTTTTACAAGTAACAATGTATATATGTTTGAAAAGAACGTGCTACGAAAATAATATTATTCTTGTTCAGAGTTTCTTCTTGATTTTGTTTATTCTTTTGTTTTTTTTTTTTTGTTTGTTTTTTAAATTTATTAAACATATAAGCACAATTGTGATTGTCCCTATTTACAATGATTTGACAAATGTGATGCCACTTTCTCATATCGGCAGTTGTTCATATTATTTGGAATTGGAAACATATATATCCTAATTATAACCCATCAGAGGTTGAACGGGATATTTTTCTTCATTAATTTAAAAACAAAATTAAATTTAAAATGCTACGAAAACAGTAGTAAACACGTTAAATAGGGATGAGTTGGACTATTCTTTCTTGGTGCGCCACGTCGGAAAGGGAAAATATGTCTTATTAATTTGCTTCTTGCTAAAACTCGGAAGCAGAATAAAATTGCTTTCGTGGTTCTATCATAAGATATATATATATATTTTTTTTTTTTCTTAACCAGCGGCACTTGGGCTTTCAGCCCTTCGGCATAATGACATGTCATTGCAAGGCTGTGGAACCTGAGGACTTTCCTTCCAACCCGGTCAGGAGCTTCGCTCCTTCCCATCCACAGAGGGTTTATCACAGGAGCCGTTCAGGTTATTCAGTCAAATTTCCGGTCGGAAACATTCCTTCAAACGCTGACGCCCGGGTTTGAACCATGAACACCTGGTCGCCAGTACAACGCCGAAGCCATTACACCAGCGCGGCTCCCATCATAAGATATAAGAGTACTTTGTGTGGAATAGAGCTAAACACATTTACTCGGTCTTTTATTTAGGAGTTTTTTAATGTTATACGTGCGTTATTATAACGGACGGAAATTGTGTCTTGGATGAACAATGCTTGCCATGACAAAATGATGCAAACATTAAAAGAACCACTTGATTACCTTTCCAATAGTTCTACTGTAGGAGACTTGCCCAGAAAAATACAGATTGACATAAATAAACCTCCAACCAATATTAAACGCGTGAAAGTATAAACAGAGCTTCAGAACAACATAACAATCTGTATAACTATTAAAACATAAATATATCATCAAGAGGAATATTACAGTGCAGCAAATAGAATATAAACAATCAAGGAAGACATCAAATAAAATAATTAGCATCTTGGTTCACAAAGCAATGTATGTGTTTAAAGGGGGTGTGCTACAAAGATATTTAGTAAACACGTTTAAAAAAACGAAATGGTGGACTATTCTTTCTTGGTGCACCAGATTGAACGAGAAAATATGCCTTATTAATTTGCTTCTAGCAAAAACTCGGAAGCAAAATGAAATCACTCTTCTGGTGGAACCAAAAGGAATAGTATTTGGTGCGGCTTGCATTTGCAATTACTGTAAACAAGGCACGAGTATAGTCACTTAAAGCAGTAATCATTAATTTAAATGAAAATTCATTTTCACTCAAATATCAAAATGATTATAGTTTGATTTTTACATTTCCAATGTTTCTAGGAAAACCGGGCAACGCCGGGTACTTACAGTTAGTGTGAGTGTATATATTATAAGGCAGATTGGTGGATGTAGTCCCATAGGGTAATATTGTTGACTCACTGTAGGGGAGTGAAGTGTTAGAGCCTTCGCTATACTAGGTCCAGCATCGAGAGTTGGGGTGACAAGTCCTTTCCCCGCTGCCTTTTTCTACAATAACTCAAGAGCAAATTCATGTACCCATTTACAGCTGGGTAGACTGGAGCGTGTCGATACCGAGAATCGAACTCGGCACATTTGCAGTAAGAAGGAAACAAAGGATGACAATAGAAAATAGAAAAAGTCAAAGTTTACATGTTTGTGTGTCATGACAACTCCGCCTATGCCGGTCCCAAGCCCGGATGAAAAAGGAGGAGGGCGGCCTGCATGGAGGCCGTAAGGAGGCAGTCCCTCCACCATGCAAAGGCACAACAGGCCAATCACCTGTTTGCTTTAAACTATGATTACGAGCAATATAAGAGAGAAAACCGGACTGATTCTAAAGGCGACGACAGCCGATAGGATAGTTTGGCGCTCTCTCTTCCAAACCTCTACACCTCACGGTAGAAGGGGAACGACTAAGTAAGTAAGTAAGTGTGTCATGACCCACGCCTTAGCAACGAGGCTTCGGGGCTCCCTACATTTTTGTTTCTGTATATGAAATGAATTTATCTGCAAACTGGATCACACACAAGGTCAAGGTTTTTTTATTTTTATTTTACCAGCGGCACTCGAGCTTTCCAGCTCTTTTGGCCCAATGACATGTCATTGCGAGGCTGGGGGGTCAGTGGACTTTCCTTCCAACTCCCATCCACACGGGATTTATGTGCAGGAGCCGTTCAGGTTATTCAGTCAAATTTCCGGTCGTAAACATTCCTTCAAACGCTGACGCCCGGGTTTGAACCATGAAAACCTGGTCGCCAGTACAACGCCGTAGTCATTACACCAAATTAATATTAGACAAACATAAAGGAATGTTTTCAGGCGCTCGTAAGAAATAAAGAAGTAGAACACTTAGACAACAGAAAAACAACAGACGTGAGTGGCTTACCCAGGGTTCGAACCCTGTACCTTCCGTACGACAACACCGCCTAGCTATACAAGCGAATCACACTAACCTCACGGCCACCAAGGCATCCCCAAAAAAAGGATGCTTTACTGACCGGTCATCAGTGCGAAACACAAGACAACACCGGAAGTTTATAATGGGCACCTCAGCCCATTCTAAGTGATTGCGTCAATGGGCGGGTTTCCCGGAGTTCCTTTGTTTCGCACTGATGACCGGTCCATTTTTTGGGAATAGCTGGCCGTGAGGTTAGTGTGATTCGCTTGTATAGCTAGGCGGTGTTGTCGTACGGAAGGTACAGGGTTCGAACCCTGGGTAAGCCACTCACGTCTGTTGTTTTTCTGTTGTCTAAGTGTTCTACTTCTTTATTTCTTACGAGTGCCTGAAAACATTCCTTTATGTTTGTCTAATACAGTATTAATTTACTGTTTACAGGCCTCGGGTTTCCCTTCCTTTGTGTTATTAATAGCCATTACACCAGCGCGGCTCCCAGGTCAAGGTTTACAAAGTACTAAAAGTGTGAAGGTGATCCCCTCCCCCCCCCCCCCCTCCTTTCCAGCCTTGGGTAATTTCCTACGAACAGTTCAAGCTACAAGTCACGTGTTACATAGCAGGGTCTAACTACAGTTAAACCCAGCTATTGATTGTGTTTTGTTTGTTTGGCTTTTGTAATTGTGTTTTTAGAAACAGAGCTATTTTCGTCTAAGTTTTCGCTCCGACAAAAAGGCAATGTAATTGGAGGCGGAACTTTAAACTTTTCTCGGATTAAGGTCTTCCCCCCCCGCCCCCCCCCCCCCCCCCCCTTTCCCATTAAAAAATGTAAACTAAATGCAGAATAGGGAACAAAAATAATGAACGAAATTGAATAGGTTTGTTTTTCATTACAAACTAAATAAAAACAAAACAAAGTTAAAACGCGTATGTTACGTGAAATGTGGCAAGAGGTGATCAATTCTGTGCAGGGAAAAACCTGCGTTCACTTACAATCGAGATCTGCAAACACAAACATGGTCGCATGATCTGCATTCAATGTCAAGGACTGACCTTCCTTTCCGAGGAAGCACTTTCTAAGAAATCCCAATCAGATAACACACTAGGGTAAGAGTTGCCTACAAGATTGTGCGGCAGAAGCTAGTAGCATTTTGCTGTAGCGACAGTTGGACAGGACAAAACTGGTACGTTTACTTATATGGCGTTCTTTAACACAGCTACTTCTCTAGTTTTGCGTTGTCGCCTGTGTTGTTGGTTTTAAATAAATATCACTACCATTGTCGTTATTATTATCATCATCTACGGTACGTCTTATCTTGGTCATATTGTTTTGTTTTGTTTTTAAGTTCACGGAGAAAAATAACCTGTTAACCTCTGCTGGGTTTTAACTAGTGTAGCCTATGTATTGTTTAAAATTCTAGACAGGGTACTGTATTAAGTTGATGCCCCGTGTAGGTTACGGGAAAAGAATAGGACTGATGCTCCCTCAGACATGTCGTAAAAGGCAGAACTAGACAAATGATAATCAATCAATACCCTTTAGCTCCTAGAGGAGCATAGGCTTTCAACAAACACATGCCAAGTCTTCCTGTCACGTGCCATCATCTCAAGTTCTTTCCATGTTTTCCTCATCATTTTCACCTCTGTATCCAGTTCTCTTTCCATGTGTTTTTTAGTCTACCTCTGCCTCTCTTTCCCTGTGGATTCCAGAACAAGGACTGCCTTGTAATGCCATCAACAGGTTTCCTCAGTGTGTGTCCTATCCATCGCCTTCTTTTCAACTATTGTTCCACTGGCACTTGTCTGGTTCTTGTCATCAGTTCCAAATATGTGACTTTGTCATACCATTTCAGTCCTTCTTTACTACACAAGCACTCGTTTATAAAAGTCTGTAGCTTTTTGGTTGTTGTTTTTGTTGTTCTCCATGCCTCAGAGCCATACAATAGGACTGACTTCACATTTTAGTTGAAGATTCCTATTTTAGTGTTGGACTTGATTTCTCTTGTTCTCCATATGTTTCCCAATGCAGTGAAAACTCCTCTTGTTTTTTGTATTCTTATTTTGATATCACTATCTATCCCTCCAACTTTGTCTATATTACTGCCAAGGATATGTGTACAATTCTACATCTTTTAGTGGTGTTTCTTCAAGTTCAACCTTGTTATCATTTCTTGCATTAATTCTCATAATCTTTGTCTTTTCCTTGTGTATTTTCAGGCCCACTTGTTGTGACTTCTCATCGAGAATTTTTCATTGTGTCTTGCTTATGGTTATGGGACACATGAGCCAAATCATCTGCAAAATCTAGATCATCAAACGGTTTAGTCAGATTCCACTGTATTACATTTCTGTTGTGTGATTTTGATGTTTTTATAACCCAATCTATTGCTAGTAAGAAAAGAAATGGAGACAAGAGGCATCCCTGTTGCACTACCATTCTAATCCTGAAAAAAAAAATGATGTAAGTTGTCCTTCATGAAGAACTCTGCATGGCTTGTCTTCATAGGTCTTCTTTATTAAGTTAATTATCTTCATGGGAACTCAATAATGCCTCATCAATTTCCAAAGTTATTCTCTGTCTACACTGTCAAATGCCTTTTCATAGTCCACGAATCCGATGTATAGCGGTGAATTCCATTCCAGACTTTGTTCAACTGTTATTCTCAATGTGGCCTTCTGGCCTGTACAGGATCTGTTTTGTCAAAAACTTGCTTGTTCATCTCTCAGTTGCTTTTCAATGGACTCTTTTAATCTCTCAAAGATGATTCTGTTTAATACTTTTCCTGGCACTGATAGTAACATTATTCCTCTATAATTTGTGCACTCTTGTAAATTTCCCTTCTTATGCAACTTTCCCTCCATTCTGCTGAAATTTCCTCTCTCTCCCAGACTTTGCAAGTAGTTTGTATAATATCTCTGTAGAGGTATCAATATCTGTTTTGATGGCCTCTGCTGGAATGCCATCTGGACCAGCTGCTTTTTCATCTTTCAGAAGCTGTATTGCTTTCTTTATGATAATACCTCTTAAAAAACCCAGATAGAGCAGATATGCCTACTTACATTCAAAAAGCAAATGTACTGGCCAGATACTACCATAATGTTAGCTTGATATAACAGCTTGGCCAGAATGAGAGCAATAAAAGAAAAAACCTCAGTGAAACAGTAATTGAGATTACAGAACAGTTATCATATTTAAATGCGGTTGTTACAATGGAGGAAGTGGAAAGTAATAAAGGAAAAAAAACACATACAGCACCAGGACATGATATCAAGACATGATATCTTGAGCTATGGAATACTCTGGTTAACAAAATTGGGAATTTGGGGAAAATTCCCAAGACGAGGAAAGTGGCAGTAGTTATTCTAGTACTAAAACCAGAAAAAGATGGTCATGATGCCAGTTCATACTGTCCAATTTTATTAACTTCCCAATCTAGGTAAAATATTAGAAACCATAGTAAAGATTAAAGATTTACAGATTAAAGTTTTATTTGGAAAAAAATAAAATATATGGCCAGATCAATCAGGATTTAGAAGGGATAAATGCACGATGGATCAGATAATCAAAATGGAACATGAAATTAAATTAAGATTTCATAAGAAAGAAAAGACAAGGCAGTATTCCTAGATATAGCTAGGGCCTATGATGAATGCTGGAGAGAAGGTACCCTCTTTAAACTAAAAAAGATAGAAATTACAGGTACAGCTTATAGATACTTAGAGAACTTCCTTCAAGATAGACATTTCAAATAATAAAGTACATACATGGATGAATAAATGGGGACTTCAATTAAAAGTGAATAAGACAGTAGGAAGGATCTTCAGTAAAAGTAGGATTATTAAAAATAAGATAATTGACATAAACTTACAGGGGCAACAAATTAGTACAGTCCAAACCACACAATACCTAGGAATGACACTAGACCAACAACTGAACTGGAACAAACACATAGATAGACTGGTAGAATCTTCTTCTTTGATCCTTAGCCGCTGACCGTCAAAGCAGTCAGTCCATCAAAGCAGTCAGTGGCCATCACGCCTGGTGGCATCTTGTAGGGCAGCATTAAACTGATTCCACTTTGCAACCTTCGTACAGTGCCCCAACTCTGGTTCATTCTTTGCAACTCAGCCTCCACAGTCCTCCGCCAAGTTGTTTTTGGTCGGCCTCTCTTTCGTTTTCCTTCAGGGGTCCATAGCACAGCTGTTCTTGTGATGGCATCGGGGTCTTCTGAGGACATGGCCAACCCAACTCCAGCATCTGCCAGCTATGATGGTGTGCATGTCCTCTTGCTTGCTCCGAGTAAGCAGATCTTGGTTGGTGATGGTATCCGGCCAAAGGATTCAGAGAATTTTTTTTAGGCAGGTTGTGTGAAAAGAGGACAATTTCGACATGTCCTTTTCTGTTACTCTTCAGCATTCCACACCATAGAGAAGCACAGAAAGCACACAGCTCTGATATAATCTTAATTTTGTGCTTGTGCTGTATTGAGAGGACTTCCAGATGTTGTTTAGACTATAAAAGGTTGTGGTAGAATCTTGGACCAAGATATTTGAAAGGTCATGATCTGGGTGCAAGCACAAAGACAATGATCATGTTCTATAAATCTTTCATAAGAGGCAAAATTGATTATGGAAACATAGTATATGGCTCTGAAGCGCATTGTCACTAGATTAATTTCAACTATGAATTTGTCAAAATCAGCATATACAGATTTAATGCTCAATTACATTTAAACAAATGTGAATAAATATGAAATGGTAATTATGAGAAATTATGGTTCATCATAGATCTTAGTTTCGGAGATGAAAATATAGTCTTTTGAGGTGGCCTGCCTAACTTTATAACTTAGCTTCCAAATTACTGAAATGTTGGTGCTGCTGGTTCCATCACTTCATCTCTGTGGCACGGGCATGTCTCCAAAGGATTCTGGAGGTAACCGCTTCCTGTCAAGGCAGGGATCTTCACCACCCGTGGGATGTAGATTTCATGTATCAACCTCAAGCTTCAAACCACAGACTAGTACAGCTCGTAACGTGAGTAGAACCCCAAATGGTCTCTCCAATCCTTACCACCAACTTTAGAGGGAATAAAAGAACACATTCCGCTGCTAAGTATTTGTTTTCCTGATTTAGATCTGGTGCCTTTCCCCATTGTCCATTACTGATTTTTAAAAATCAGAATTTGTACTCTCCCTGGGTGTATATCATATAACTCAGGGGATGTGATAACAAGATCACCATTCTTTTAGTTAATGTAATGAAAAAATGTCAACTGGACAGCGGCAAGTGGTTTGTGCCTGAATGAACAACTTTAAACATACATACAACTCACTACAAATGATAATATACATATGATGTCATCATCATCCACTTCCTTTATCCACTTGGAGTCTGGGATTACCTCTGCTTTTTGTTCTTCAGTGAGAACTAGCATGAAGCAATCACCAGCGCTTGCTGTGGTGGTTCATGAATGTATCCTTTTCACATGCTGATGTTGTCAGCCTCGTATGAATCTTTAACACTCCTAGCTAGTATAAACTAGTAAAATTTGAAGTACAAGGGGATTGACATAAGTCTTGGGCCTGACCATGAAGGAGTCACAGGAGGAAGATGAAACTTGGCACATTTAAAGTTCATCATATTTGCACTGAATGTGTGAAGTACGCTTTTGTTTCTTCAATGGGTTTTCCCGCTACGGTGCACGGCGCAATGTACCCTATTGACTGGATCTGCTGCTCCAAAAATTTGACAAAACAATGGAAAAGAAGGAGGCCAGAGCTGTGATAAAATTTCTGATGTTTCCGGGAAAAACACCTACAGAAATACACAGGGAGATGGAACCAGTGTTTCGTGATTCCTGTCCTTCATATACTTCGATAAAAAACTGGTGTCAACAGTTTAAGTGCGGCCGCTCAAATGTTGCTGATCTGCCAAGATCTGGTAGACCAGCCTCAGAGTGCAATGATGAAAATGCAACAAGAGTGAAGAAAATCATTGACCAGGATCGAAAAATGACAATTGTGGAGATAGCTAGTAGAGTAAAACTAAATGAAAGAACAGTTTATAGAATTTTACACAACAGACTGAACATGAGAAAAGTGTGTGCAAGCTGGGTTCCGCGACTGTTGTCACGTGAACAGAAGCAAACGAGGGTAAATTGTTGTCAACAGTTGCTCAAAAAGTGTTAGTCAAAAAATTTTTTGGAGACGATGGTGACAGTAGATGAGACTTGGGTACACCATTATGACCCCGAATCCAAAATTGCCAGCATGCAATGGAAAACACCGGGCGCCCCAACACCTGTCAAGCCGAGAGAGCAGAAATCTGCAGGAAAAGTGATGCTGACTGTTTTTTGAGACGCAAAGGTGTCCTTTTGAAAGATTATCTGCCTCGTGGCAACACAGTTAATGGACAGTACTATGCAGATCTTCTCACCAAACTAAGAAAGGTTGTGTCCAGGAAACGAAGGATAACGCGCACTCAAAATCTTCCTTTGCTTCAAGACAACGCGCCCTCTCACAAAGCACGGCTTGTGCAGCTAGCAGCCAACGATTTGAATATTGAAATTCTTCCACACCCACCATATTCTCCAGATTTGGCTCCATCAGACTTTTTTCTATTCCGAAATCTTAAAAAACAGCTAAAAGGAAATCATTTTGACAACGATGAAGAGGTTATACTGGCATGTGATGACTGGTTTAGTTTGAAAAATAGGGTGTTATACTCCCAAGGTCTTTTCAAGGTCAAGCAGAGATGGCAGAAGTGTGTCAATTCAGATGGTGGCTATATTGAAAAGGAATAAACACTATACAAAATTTCAGCTCTCTGTGACATGTCCTTCATGGTCAGGCCCAAGACTTATGTCAATTCCCTTGTATAAAAATGTTTACAACTCACCCTAGTAACTAGACAAATCTTAGACGTCTTGCTCAGGTAAATAGTCTCGCCAACTTAACACAGATGCCTTGAACACACGTCTCGGATATTATTTCTTATTCTAGAATTTGTCTGTGACTTGTGAGTAGTTTCTGTAGGAGTCCGGTTCCTTATTAATATTGGCAAGTTTTCTTTTCCAGTGGATATAGGATGCTTTAATATGTTTTTCAGTTCCTAAACATTCAGAATCCTGACTCTATTCTTTCCTGTGGCAAGGTCCTAGATGTCTACTTGTGACGATTTCTGGAATGCAGTGTCGAATGCTACATCAATCTAGTAGATGTTCTACGTTATATCATAGCTCATGGCCCACGCTTCCTGCATGGCATTCATACACATTTTCCAATCGCATGGTTGTTTATTGGCGCCTCAAATGTCAGCCAATACATTCAAGGTTCATATTATGAAAACTTTTCCTCATGTTGTATTCTGCATGACTCATGCGTTTGAAAATTTCAAACAGTCATCCTCCGTATATGCAGTTGCTACATCTGACATATGTTGTCAGTGTTTACGTTACAACTTCTTACATTTTTCCTGTCAAGTCGGAAGTAATTATGCAATCTTAAGCAAACACTTTGTGCTCGCATTTACCTGGAGTTAGTTTGTTATTATCATGATTTATAGGGACTAGTTAATCTCTCAGGGATGGCGATATGCTTGTCTGGCCATGTCATGCATCGAAGTGTGAAACTTGAACAAAGACAGTAGGGAAAAAGAGAGTGCTAACAACAGAATAATGCACCTAATTCAGTACGCACAACAAATATAGTTCAATACTGCTGGAGAGGAGAGGAGAAGAGAGCGCACATATTATGTCACATGAGTACTTTCTTATGTGAGATGTGTTAACTTGACTAGTGTCATATTGGTAGTTTACTTTCTTGTATGAGTACTTTCTTGTATGAGATGTATTAACTTGGCTGGTGCCAGATTGGTAGTTTACTTTCTTGTGTGAGATGTGTTAATTTGGCTAGTGTCATATTGATAGTTTACTTTCCTCTGAGATTTGTTAACTTGGCTGGTGTCACCCTTGTTGTTTACCTTCTTGTGTGAGATGTGTTAGCTTGGCTAGTGTCAGATTAAAAGTTTACTTTCTTTTGTGAGCTGTGTCAAATTGGCTTGTGTCAGGCTAGTAGGTTACTTTCTTGTGTGAGATGTGTTAGCTTGGCTTGTGTCAGATTAAAAGTTTACTTTCTTTTGTGAGCTGTGTCAAATTGGGTTGTGTCAGGCTAGTAGGTTACTTTCTTGTGCGAGATGTGTTAACAGACATAGGGGGACCTTGAGTCGCTGGCACTGAACAGGAGAACTTGGTGTGGAATTTTGGGATCTTATGCTCTTTGGGGTGCTGAAAGGTGAGGACTGTCATGCAACCTTTCAGGTGGTGATGGCAAAGAATTATGTGTGGTTTTTGTTGCAAGATAGATTCAGCTCTCGTGTTCTTCCTTTCGATTGCTTACCACCTTATATATATATATATATATATATATATAATTCACAAAAACTCTCTTATAAAAACTGAAGAGAGATGATGGAAGTGAAAAAAATGTACCTCTGTTGGGAACCGAATGCAGAGCGTATGCTTAGAAAATAACCATATAGCCACAAAACAGGCACACCTTGGTAAATGTGTTTTTGTTTTTTTTAAACTCTAGTGTTAATATATTTTATTTTACTCAGTGCCTAAGAAAAGTAAGCAAGATGAATGTATTTTTAGATGAGTGGTAATCGAAATATTCACGTTATAAAGAATTGTCAAAACACATTGAACAATGCATCGTTCGGCTGACCACTACTTCCTTCAAAAAACGCAAATTGACGTCTGTAGGAGTTCCAGTTGTCAATGGATATATTTGTTTGCCATGGCTTAAATTTTGATAATTTAATGATTGCCTCCCCCAGTCTGTGTAGGTTTGTTTCAGACATACCAAGAAAACTATTAGAGAGGATCTTTGCTTCGTCCTCTTGAGCATGCTCTTGCCCTGAAGCCAGGTCTGCATGTTATAGCTGATTTGGTTTTATTTTAATGAGGTGAAGAACTCACTCCTTTTTCCATCTCTCTGTAGTTTATAATTTTTGTATGAATGACTTCCTGGCTTCTATTCTTATTCTGCCTCTAATGGTGACATAGCAGATTTTCTCAATGCTGCATCTCATACTTGATTTTCCTCTAATTTATTTATTTTTTTTTTTCAACATAATAATCAGGCTTGACATTAATAGCAGAGCTGAAATTAGTATCCTATTTATCAGCTTTCACTTTGTTTCTATATATACACAAGAGTGTCATAGCAGATGTGACCTGTTGGTAAACTTGTGTGTTTTGTCCTCTGTCATTTATTTTCTACTTCTATGATTTTCCCAGGCATGTGGAGTGAGCAATAAACATTAGCAGCTGTGAATTTATACACAAGTAACCTACTTTGTAACTCTTGATTACTGACTCTGACTAGACTGCACAGCTCTCTGGTGATTGTGAAATAGATGAAAAAACAAGACTTGCAGGTATTTAAATTATTTACCTGTTTTATCAAGGTTTCAATGATGTTGATGTCCAGTGCACTAGAGATACACTTACATTAGACACGTACATCTTTACATTGTATATCTTGCATAAAAAGTTCAATTCATTTGTGTGTCCTGGTAGTTTGTTTATGTCAGAGGTAAGTAATCTGTGATCATTTACAAATACCTTGCTTTATAGTCATCATCATTATCATCAGCTGCCACCTCCACAACAAAGGTTGGGTGCAATGGATCTCCAACGTTTCTATCTCTTTCTGTATGTTGCACTCTGATAGACTCTTTCCTGTCCATCTCTTGATGTTATCTTCCCACTTAAAACGCTGTCGTCCCCTTGCACATTTGCCTTTAGCTCTTCCTTCTGTTATGGTCTTCTGCAAGGTGCTATGTCTTTTTATATGGCCAAAACGTTTTACCCACCTAATTTTGATCGCCTTCATTAATTCTTTGTTCATACCTAGATTTTCAAGGACCTCTTTATTTCTTTGTTTTTGTGTGCCTCTATTGCATTCTTTAGGACGTACGTGGTAAGGCCCCAATCTATTCCACTGTGGCCAGCCATTAGCTTTTTCCATTTTGCTGTTTCGCTTAGTGAGCCGTTGATTTTTTCAGATTCTTCCACCTCACTCACTGTCTCAGTCTTTGTGTACTAGGAATAAGTAGGTACTCCTACCTTGCTTGTAGTATTGGATTCTGAATTTGACTCTTACCTTGTTCACTTGCTCCCATATAAACACATCGAATTATCACAACATTGGCTATCTGCCTCAGGCTTCTCTTGCTGCCGTACAGTTTCTGCTCTAATGGGTTGACGAAAGCTATACAATCAGTCTACTCTACTGTTGGAGCTGACAGTCTTGAAGGACATGTTCTACTGTTTGTTTGTTCTTACCACATGGACACATATTTTTCTTCCAGGTTTGTGATGCATGAAGCACATGGTATTTCAGTATGTAAGGCTGGTTCTCTTGTCAGAAAACTATCACTTGATCTATTCTTGGTAAGGAATAATATTCTTCACATTTATCGGGAAGGGGAGGGGGGGGCCGGGGCTGGTTATTGTGGCAGGATGAACATTTAAATTTGAATTTGGAAGGTACAGGCTTCCAGCTTGAGTGCAAAATTAAAGTGAGATGCAATAAAGGATAGGATAGACAGAATGGACCTGGTCATTGGCTCTACCCTTTATCGGTAAAATCTGCTCACGTTACAGGGCGTGGCTTGCAAACTAGGGAATCCCAACACCAAGGTTAAGAAAGGTAAATATATACACATGTATATTCATGTATTGCTTTTGGTGGTTTTCCTGTCCGTGTGCTCAGATGCTTAATTGACCAGGGCGATCCTAGGAAAGCCTTATACAAGCACAGCAGGGTTATCCCTGTGTGGGGAGCTCTTTCATTCATTCATAACCCTCCACTCCCAAAGGAGCATAGGCCGCCCTGGGGGGTTCCATAACAAGGACTGCCTTGTAATGCTATCAACAGGTTTCCTCAATTTGTGTCCTATCCATCGCCAGCGTCTTCTTCTCATCTCTTGTTCCACTGGCACTTGTCTAGTTCTTGTCATCAGTTCCACGTTGGTAACCTTGTCATACCATTTTAATCCCTCTATTCTACGCAAGCACCCATTTATGAAAGACTGTAGCTTTTTGGTTGTTGTCTTTGTTGTTCTCCATGTCTCCAAGCCATACAATAGGACTGACTTCACATTTGAGTGGAAGATTCTTATTTTCGTGTTGGATCCTGTTTCTCTTGTTCTCCATATATTTCCCAATGCAATGAAAGCTCCTCTTGCCTTTTGTATTCTTATTTTGATATCGCTGTCTGTCCCTCCAACTTTGTCTATATTACTGCCAAGATATGTGTACGATTCTTCATCTTGTATTGGTGTTTCTTCAAGTTCAACCCTGTTATCATTACCTGCATTTATTCTCATTATTTTTGTCTTTTCCCTGTGTATTTTCAGACCCAATTGCTGTGACCTCTCATCGAGTGTTTTCAATTTGTCCTGCATCTGATTACGGTTATGGGACAGAAGAGCCAAGTTATCAGCAAAATCCAGATCATCCAACTGCTTAGTCAGAGTCCACTGGATTCCATTTCTGTTGTGTGTTGTCGATGATCTCATAACCCAGTCTATTGCTAGTAAGAAAAGAAATGGAGACAAGAGGCATCCCTGTCGCACTCCTGTTCTTATCCCAAACGGTTCTGTAAGCTGTCCTTCGTGAAGAACTCTGCATGTCAGGTATTCATGTGTTTTCTTTATTAAATTAATGATCTTCAGGGGAACTCCATAATGCCTCATCAATTTCCAAAGTGATTCTCTGTCTACACTGTCAAATGCCTTTTCGTAGTCCATAAATCCGATGTATAGTAGTGAATTCCATTCCAGACTTTGTTCAACTATTATTCTCAAAGTGGCTATCTGGTCTGTACAGGATCTGTTTTGTTGAAAACCTGCTTGTTCATCTCTCAGTTTCTTGTCTATGGACTCTTTTAATCTCTCAAGGATAATCCTGTTTAATACTTTTCCTGGCACTGATAGTAACATTATTCCTCTATAATTTGTGCACTCTTGTAAATTTCCCTTGTTAGGCAACTTAACCAGATATCCTTCCTTCCATTCTGCTGGTATCTCTTCCTTTTCCCAGACTTTACCAAGTAATTTATATAACATCTCTGTAGCCGTGTCGATATCTGCTTTGATGGCCTCTGCTGGAATGCCATCAGGTCCAGACGCTTTTCCATCTCTTAGAAGCTTTATGGCTTTCTTTATTTCTTCCTTCATTGGTCTTTCACCGTTAATTTGTAGCTCTTCTTCTGCTGGCTGAATGTCCGGCGGGTTTTGTGGAGCTGGTCTATTGAGAAGGTCCCCAAAATATTCTGTCCACCTCTTCATTTGCTCTTGTATATTGCTGAGCAGTTTCCCATTCTTGTCTTTTATGAGGCAACTTGTTTGCTTGTATTTCCCTGTTAGCTTCTTTGTGCTGCTATACAGTTCTCTCATATTTCCTTTGTCTGCAGCATCTTCTGCCTCTCTTGCCAACTCCTCAATATACTTCCTCTTGTCTCATTTGATACTTCTTTTTACTTCTTTGTTTGCTTCTGTGTACACTTCTTGAGCCTTGGCTTTGGAACTTCTGGTTTTGCTTCTGTTTAAATCTGCTTTCTTGTTTTTTCTGTTTTTTATCTTATTGATGGTTTCTGTTGTTATCCATGCTTTTTGTTGTCTTTCCCTTTTCCCCAGTATTTCTTCACATGTCTCCTTCCATTTAGTTTTTACCTGCTGCCAATAGTCTTCTGTATTCTCTACATCTTCCAGCTGTTGGAGCACTTGGAATTTGTTGGATACTGTGACCGCAAATTTTTCTCTTGTTTCTTGATTTCTTAGCTGTCCTACATTAAACTGTTGTCTATAATTTTGCATTGTTGCATATCTCTTGAGTTTCATTTTTACTTTGGCTATCAGAAGATTGTGATCTGATGCCACATCTGCTCCTCTGTATACCTTTACATCCTGCAATGATGATCTAAACTTCTTGTTTATGCATATATGATCAATCTGATTTTCTGTTCTATGGTCTGGTGATATCCATGTTGCCTTGTGTATTCTCTTATGCGGAAACATGCTTCCTCCTATAGCCAGTTGATTTGAAGCACAGAAGTTTGCGAATAGTTCCCCATTTTCATTCATTACTCCTAGCCCATGTTTTCCCATGACTTCTTCAAATCCGGTATTGACTGTACCTATCTTTGCATTCATGTCACCCATCAAAATTGTGATGTCTCTTCTTTTTACTTTATCCATAATTTCCTGTAGTCTTTCACAGACTCTTCTTTGTCATTAGTTGGTGCATAACATTGGATGACATTTACATGAATTTTCTTTTTTAGCTGTTTTGAAAGTAGCTGTTATTATTCTGGGTCCAACAGCTTCCCATTCAATGAGTGCTTTCTGTGCTTCTTTAGATAACATAAGAGCTACCCCTTCACTGTGGTGTGAACTTTCGTCTTCATGTCCTGAGGACAGCACCAATTCACCTGTGATGAGTTTCTTCCTGTCTACCCCCTTCCACTTTGTTTCACACATTCCCAGAACCTCGATTTTGTATTCCCTCATTTCTGCTGCTACTTGCACCACTTTCCCTTGTTCGTTTAATGTCCGAACATTCCACGTGCCAAATCTGGAAGTTCTCCTAGAAGAAAGAAGGTTAGTCAGCAACACAGAAGGGAGCTCTTTACTCAGTAGTAATCATTCAAAAGAATGCAGTGCTTTCCCCGAATTAGGGTTACCCGAAAATTACAGAAAAAGTATTATGCCTTTTAAAGTTTAAAACACAAACTGGGCTGTTATGATCATCATTAAAAATTATATATATATATATATATATACACACACACACACACACACACACACACACACACACACACACACACATACATATACACACACATACACACATCATTTAGCAAAGGTACCAGTAATTAACAAAGTAGCATTCACTAAAATTAATGTAATAATAATAATAGTTGCCCATCGCAAGCGAAGATGGCGACAGCTTCAGACTTGAGTTGTGACACATCTGTGCCGTGATCTGATGTGACTAATTAATCCTATTTAGGCCCTGCCACATACGGGGCACACATGGTTAGAGTCGATAGTAGTGTTGCTGTGCATTCTGGCCTTTCTTGCAGCACGCTTGCCTTCTGCCTTATCAGCTAAATTCTGTTCTGCAATGCGAGCACCTTGAGTAATGTTTGTCCGCCAGGCACAGCGATCCTGTGCGATAGTCTCCCAGGAGGAGACATCAATTTTGAAGCTGCTCAACGATGCTTTCAGTGTGTCTTTGAAGCGTTTCTTTTGTCCTCTTGCTGTTCGCTTACCCGTGGAGAGTTCGCTGTACATCAACTGCTTTGGGATGCATTTTTCGGGCATGCGAACAACATGTCCGGCCCATCTAGTTTGGGCCCTCTGCAGCAATGTGTAGATGCTTGAGATATGTGCTCTGTTGAGGACCTCAGAATTAGATACTCTATCATGCCACTTGATCCTGAGGATCCTGCGAAGACAGCTCATGTGGAAATGATTAAGCTTCTTGGCATGTCTGCTATACACTGTCCATGTTTCACAGGCATACAGGAGGGTAGTGAGTACTATTGCATGATATACTTTTATCTTGGTGGCTGCACTAATTCCTTGTCGATCCCAGACATTTACTCTTAGTCTTCCGAAAGCTGCACTTGCCTTTGCAATTCTGTTGTTGACCTCGGAGTCGATATTCGCATCTTTGGTAAGGGTACTGCCTAGATAAGTGAAGCTGTCCACCACTTGGAGACGTTGGTTCTTTACTGTGATATTTGGTTCACAGTAAGGTTGCCCATGAGCAGGTTGCAACATTACTTCAGATTTCTTCGTATTGATGGTAAGGCCAAAGTCATCACATGCTACAGAAAGCCTCCTCATATTGTTCTGCATGTCCAGTTCTGTGCAGGTGTTGAGGGCACAGTCGTCCGCAAAGACGAGGTCAGAGATCATTGTTTCATTCACCTTCGTAAAGGACTGTAATCATCTCAAATTGAACAGATTCCCATCTATCCTGTATCTGATGTGTATGCCGTCACTACTGTCATGAAAATTAATGTAAACACACTCACACACCCCGTCCAGGAAAAACACAAATAGGTTAACACCTTAGTGATTTGGGTTGGTGGGAAACTTTATAATATTAAATTACCCTGGCACTAAACGTTAGTCAAAGAAAATTAATTAACCTTTAAGAAGATCCACTATATATATATACAGTATATATATATATATATATATATATATATATATATATATATATATATATATATATACAAGGGGATTGACATAAGTCTTGGGCCTGACCATGAAGGAGTCACAGGAGGAAGATGAAACTTGGCACATTTAAAGTTCATCATATTTGCACTGAATGTGTGAAGTACCCGTTTGTTTCTTCAGTGGGTTTTTCCGCTACGGTGCACGGCGCAATGTACCCTATTGACCTGATCTGCTGCTCCAAAGATTTGACAAAACAATGGAAAAGAAGGAGGCCAGAGCTGTGACAAAATTTCTGATGTTTCCGGGAAAAACACTTACAGAAATACACAGGGAGATGGAACCAGTGTTTCGTGATTCTTGTCCTTCATATACTTCGGTAAAAAACTGGTGTCAACAGTTTAAGTGCGGCCGCTCAAATGTTGCTGATCTGCCAAGATCTGGTAGACCAGCCTCAGAGTGCAATCATGACAATGCAACAAGAGTGAAGAAAATCATTGACCAGGATCGAAAAATGACAATTGTGGAGATAGCTAGTAGAGTAAAACTAAATGAAAGAACAGTTTATAGAATTTTACACAACAGACTGAACATGAGAAAAGTGTGTGCACGCTGGATTCCGCGACTGTTGACACGTGAACAGAAGCAAACGAGGGTAAATTGCTGTCAACAGTTGCTCAAAAAGTGTCAGTCAAAAAAATTTTTGGAGACCATGGTGACAGTAGATGAGACTTGGGTACACCATTATGACCCCGAATCCAAAATTGCCAGCATGCAATGGAAAACCCCGGGCTCCCCAACACCTGTCAAGCCGAGGGTGCAGAAATCTGCAGGAAAAGTGATGCTGACTGTTTTTTGGGATGGCAAAGGTGTCCTTTTGAAACATTGTCTGCCTCGTGGCAACACAGTTAATGGACAGTACTATGCAGATCTTCTCACATAACTAAGAAAAGTTGTGACCAGGAAACGAGGGATAACGCGCACTCAAAATCTTCCTTTGCTTCAAGACAACGCGCCCTCTCACAAAGCACGGCTTGTGCAGCTAGCAGCCAACGATTTGAATATTGAAATTCTTCCACACCCACCATATTCTCCAGATTTGGCTCCATCAGACTTTTTTCTATTCCCAAATCTTAAAAAACAGCTAAAAGGAAATCATTTTGACAGCAATGAAGAGGTTATACTGGCATGTGATGACTTGTTTAGTTTGAAAAATAGGGTGTTCTACTCCCAAGGTCTTTTCAAGGTCAAGCAGAGATGGCAGAAGTGTGTCAATTCAGATGGTGGCTATATTGAAAAGGAATAAACACTATACAAAATTTCAGCTCTCTGTGACATGTCCTTCATGGTCAGGCCCAAGACTTATGTCAATCCCCTTGTATATATACATGATATAAAGTTTAGAAAAAAAAACAACTTTGTGGCTATTTGCTAACTAAGTGTGCTTATCAATAAGTTAGGAAAAAACCTCATAACAATGCATCTGGTATAGGGCTACAGCACCTAATCCAATCTGCAGATTAAAGATTTCTCTGGAGACACAAAGAGTTCTGATAAATTTAAGAGTCTAGTATATATAGCAAGGAATCTCTTACAAGATTGCGTCACTCATTGCATGCACCTGCATGGAGATCAGCGAAGTTCCCCTTGTGACAAAGGCATGAGGGGAATCAAAATGATTATGCATAAGAAGTGGAGAAGCTTCCAATGTTATCCAACTCAAAGGGTTTACAGGGACAAAAGCGTTCGGTCACGTGAAAAGCAAAGCCTCTCATTCATGTACGCTTCCCACTGATTCAAAAGACACATAGATTTCAGCCGCCACTAAAATAAAAGTTTAAAAGATGGCACAAAATAGCCGACAGTAGCACGTGCAAGAGGGAGGAGTTCAGCCTTTCTAAATTAAGAATGACAGCTACACCAGGAATTACGCTCGTAGGTGCTTGTAATTAAGAAAATGGGAGGAGATAAAATCACTGTTAAGAGAGAGGTGATACTAACACAGCCAGAGAGTGGCAGATAATCTCATTCAATTCTTGACAATACCACATGGGCTTGTTCTCCAGAGACAGATAAGATCTGTGTTCTATGAGTCAAGTCTAGTGCTGACTGAAACCTCACTTATACTATGACCATAAAACTGAGCATTTATCCAGCTCAATGAAAGAATAAATGATGCGAACACAGTTTGAGAAAGCCATTGGCGGTGTGGCAGGTTGGGCTCCTGTTTATTCATAGGTTAAAGGCAATGCTAACTATTTGTGTGACTAGCAGAAACTTTACCGGCTGTATCCCAAAACTAGAAATTGATTCAGCTGGAATTATCTCTCTGAGCAAGTGTCAGGGGAATGTACGCAACTGTATAACTAGAAGATAGTAATCCACTTCATGTGCCCGGTGTACTTTGCTGCAAGTAAACATATGGATTTAAAGAACTCCCTTATATACCCAAAATTAGGCCCCAACTATGCTTCTGAAGCTGTGCAGATGTACAGAAGTAGCGGCAGACTTTTCCAATGACAAAGTCACTGCATTTTCACTTCTCCCTCTATGCAATAGAATGAGGAGGTCCTGTTTCTCCTTTAACAGGGAGATTTCAGCGGCGTGTCCGGGTAAACGAAAAGTTACCCCACGCAAGCCAGCGGACAGGAAAAGCGTTGCATGACCAGTGGTCTTGTTTCATTTGTCAATTTCAGACAAACAAGGGGACTATCAGCCAACTGACAACACAGAATATTTTGTGTCAGCTAATGTAGATGAAACAAAGTTACACGCGTGGGGTTTCCTCCTGTGCTGTTAGAACTAAGACTGATGCGTAGATCAATCCACCAAAGTATCAATAAATTTAAAATAGGGCCTGGACAAAACCAGAGGTAGGCAAAATGCGTGCTGACAGGATGGTTGGCCAAAAAATTCAAATCAACTCATCACAGGGTTCTATGTCATTTATTTTTTAAACTGTTTTTAATTAATGTTTTTATCTCTTCATGTCACCCCTAAACACTTATGGGTACAGAATGAAAACTCAAATCCCTACGGTTTGAAAGAAGACAAAGATCTTTTCTTTTGTTATCCTGGTTTCAATTTGAAGTTTGCTTCCTCCATCTTTGATAAGTCTTTCAACCTTTGTATTTTCATATATTTTGCAATGGACAGAAATCCAATGTACTTTCAATGTGTTGAATGTATTGCTGGTTTTCATTAGTGCTTCTGACAGGCTGTCTAGTTAATTGTTTTTACAATTCTCATATTGTTTTTAATTGTAAGGGTCGGTTCTTTTCTAGTTTTTTTTATGTTAAGCATGATAAAGTTATACAAAGTTGTGAAGGAAATTGAATAGAGAGCAATAAAATGAAGTAAATAAAATGAAACAAAAACTTATTTCAAATAAACCAGCTCCAAAACTGGCATCCCATAAAAAACGCTTGGAAAATGTTGTGCCTGAATACTTGCTTTTCATCCTTTAAGAGTTAATATGGCGGTGTTAACAAAAATAGGTAATAAGTCTTACTAGAACGAAGGGCAAAGAGAATCACTGAAGGCCTTTGTCATGGACAAACAAAGGACAATGGCAGAGAAAGAAACTGAGAACAAATTTAAATATATTTTGAAACTTATGTAGATGATATGACCTGTAAATGGAAGTTGCTGATAAATGTTGTCTTGAACATTTACTACTGCACAATGTTCTCATTACTCTGTTAAAAAAATTTAACTTCTGGTGTAATCATGTAAATGTTGAACACACAACACAGTAACATTCTTCTGTGACCTCAGATATGTTGTTTGTATGTGAGTCCATTTGTTACTCTTACTTTATTTATCTAGTCTCATGTGATGTGATTTAATGTTGCATAAAGAAATTAAGTCGAACAAAAAATCAGAATCTTCAATTCAAATGTCAAGTCAATCCTATTGAATGGCTGTGAAACGTGGAGGAGGAGAACAAAAATAACAACCAAAAAAGATACAGACTTTCATAAATGGGTGCTTGCCTAGAATAGAAGGATTGAAGTTGTATGACAAGATCACTAATGTAGAACTGATGACAAGATGACTAATGTAGAACTGATGACAAGAACCAGACAAGTGCCAGTGGAACAAGAGATGAGAAGATGACACTGGAGACAGATAGGACATGCGTTGAGAAAACCGGTTGATAGCATTGTCAGGCAGTTCTGGTTCTGGAATCCCCAGGGTAAGAGAGCTAGAGGAAGAAAACGGAACAAATGAAGAAGACGAGTGGAAACAAACATGAAGAAGAAGAATGGAAGCAAACATGAAGAAGATGAGTGGAAACAGACATGAAAAAGATGAGTGGAAACAGACATGAAAAAGATGAGTGGAAACAGAAGATGAGTGGAAACAGACATGAAAAAGATGAGTGGAAACAGACAAGAAGAAGACGAGTGGAAACAGACATGAAGAAGACGAGTGGAAACAGACATGAAGAAGATGAGTGGAAACAGACATGAAAAAGATGAGTGGAAACAGACATGAAGAAGATGAGTGGAAACAGACATGAAAAAGATGAGTGGAAACAGACATGAAAAAGACGAGTGGAAACAGACATGAAGAAGATGAGTGGAAACAGACAAGAAGAAGATGAGTGGAAACAGACATGAAAAAGATGAGTGGAAACAGACATGAAGAAGATGAGTGGAAACAGCCATGAAAAAGATGAGTGGAAACAGACATGAAGAAGATGAGTGGAAACAGACATGAAAAAGATGAGTGGAAACAGACATGAAGAAGATGAGTGGAAACAGAAATGAAAAAGATGAGTGGAAACAGACAAGAAGAAGACGAGTGGAAACAGACATGAAGAAGACGAGTGGAAACAGACCTGAAGAAGATGAGTGGAAACAGACATGAAAAGGATGAGTGGAAACAGACATGAAGAAGATGAGTGGAAACAGACATGAAAAAGATGAGTGGAAACAGACATGAAAAAGATGAGTGGAAACAGACATGAAGAAGACGAGTGGAAACAGACAAGAAGAAGATGAGTGGAAACAGACATGAAAAAGATGAGTGGAAACAGACATGAAGAAGATGAGTGGAAACAGACATGAAAAAGATGAGTGGAAACAGACAAGAAGAAGACGAGTGGAAACAGACATGAAGAAGACGAGTGGAAACAGACATGAAGAAGATGAGTGGAAACAGACATGAAGAAGATGAGTGGAAACAGACATGAAGAAGATGAGTGGAAACAGACATGAAAAAGATGAGTGGAAACAGACAAGAAGAAGACGAGTGGAAACAGACATGAAGAAGACGAGTGGAAACAGACAAGAAGAAGATGAGTGGAAACAGACATGAAGAAGACAAGTGGAAACAGACATGAAAAAGATGAGTGGAAACAGACACAAAGAAGATGAGTGGTAACAGACACAAAGAAGACGAGTGGAAACAGACACAAAGAAGATGAGTGGTAACAGACACGAAGAAGACGAGTGGAAACAGACACGAAGAAGATGTGTGGAAACAGACATGAATAACAAGAGTGGAAGCAGACATGAAGAAGATGAGTGGAAGCAGACATGAAGACAAGTGGAAGCAGACATGAAGAAGACAAGCGGAAACAGACATGAAGAAGACGAGCGGAAACAGACATGAAGAAGACGAGCAGAAACAGACATGAAGCAGATGAGCGGAAACAGACATGAAGAAGACAAGTGGAAGAAGATGAGTGGAATTAGACATGAAGACGGCGAGTGGAAACAGACACAAAAAAGACGAGTGGAAACAGACATGAAGAAGACAAGTAAAACAGACAAGAAGAAGATGAGTGGAAACAGACATGAAGAAGATGAGTGGAAACAGACGAGAAGAAGACGAGTGGAAACAGACATGAAGAAGATGAGTGGAAGCAGACATGAATAAGACAAGTGGAAACAGACAAGAAGAAGATCAGTGGAAACAGACAAGAAGAAGATGAGTGGAAACAGACATGAAGAAGACATGGAAAGACCTTGAGCTGATGGCACAAGACATGAAGACTTGACATATGTTTGTTGAAGGTCATGAATGAAGAATTATACTTTCCCACTACGGCTATTGACACTTAACTGCATTTTATAAATTTTGTTCAAGTGTGGCAGTAGTAGCTGAACCAATCGTTACTAGTTTTGTATCATTGTCGGTGAAATATTGTTGTACTGTCATTATAGAAAAGTCACAGAACATAATGGATCAATGCGACACAGATCCAGAAATGTTTAACAAACTTCAGTGTCTACTTCTTCTTTTTCTTCAAGTACCATGCCTTGTGGCATAGGAGATCATGTCTCTCCACAACTTCCTGTCTCCATTATAGTTTATCAATTCTGCTGTTGACTTTTTTCCATGCTATGATGTCAAACTATCCAGTATTTGCTCTCATTGTCTTCCCCTATCTCTTTGTCCTTCAATCTTACCTGTTGTACAATATATTCCAGCTTTCCTCTTCTCATAACATGCCCAAAAAAGGCGGGTTGCTTCTTTCTAACTTGTGAAATACATTGGCCTCTTTCAGAACATCTTCTTTACTCTTTTTGGCTGTCCATGGTATTTTTAACATTCTTCTGTGAAACCACATCTCTGTGGCTTCTAGTGCCTTCCCTACTTGTTTACTAATTGTCCATGACTCACTCCCATATGTCAGGATTGGTTCTATATAACACTGTATACCACACTGAAGAACTGTCTTTGTTATTTCTAATGACAAAGAATTGTTGCATAACATACTCTTTATTTTATAGAATGCTGTTTTTGGCTGAGCTATTCTGCTCTTCATTTCAGAGATGTATCTTCCATCCGTTGTTATTAATGTGCCAAGTTATTTGAATCTATTGACCTGTTTTAAAACTGTTACATTTACTTTGAAAGTGCATTCTGGGGAAGCCATTTTCTTTGATAGTGCATTCTGGGGAAGCCATTTTCTTTGATAGTGCATTCTGGGGAAGCCATTTTCTTTGAAATGACCATTACAGTTTCTACAGAGGGATCAAAAACTCACTTCTTATTTTCTAAAATGTTTATATCCTCATTTGTATGTATTGGATATACATGAAGCAAATGTCCACACACACAAAGAACAATATCTGCTTATTTGACACAGATACATCTTATTTGTACTTTTTATTCCCAGAAACTTAATGCAATAAAATGGCAAATAAACTGATATTACACAAGACAGCAAGGCTGCTGCCACCTATTAAATCACGCACTGAACAGACCGAATCTCACTCTTGAGTTGTAATCCTAATGTGACATAGCATTTATGTAACATAACGGCCTTTAATTGTCTTTATTTTGATGCTTATTTCACATAAATTAGTTGTATAGAATTGAAGAAATAATATAAAAATAGGTCATGACATTTTATTGACCCAGTGGTATCAGTGCTTGCAACTTTTTTTAAAATTTTATTTTTTTCATATTTTAACAGCAAATAAATTATTTATTGATTTTTCATTACCAAAACAGAGAATGGCTGCTGTCGACCTGCTTTTAGTGGGAAGAGAAGGAAACGGGAAAAGCTCAACTGGAAATTCTATTTTGAACAAGAAAGTGTTCACTAATAGGGGTGTCGGTACGGAGACCTCCAATGATATCCTTAAGAGTAGTACACTGTTTGATAAGATGTCTATCACTGTAGTCGATGGTCTTAGTATTCGTGACAACAGCATTGATGGGAAAGATAATGTTTTGGCTACTATTGGACTAGCAGAGAAAGCTGTGGCAAATGTTAATGGCTTCACTGCTTTACTTATTGTTCTCAAATATGGTGTTCGGTTCACAAATCAGGAAAAGAGTGCTCTGAGCATCATCAGGTCTCTCTTTGGCAGCGATGTCATAAAGAGCCATGGTGTAATTGTGATGACTCATGGAGATAACTTTGCAAATGACATGGAAGATGAAGGAACAACATTTGAATCCTGGTGTCGGGAACAAACAGGAGATGTCCGGGATCTATTTAATGAATGTGGACATAGATATGTGTTATTTAACAACAGGACAAAAGAGATCGAACAAATGAAAGAACAGTTGAAGAATTTAATGTCAAAGGTTGCAGAAATACAAACGAAAGTTTCACGTTATACTATGGACACTTTCAGGAATGCAACACTTGGCCAGAAGAAGTTACTTGTACAAAGTAAGTTGCCTGAACTGCAAAAACAAACAAATGGCTTTCTTGACTCTGTCACGCAAAGATTGCGCAAACTAGATGACAGCTTCTATTCACCAAGTAACTACCTTAATGAGTTGGAAATGTTCAAGAAGGAGATTGACAATTTCAAAAGTTATCTCCAGAAGGAAGATGAAGAGACAAACTCCATTGGCCAACTTTTGCTTCAGATTTCAGTCACAGAGGCCAGCATCAGTATCAAGAAAGAAAGGTATTCGAAAAAGTTGGAATTTGAGTCAATATTGCCACCAGGAGAAAGAAAGAGTGAATTAGTTCCAGTTAGAAATACTTTGATCCGCTATGCTTTTCTCATTTTTGTAGCTGCTATCATCCTATTTGTTGCACTTTGGATTTTTGCATTTTGATAAATCACCTGCAGGAGATACAAAACATGAGTTCCAAAATGGAAATCTGGATTATAAAAGGCAAAGTTGAGAGTGAAATTACTATGCTAAAAGTCAAATCATGACAGCATTAACAAAAATTAGACCCTGCACAAGTTTTTTTGAGGGGCTGTGCTCCTTGGGGAGCTGAAGGATGATGATAATTAACAAAAATGAAGTGGAATAAAACAAGCACAATCAAGTCCAGATTATCTTTAATTAAGGCATGTATCACTCTTCAGTAACTCCGTTTAAAAATTGTAAAAGTTAAAGGAAGTATCACTCTTAACTAACTCTGTTTAAAAAGTGTAAACAGTTAAAACAAGTATCTCTCTTTAGTAATTCTGTTTAAAAAGTGTCCACAAGTAAAGTCTTGTTAAAAAAAAATATATCGGGGTTTGAGTTTATAGCAGATGTTTTCCAACCACTAATTTTCATATTTCCCTATGAATACCAACAGCCTGTTGCATTCTGTTTTTGCTGTGTTTTTTTTAATATAATTTCTCATGCATAAGAGCATATCAGCTGCCAGGTGATTGTACTGCTTTATTTTCCTTCATTGCCTCACCTGTACTGAATGCCTACCTAAAGATTCTCAATGGAAAAGTACTGTGCTCTTCCTGAAGCAGAAATAGAAAATGTTTACGAAGTTATAAACAAAAGTAAAAATGTTCAGCACTGATTCCTTTATGATATGTAAAATAAAACGACTAAGTAACAAAATGAAATGGAAATAGTTTTTTGTGTGTGTATTTTCAAGGCCACAATTTTAGTGGCATCCGATAACCAGGGCTTGACTTTGTATTTCATATAAAGCTGCCGTTGTTGAAGAATTTGATTATAACGTTTTTGCAGTGTTATAAAACTGCTTTGTGTCATTTATACAATTCTGGGTGTGCTAATGATTATAAATAGTAACATATAACAAAATGTATACAAATTGGCCTATATGTTACAAGTAGATATAGTAAAGTACGTCATTTGGAAGGATTTATATTAGCTGCAAAATTCTGAAGTTCTTGCAGGATTTAAAATATCTAAGGACATGTTTATATTCTTACAAGATGTACAGCAGCTTTAACAAATTGCTAAAATCCTTCAGGGTTTATTGTAGCTGCAAAAAATTATTTAATCCCTGCAGAATGTATAGTAGCTTTAAAAATGGTTATGTTCCTGTAGATGTATACTAGCTGCTGAAATTGTTTAAATTCTACAGGATGTAGAGTAGCTGCAGAAATTGTTAAAATCCTGCAGGATGTATAGTAGCTGTAGAAATAGTTAAAATCCTGCACAATGTATGGTAGCTACAGAAATTGTTAAAATCCTGCAGGATGTATAGTAGCTGCAGAAATTGTTAAAATCCTGCAGGATTCATAGTAGCTGAAGAAATTGTTAAATCCTGCTTTAGGTATAGTTGCTGCAGAATTAGTTAAAATCCTGCAGAATGTATAGTAGCTGTAGAAATTGTTAAAATCCTGCAGTATGTAGAGTAGCTGTTGAAATGGTTAAAATCCTGCAGGATGTATATGAGCTGCAGTATTTTTAAAATCCTGCAGGATTTATAGTGGCATCAGAAATCGTTACAATCCTGCAGAATGTAGAGTAGCTGCAGAAATGGTTAAAATCCTGCAGGATGAATAGATGCTGCAGAAATTGTTAAAATTCTACAGGATGTATAGTTTCTGCAAATTAGAATTCTGCAGGATGTACAAAACATGCAAAGATGATTAAATTCTTGCAGCATGTATTATAGCTATAAAAATGGTTAAATTCCATCAGGCTGTGTAGACGTACTCAATTTGATCCAGACATGGCTTATGGTAAAAACAGATTCATATATGTGATTTATTTTAAGGATGCATCTGTTTTATTAAGTCTAGTCTGCTGAATTTTACTATTCAAACTGTCATTAGCATCTAGCTTTGTTAAGAGGATGTCTTTGCCATTGCCTTTAGGTAATTTATTATATTTTATTTTAAATTTAAGAAATGAGCAGTGAAACTGTGGTTTATTCCTATTTCCCTGTTCCGTCACTCATAAACAGTGGGGCAAACACACTTGTGTTTTAAGTTTTGATCGATTTCAGTGTCGCTTACTTCTCTTAAAATTAAGTTCTATGCAAGCTGATGTAGCTTTTATTTTTTTTTTCAAACATTAAAAAAAAAAACAGAAAGAAAGAAAATCATCACATTGTTCTAAAACACTTTGACATCAGAAAAAGCAAACTGTTTTACAAAAATACATGTAGCTCACGGAATGAAATATTTACATAATACATGTAGCTCGTGGAATGAAATCTTTACAAAATGCAAGTAGCTCATTGAATGAAACTTTACAAAATACTTGTAGCTCACTGAATGAAATCTTTGCAAAATACATGCAGCTCACTGAATTAAATCTTTACTAAATACATGTAGCTCACTGAATGAGATCAGTCTGAAAAATTGTATAGTACTCATTTACCAGTGTTATATGGGCAATTTTCAGTCAAACAGTTGTGAATTTATTTTTTTCTTTATATTTATGTTATCATATATAATAAGGCTTTTGCAATTGTATAAATACTATATATGTTTACATTTTGTGTTTTGGACTATTAAATGTTGGGCAATTTGAATCCTTCATGTATAGTAATGTATCCTTTACTGTGGGCTGGAATAATTTGAGGTAGTAGTTGGAGCTTTCAATAAAGTATGATTTTTAAAAAAAAGTTTTGTGTCCATTTTGTCTTTACAGTTGCTGTTTTTCAAATAATTGCTGTGATTAAAAGTGTGGTAGTCTATGATTAGATTTGTAGTATCTTTGACTGGATTTTTATTGGATAATGCCCATCTGTTACCAGGCATGTCGCTGAAGGTAACAAAGGAGGGGTGGCCATGGAGCTGGATACCCATGCCTGTAGAAATCTTAAGCCACAAGACCTCCAACAATTGTGGATTAAATCTTTAACTTAAACAACAGTGCAGGCTTAGTGAAAAAACACTGGACTTAGTCCTGGCAACAGGCTAGCAGATTTAGCAAGACTAACAAACTGAATGCTGAAGAAGAAGGTCAAGGTGGCCCTTCCTGAATTTTGCTGTCCATTAATTCATCTGGTCATTGCCCTCAATATCATAAATTAATAGGCATTAAGTTTCGCTTTCTACTGGTGTTTCTCCTTAACACTGAGCCATCCATTGACTTCAGACATCTTGTGTTAATCTGCAAAACCCTTTATACCCAACAATCGGCAAACACTTTGAATTCGGCCTCATACGCTTTCGGTTTTCAGCGTGACATGACGGATTTTTAAAGTTACCTGTTATCAACGACGACGCTCGCTTGCCACCACACTTCGACGCCATTTTGTTTAAAAAAGCTAAGTACTTATAACGTGGTTAAATATTGCTGCTGTTTTGCTTTGTTGCAATTTAATCGCTGCCTTAATCTTTCCAGTTAGGCCTATACCTTGCCCTTCAATATATTTCCGATAAATTGTCATAATATTCTGTGTAGGCCCTACATAACTAGAAAAAAAAAGTTTGTTTGCGTTGAGTAGGCCTACTTTATGCCAGCTCTCGAGATTCGCTGCTTTATTTTTTAATAAAGTGGCAATCTGTTATCACTGGTCTTCTTCTTCTTCTTTCTCGTTCGTCCTGAAAAGGACGTTGGTTGCTTTGTGTCTGTTTACGCCGGAGCTGTGATATCTGCGCGTTTCGGCCGACACATCCGACTTCAGCACGGCATTTTTTGGGAAATTTCCTCTTCGATCCCTACTCTCTCAGCCAGACTGCAGTGATGCAGCCTGTTTTCAGGACCATCAATCACTGGTCTAGGCTACCAACTCTTAAATAATAATTTTGTAAATTTTTGGTGGTACATTTTTTCTTCCTAGATTTGATATTCTGTTCATAATTTTTGTTTATTTTTGTTGTTGTTGTTGTTGTTGCTGTTGTTGCTGTTAGCTGTTTGCTTTGTGCGTTGTATTTTTTAATCATTCTCTTCGTCTACAAATATTATTAGTTGAAATATTTCATCCACTGAATGATGACTGAGCCTAATTCAAAGTAACAAAAGCTGACTGCGAAAGATCATTTTCAATGATGAAAAAAATTCACACAGACTGCAGGAGGTCCATGAATGCGGGCACACTCACTTCTAGTTTACAATGTAAGAGTAACATTGATACATGCTGTGCAGACTTTACGCCCACAAATGCAATTCTGCAAAGTGCTAAAAGTGCATGTGTTGATTATAATACAAAACACTGTACATCGAAAGAATAGTGTACCTCATGATCACTAAGTTTTTTATATGTAAAGAACAGCATGAGACTATTAGCATGTTTTATATCACAATAATTCAAATGCTAATAGATTTGTATATGTCATTTCTCATTTTAAAACTGTATTGCGTATAATTTTTTAATATATTTTTTGCGTAAGGATTTTTGGGTGTTTGTAAGGATTTTTTTGGTCCGGCGTACAGATTTTTGTCTCAGGAGGTTGACAGGTATGATTGTCTTGCTTGTTAGTTCCTTACTCTTTAGGGAGCAATTTTTTTTTTTAATCATTTAATATGTTAGTCATAATAGATAAAGAAGGTTTGGAATTGAAAACACACCTGTACATTGGAAATGTGGATTATGAAGAGACTTTCAACAGTTTATACGGAGACTTACTTTGGAAACTAATAAGGTGCTATGAAGCTCATGCGCTGCTCATTCATCTAGTGACAACTCATTGTCACGAGTGGTTTTCAAGGGTCTGCCTGAGACCAGACAAAAGGTCTATGTTATGTCTGAGACAAGACAAAAGTCTGAGTGAGGACTGAGAAGATAGCTGAGTTATGGTGTTGAATGTAGATAGAGTGACTTATAGTTATATGTCAGAAGCCTGTTTAACCGGGTGGGAGAAGTGCTTGCTCTCTATCTTCCCCACTCTTAAGGCTGTACCATGTGGATTTACTATATGAAAAAAAAACTCTATGACTCGTATACACTAGGGAATGACCACACGCACACTTGTTGACACAAGAAATAACTCTGCAAAACAGTGAGCTTCCCTTTATTAATCAAAAACATCACTTCGCCAACAATCGGCCATAATGGGAAGTACGATGAATCACCACATAAGCACTACAAGTTAATAGGCGTTAGAACATGGGCGACAACGCAACCTATTCCCACACTATGACTTTTGCTCACAAATAAGCGGCGAACAAGTTGAAATACAAATGGCGAATAATAACTGCCAAAAATCGATCGTACTTACATTTCCAAATACGAAATATCTACATCACCATGAAGCTAACTACCCCTACACATGTTGGCGCCAGAACAAGGCGTTCAAGGCACAAGCTGTGTCCCGAAACTCCTTCAAAACGCCGACAGCCTCAGCTCGTAGACATGTCATTCACAGACCAATGTCCGATAACCGAATACTTGGCTTTCGTGCCCAGAATTCAACTGGTCACATGACTTCGTCATTCGGTTGTTTCCGGCTCCCGAACAAGCGGGAGAAACAATTGTTTCTCGTACAGCGAAATAGTACCGTGACAGTTATCAGGAGTAAAGAACAGATACTGACATCCCTTCAACCACTCAATGACTATGTTTCAACTACTGTCACTCCGCCTCTCTCTCTTACTTGGAGTAAGGTTTAGCGCACATTAGTGACTCCACAGGCAAACAAGCACCAGTACAGATAGTGACAAGTACAAGTACAGATAGTAAAAAGCATCTGATCCACAGTTAGAGGTTTAATTTATTAACCAAAAAAAAAAAATGGCAAAACAAGAAATTTTATCAAAAGCACAAACATCAAACAACGAAATGCATGTATCAATTAGAGAGACCAGTAAGGCTAGTAACAATAAAGAAAAATCAAATGAGTCATCAACTTAGTCTCACACTCCCATGAGTCTGAGGTAGATGAAAAATCCGTCTGCAGGGAACCCTGAAATAAAATTGTCCCTTCCCACAATTACTACAAGCCCTTCCCCTACCAAACGTTTTTATGAGTGCACTCCCCCCCCCAAAAAAAAGTCCTTCGTTGGCACACTATGTTGACACTGCGCTGGGATTACAGTTTGTTGGCAGATAGCAAGATGATCACCCTTTCCTCGCCCTTGATGCTGATAATCCATGGACAAGAAAACGATGAAAACCCTACTGTAAATCCACCACTGAACGAATTTTTCAGGACAATTATTCAGTCCTACAGATGTACTAGTGCGCTGTGAAGCCAGGATCTAGAAGGGGTGGCGATGCATGCACTCCAGATGGGATATGTGTTGAAGGTACTAATCGACAGTCTGCACTGGACCGCTACTGCTGGGGCTGTGCTTGCTAATATGGATGACGTAGCTCTATGAAGCGATGCCAGTGGAGTATTGGCACTCCACTTACTTTGTGGGGTGGCGTAATATTCCAAGCGTGGAAGATCACACATGTTCCCGTATTAGGTTACTGATAAGCGAACTGTTGGAGTTGATGTGAACGCCCCAATGTCAATGGGTATCCGATAGATTTGGCCTGCCCAGGAACGCAATTCAGGCCGATGGCTCAGAACTCTGTATGAATTTACCGGGTTTTGCTGTAATGAAAACATAGCCAAAAATCTCTGATCATCTAGCCAAAATAAATCCTTAAATGTTACAACATGCACAACCAGGTACAGATTACCTTTTTTACAATCATTCCCCACCCCAAGCGCTGGCCAGTGCTGACCTGGTTTTGCAGTCTATATCTTTCTCTGCCTTCTCTCTTTTACTGACCGTTAAATAGACAAACGAGGCGGTAGGTGTCTCGGGCCGGCCTACGGAATTGCCTGCAACTTGCGTTATCGGGGGGTTACCCGCGACTGGCACTAGGAGGGGGGTTGGGGGGTTGGTAAGTAAACATTCCTGCCTCGTGGAACTGGCCTTACATCGTCTCAGCCAGTTCTTTTAACACACAGGCATGTAAACAAAATAGCAAGGTCCGTTCCAATTTATTTCTTGGGTGCGATGCCTAATCTCATCATATTTACATGCATACCAATGACAAAATGCATCAGGCTACTCTTAGTAAATCTCTAAATGAATTCCAAATATCCAAGTAATCAAATAAATCAGAGTTACATGTAGTGAAAAAACGTTTACAACGTTCCGCAGCAGAGGCTGGCTAAACAGAAAGAAAATTGCGTATAGTTGCATTCTGTGTTAAACGAATTCCCTCCACTTAGCATGCAGTATATAGTTAAACAATCATTGGCTAAAAAAGCCGTAAGACGTATTCAAACACAATTGTCCTTAAAACTAACTATAGCTTCTTAGTGCTGGTTGAGTGATGGCCGAAATTTAACCATTGCTAGAACCCACTATAACGGCTAATTCTGACTCTTTATAAATTCAAAAAAAAAAAAAAAGCTATCAAGTTACTTAAGGATTCTTACCGAGACTGTGAAGAATTTCCAACTCTAAAAGTAACAGCAGACTTGCACAGAAATCTCTACCTTCTAACGACAGGAGTTTCAGGACTGAACGCATTTTAGAGACAGAGGTAGACTGAATATATGGTAAGAATTTGTGCCCCAGATGTTCAAGCGTGGGTTAACACGTGCACAGGGAACGCAGAAAACAATCGTAACTATTACCCAGAGAATTATCCAGGCGACACACACACAAATTTGCGTAATAGAGTGACTGATATTACTCTGTGCGGGTTCCATACTTTCCCTGGAATCAAAGACACAGGGAAGTTGTTTTGACCGCCACCCAACAACACAAGCGTCTCGGACGAGTCGCCAGGTAACTCTTTCGCCCGGGTTGCTGCATAATATGATGCAACCGTTACAGAACCCCAGAGTTGGGGCACTGTACGAAGGATGTCTGCCGACCGAGCAAAGTGGAATCAATTTGTTGTTGCCCTACAAGACGCCACCAGGCGTAATTGCCACTGACTGCTTTGACTGTCGGCGGCTAAGGATCAAAGAAAAAGAAGAAGTTACAGAACCCCGCACTAGTTTCCCTCTTGTCAAAGGTCCGGGAACGTTTGCCGCTCTACCCTCAGAAACCGAGTGCTGGGGTTTCTGACTCGTGGTGAAAGAGCTCTAAGGATATGCCGCCTACCAGGGCGCGTCAAACATTTCTCCTGCCATCATTAAAGAAATGGGCTTAGGCCTGTTCCATTCTTCAAATGACAGGCCAGTTACCCCGCTTTACAATTACAGGAAACCGAAAAGAAATTAACTGGGCGGGCCAAATATCAAAAGAATTGTAGGAGTTGGTGTTAGCTCCACCCCAGGGTCAAATATTTTTGAACCCATCGTCACACTCATGAATACATGAAAGTGAGTTCTTCATGAAGAACAACTTGTAGGATCATTTAAGGCAAGCACTGGAGTGAGGCAGTGATGCCTATTGTCATAATTTCAATGTTACTGGCTATAGATTCAATTATGAAAACATCAACCACAGCAAATGGACTTCAGTGAACTCAAGTTATCTAACCTTTGACATTGCCCTGCTATTCCACAGCTGAAACCAGATGCACGACAGAATGACAATACGGAATGAGAGACCACAGTAGCTGGATTTCAAAATAAAAGACAACAGATTATGAGAATAAATGCAGCAAATTATAGTTTGCACTTGAAGAAACACCTCCATAAAACGTGGACTTATAATTGTATCTTTGCAGAGCGACTCATAGCTTGACTGCCTGCGTCAGGACCAGCGAACCAGAGCTGGTCAAGACCGCACTCCACCTCCACGTGGTGGTCCTGGAAACAGTCTGCAGCTGTGCAGGCTGGCTGAGCGAGTGTGGATCGAAATGGGAAGACAAACCCGGTCCTAAAAAATGCCGTGCAGAAGTCGGATGTGTCGACCGAAAGGTGCAGATATCACAGCTACGTTGGAAACAGACACAACGCAACCACCGTCCTTCTCAGGGCGAACGAAGAAGAAGAAGAAGAAGAAGAAGTATCTTTGCAGGAACATGGACGCAGTTGGAGGAGTAGAGAACAATGTCAAAATAATAATACAGGAGGATGCAGGAGCGCCTTCCAAATAGCAAATTTGTGGAAATAAAAAGTCAAATACATAAGTTTTCAACTCAAGTATTAAAACAATACTAATGCATGGCTCAGAAACAGGTTACGGTATGTCCCCTAACATAACCGATGTGTTGGTTGAATGTTCCGCGCTTCGCCAAAACGAGGCAATTTTTAAAAAAAAAATAGGAAGAGACATGGAGAACAAATAAATTGATAACCACTAGGTTGTAGACTTTCATAAATGGATGCTTGAGCAGTATAAAAGGATGATCAATAATGGGAAATTTATTACAAAATCAGCAGTGTTGAACTGATGGAAAGATGCGTCGATTTTCTGTTGCAGGTGAGGAAAACACGCATCATACGTCTTACTGAGAGAAAGAACAAGTACAAACCTACGTTGCGGCCACAAGGCCTTCGTCAGGGTCAGACAAACGAAAAGCAGAAGGGAAAGAAAGTGAGAATTAAGTAGAGAACATAAAACTATAAAAATAAGAGACACTGATAGCAACATCAATGAAAATCTACTTGGCACAAGTCATTTTGTACAAAATTATTTCTGTTCAATGAGTAACAGGAACGGTATAAATTGGGCCTCTATTGTGTAAAAATTCAACTGATCGTCCTTCCCCCGGCTCCCCACATACACAATAAAAACAGGTGACAACACTTGCTATAAAATTTGTTACCTCGGATCAGCCGACAAGGAACAGAGCGACCTAGCGACTTTACAAAGGGAAAAATAGCGATGTCCGCCTTGTAATTAGAACTAAGAAAAGTGATACTGTCCTTAAGCTATTAAAAAAGTGAATACGGGTGTACTCAATGACTGGAAACCATTATTTGATTCTGGAACACCTTGGACCCATTGTCACATCTACACTCTGCAGCGTCTTCGTTGACACGCGAGAAAGTTAAGAGCAAACTCTTTAGGGTCTAGATTTTTCATACAAGCTTTCGTCTAGATTGCATTACATTTCGAAGGAATTATTGTGTTGTGTCCTTGGAAACTCACTGATCAAAGGTTGGTTTTAACTTACTTTCTCTAACATTTTTTTCATTATTTTTCTCAGTTAGCCCTGTTGTTAAGTTCCTTAATTATTTCACCAGGTTTGGTTTTAGCTATTGTATACGTAAGATAATATATGTGCTGTAATATCGCAGCGTGGCAAGGTATTGAAACAGCAACCTGACGGACCAGGGCCGGATTTAGTCATGAGCTAAATAAGCTACAGCTTATGGCCTCACAGTCTGCCGGGACCTCTTTTGCTAAGTTCAGTTGTTACGACAACCCATAAGCTTTTGCGATCTACTTTGGTAACACTGAACCTTTCTAAAGATCTACTTTGGTAACATTGCGAGCTCTGAAGATCTACATATAATGTGTGTGTGTGGATGTAATTTTAAGCTGGAAAGCGGGGGAGGGGGGTTGAGGAAGCTTTCAAATAAAATACCGCATTCCTGTCTAAGAAGTTCACAAACATACTGTATTTTAGTAACCAGATCGTGAGTTTTCACTGGCAATGCAGAAAAATTACCTTTGATCCTGGGAATACCGCGATTTTAAATGCCGACTGGAGAGGTCTAGTCCAAAATTTCCCTAATTTAAACAGTCTTTTACTTTTCCTGCAGTCCCTGAAGGATCTACCAAATAATCTCCAAAGATCTACCGGTAGACGGGATCGACCAGTTTCCGACCCCTGGCTTAGGGCCTCGCCATGTCTAAATCCAGCCTGCCTGACGCTGCTACTTGTTTAGCTTAATCATATCATTGCCGACAGCCACGAACATTACAGGTACAGTGTAGCCACAGAGGAACCTGTTACGGTGCTCTGAATTTAAATTAAAAACTTGTTGTTTTAGTGAGGTGTGTGTAACTGGTCATTTTTTTAAGTGAGGTATGTGAAACTGGTCATTGTTTTAATGAGGTGTGTGTAACTTGTTGTTTTAGTGAGGTATACGTAACTGGTCATTGATTTAATGAGGTATGTGTAACTGATCGTTGGTGTAGTGAGGTAATTATGTAATTTAAAAATACAAAAGATGATGCCTGAAAGAAAAAAAAACGTATATATATATATATATATACACACACACATAAACATATAGAGCAGAGTTTGTGAATCTTGTCCATTTACGTTTTAAAGAAGAGGATGAAAATGGATACTTTATTTCCTTTGTGTTTGTGTGTGTATGTATATATTGTTTGCAAATGAAATTTAGTATTACGTGTTCACTGAATTTTTAAAGTAATGCTTTTTTTTTTTTTGCTTTTGTTTAAATTTACAGTTTGTTTATGACACTGCAGTTTAAACATCTATTTGTAAGCACAGTGTATTTTTCTGTTGTGCATTTTAATTTCCCAATTTTTTCCCGGGAAATGCCCCGGGGGGGGGCAAAGGAAAGCTCCGCACCGGGTGCCAAATGCTTCAGGTCCGTCTCTGCTGCACTGTCTACCTGTTTTTTCACTGTTATTTCCACTCTTGTTGTCGATCTATTCACTTATTATTATTACTTGTAGTTTTTTATTTATTTTTTATTTTCTTTTATTTATTGTTTTTTTCTTTCTGACTCTTCTCGGCTACGTTGAATTTTTTTCTCATTTTTTTTTTATCTCTAGTTTTTAATTTTCGTTTCTCAATCGATCTCCCACAATGCCTTCACTGAAACACTTCATCAATTCGCTTCGGTCTACTATTACCACCTCCTTTAGCCTCCTACCACCGGACATATCTCGCACTGCTACTGATTTCGCATTTGCTATATTCAAGAAAACCAGATTCACCTGCCCTCTCTACCTCATCCACACCTGCCTCCACCTTAAAGTTCTCCCTCACGGTTTCATTTCTCACTTCAACCCTTTCGGCTGGCCAACTTCACCGTTGTGTACATCGCCTCTAACAGGTCATCGAGATCAAGTAAGCATTCCAGCGTTGCAGCTATCTATTCCCGCCTCCTGACAGATCTTAGTGCTCAGCAATCTCTTCTTCTACTCCGCTAACACAGTCTCACCTCCATCTACTGTCCTGTCTTCCCCGTGATCCGCATCATTATTCATACACTCATCCGGCAACTGTACGATTTTTTATCAGCACAGAAACAGGATAAACTTTCCCGTCTCTGCCCTACCCCTGTAATTATCCTTACCTCCTCCACTCAATCCCGCTCCCAGGTTGTTTGTATCCCCTCTGATCTTGCCCTCTCTGAGGGTGAGCTTTCTGTCCTTAGCAAGGGCTTGCACTTTGTCCCTCTTCAACCATCCTGTGATCAGTATAATCTAATCCAAGATGTTCATCGGTTTCATCGCGTCTGCAACTTCAATTCCATTTCAGTAACAATGATGGTCCCAAGGGATAGCAGGCTGAATCTGATGATGCCTTTGCACGCTTTGTTCCCCCTAAGAATAAGAATTTTACGCCCTCTCCTGGGGCTTCACACTCTCTGGATTTATATATTCAGAATATCCTCCACGACATTCAGCAACTCCATCCTAAAAACCTGCGTTACTCCAACCTTACTTCCGACGAGTCCTACGCTCTTTCGATGCTCCGCCGCAGAAACGACATTGTTATAAAACCGGCGGATAAAGGAGGTGTCATCGTGGTATGGCGCAAGGACCTGTACATCCAAGAAGGCATTAAGCAGCTCACCAACAGCGTCTTCTACCAGCGCCGTGATATTGATGCGACAGTCCTCACCAACCGTCTGGTCCATGACACCATCAAAAGACTTATCGCCAACAAGTCCTTACCCTCTAGTGCCTCTCATCTCCGTATGCATGAAAGTTGTCTGGGCAAGCCTGTGTTTTACATGCTTCCCAAAATTCATAAACCCTCCAACCTTGGTAGACCCATTGTTTCGGCCTGTGCCTGCCCTACCGAATATATATCAGACTTCCTAGACAGTGTCTTCCAGCCTATCGTAAAGCAGCTTCCTTCCTATTTAAAGGACGCCAACCATGCTCTGACTACTTTTTCCTCTATCCAGCTTTCCCAAGACTGCACTTACCGTTTATTTCTGTTAGATGTCTGTTCTCTATACACTTCTATTCCTCACTCTGATGGTCTCCAAGTTCTCCGGTTTTTCCTGGACAGGCGCACCTACCCCTCTATCGCTACAGGGACTCTCCCCCGTCTGGCAGAACTGGTCCTTCGACTCAACTCCTTTGAGTTCATCTCTTTGACCAAGTCAGTGGAGTCGCTATGGGCACCAAGATGGGTCTCAGCTACGCCTGCCTCTTTATGGGCTACCTGGAGTATAAGGTGTGGAAGCAGTATCCTGGACCTTTTCCATTTATATATCGTAGATACATCGATGATGGCACAGGTCTCTCTGAAGCTGACCTGTATAGGTTCATCGACTTCATCAACACTTCCACCCTGCTATCTAGTTCACTTCTCACATCTCCACTTTCTCTGTCAGTGTCCTTGACGTTGTTGCCCCCATCAATCCCCCACCTTAACACTTCGGTATTCTACAAACCCACTGATGCACACAGTTACCTCTTGTATACTTCTTCCCATCCTCGGGCTTGGCGTGACTCCCTGCCTTTCTCACAACTTCTCCGCCACCGTCGGTTATGCCAAGACGATGACGACTTTCTATGCCGCGCATAGAAAATGTTGGACTTCTTCCGCAGGAGACAGTATCCGGAGGATGTTCTTACCTCTGCCCTAGAGCGTGTTCTCCCTATCTCACGTCTACAGGCCCTCAAACCCCGCCACAAAACCTCCTCTGATAGAGTCAAGTTAATATTGACTCTATCATCCCCACAGCGCTGCTGCTACAAGGATCCTTTATCGCCACCAACCGCTTCTCCAAGCAGACCCAGTGGCTCAGAAAGTGTTCGGTGAGCCACCCTTGCTGGCATATAGACGAGATAAAAATTTGAGGGACCTCTTAGTCCACAGCCGTGTGAAAACTGTCAACAGTGGCCATTTTGGTACCCAGCCATGTAACCGTATATGATGAAAGACAGGCCACTTTGTAATCCAAACAGGTACATTGTCATTTCCTAAAGCCACGTTCACCATCACCAATGGCGTTACATGCGAGTCACGGAACGGCATTTATGCTATTATATGCAAACGTTGCAATATTACTTACATCGGCCAAACGGGCACACGACTTGGGGATAGATTATGCAGACACCTCTACGTCATTTCTCGGTTGGAATCCACACCTGTAACCATCCACTTCAATGGCCCTGGCCACAACGGTGCCACTGACATCCAGGTGACAGCTATCTGATCCTGTTCCTCGGACCCCAACAGTCGGCTCCGCCTTGAACAACGCCTCATTCGTCTTATGGGCTGCCTTAAACCCGATGGTTTGAACACCCAGCATTATTTTGTGTGAGGCGTCCTTTTCTATCTAGTCCTATTCGTATCATGATTGCGATCACCCTTGAAAAATGTATTCGTTTTTAATTAATATTACTTTTTCTTAATCATCTCTCTCCTTATTTATTTCTCTCCGTTTTTTTAAATTAATATTACTTTTTCGCACTCAGTTTTCCAGTCCTTGTTTTCATTATTTTTTATTTATGCTTTGAATTTACTATCCACTTCCGGTTTCCGGTTCAGTAGCAGACATTTTATTTCCAACATGTGACACACATCAGAGAGAGTTTTCTCTTATGTTTATAGTTTTATGTTCTCTACCTCTTTCTTTCCATTCTGTTTTGCGTTTCTCTGTCCCCGACGAAGGCCTTGTGGTCGCAACGTAGGTTTTTCTTGTCCTTTCTCCCAGTAAAACGTATCACTATTTGTGTTTTTGTTTCTTTTCATTCTACAGTTTTACCCCCGTCTTACGGCAGCCATGCTCATATACTCATATCGTATAGAACAAGGGCCGAATTTAGACATGGTAAGGCCCTAAGCTATAGGAAGCTGCGAAGGCCATTTTTGGTGATTAGTAACAGAGAATAAGGCCGTGTAACAACTGAAGAGAGGCCCCTTCAGATTGTGAGGCCCTAAGCAGTAGCGTATTTAGCTTATAACTAAATCCGGCAATGGATAGAACACACTTTGAGGAAACTAGCTAATAAGTCTTGCATTGTTCTGAGATCCCAAGTTAAAGGAAATTTAAGGAGACCCAAAAACACACGATGGAGAGAATTAAAGACGGGCTTTAAACGAATAAAAGGACATGCAAAGAATATAAGGAATGGCACAGGACATGAGCCAATATGTGTAAATTATAAAGGGGGCTGCTGTAAAACTGGTAGATACAGTTTTTAAAATAAGATTGGAGTCAGTGTTACAATTGAACGATACTACAAAAACGCGACACTTTTCGGGATTACTTGAACGATACTAGGAATACTATGAAGAGCTACAACACACACTTAAACCAGTAAAATATGCAGATGTGTTGATAGTAATGGGTGATATGAATGCGAAAATAGGAACAGGAAAATACACGAAAATATTAGGACAGTATGGATTAGGGAAAAGAAATGATAGAGGAGACAGAGTTATCCAGTTCTGTGAAAAACAAACCACTTGGTTATATGTAATACCTTTTTTGAACACCACCCAAGGAAACTATACACATGGAAAAGCCCAGGCGATGTAACAAGAAATTAAATTGACTTTATCATGATAAAACATAGATTGAAAAAGAGTGTCACATGAGTAAAGACACATCCAAGCTCTGACATAAATTCAGATCACAATCCGGTCGTCATCAAAGTAAATATAAAGCTAAAAAGAACAAGAAACCGAAGAAAGGAAGAACCCCAGATATAAATGTCAGCACTGGAACAACCAGCTTTAACACCAAATATCTCGTCGATGTCAAAAATAAGTATAAACAGTTACTGACAGAAAGCATGGAACAGTACAGAAGAGAAAGCCCAGAAGAAAAAGTAGCCACAAAATGGGAATGGTTGAAAACAAGCATTCAATCAGCAAATGCAAATTTACCTGAAAAGGAGTCTAATAAAAATCAAATTTGGATGACATATGAATAAAATGACAGAAAGAAAGAGAGCAAAACATACTCTAGAATATAAAACAATAGACAACGACATACATACTATGTGTCGACAAGCAAAAGAACGGTGGATAGAAACAAAGTGTAAGGAAATAGAAGTCATGGAAGCCAAGCTCATGTCAAGGGATATGCATGAAGAAATAAAGAAATTATCAAATAGGTCGAGGTTGGCCCGAGGAGGAGGCTGTATCAAGAGTAAAAATGATGTAATCTTACTTGATGAGAAAGATATATCAAACAGATGGGCAGAATATGTAAAAGAACTATTCGAAGACAACAGAGGCAAAAAACCATCACCAGATTCTAATGAAGGCCCAAACATTCTCAGATCAGAAGTAGAGAATACAATACATATGATACAAAAAGGAAAATCAACAGGCATCGACAAAATTAAAATTTAAATGATAGAAGCCCTGGAGAGCTTTGATATTGATACAATCATAGATGTGTGCAACGATAAATGCAGTACAGGAAATATAGAACATGTTATGAAGACATCAGTCTTTATAGCATCGCCCAAAAAGCCTAATGCAACAGAATGTTTAGACTTCAGAACAATCAGCCTCATGAATCATGCGATTAAAATATTGCTCAAAATCATACAGGACAGAATACAATGTAAGGTAGACAGTGAAGTCCAACAAGAACAGTTTGGTTTTAGACGGAACAGCGGAACAAGAGAGGCAATATTTTGCCTAAGAATATTAGCAGAAAAATATACAGAGATCCAAAAAAGTATGTACAGTACATGTGCTTCATTGCCTATAAGAAGGCCTTTGACAGAGTCCATCACGAGAAAATAATTGAATGCCGTGAAGACATAGGTATTGATGGAAAAGACATAAAAATACACAATAACCTTTATTGGGAGCAAAATTCTACAGCAAGATCAGGAAGGAATTATTCACGATACATAGACATAAAAAGAGGTGTCAGACAAGGTTGTGTGCTGTCCCCCTGCCTATTTTCTATAGACCGAAACAATTTTCAAACAGATAATGTCAGGACTGAATGTGACGATACGGGTGTGCGATCTCACGTCCACTCCGTCAGTATCACTTTTTTCTTCATTTTTCTCTTCCTCTCACTCATCGCTTTTATTTGGCATAAATGTTGCCCTTTCATTTATCATTATGTGGCATATTTTATGCACCCTTTTTTACTCTCTATGCTGAATCTAGTAGGGGAAAGTCTCTAACACTCCACTCCCCTATGGAAGTATTTGCTATAGGACTGTCTTTTTCTTGTTTACTACTTGTCAGACGTATTTACGTTCCGCCAGGTGAACTGTGGTATTATCGTAACAATACCCAGTCATCAGACCGGTCACCCGCTTATCTCTTTGAATCCGTCTGACCACCTTTGAAAACGTGTCGGTCCAACATTTGTCCCCAGTGAAAAGCTGCTGATCGTGTTGACACAAGCTTGTGTTGTGCGTACGATGAAAGACGACAACATTGTCTAACCAGACATCTGTCTGGCGGAGGCAAGGAGGTAAAGGCGATAATTAGATAATCTGTCGGGGTAGACATCTGGGCGGAAGACATTACGCCAGAAAAACATGGTAACAATATTGTAGGAGGCAGATGGGTGCAGCCGAAACAATATTACGTCTTATAAAAAGGTCACGCGTGGATATTAAAATTAATGTGTTAAACACGCGAGGAGATATTTAAAACTTCCCCACCCAAACAGTGCTAGAGAGATTTGATTGGTCTGACTTTAGATGCCGAAACAAACAATGCATTCTATTGGAACATTCGGCGGAAACACCATCTGTGAATTGAACTGAGAATGAGAGATATAATCTAGTGAACTCAGTAACACAGAACAGACAGTTTCGCAACTTCAACTGAGTACCTCCCAACAGCCTGAAAGAGAAGGATAGGACCTAGAATTCCTATATCAAAAGTGACAGATCGGCAGTATTTGGGCGACTCTGAAACCCTAAGAGTAAACCTGCATATTTAAATACACAGACGGTATAACTTCAGGACCAGGACTTTATAAATACAAGACTGGAAACCTAGGAATTGGATCATCAGTCATAAGAGAAATAATATTCCAGGCCAAGTGTTTCACCCGTCATAAGAGGAATTATAGATTTCCAGACCAAGTGTTTCACCCATCATAAGAGGAATTTCTCAGACGAAATTGATTCGAGAGCATTTGCACCGGAATTGCTCGGGTCCATTCTAAATCTGCGCAGGGAGATTGTGTAAAACCCAATTTGGGGTTGTTGTGAACAGTTCTATTACAAACGTGAATTTAACATGTGGATATACTTGAGGCTGGCAACCTCAACATATGAAAATAGTATATTCATGAACCACTACAGCAAGAGCTGATGATTGTTTCTGACTAGTCGTGCGGGAAACCCGACTTTCAGAGCGACCCCATACTCCGACTGGAGCAGTGATGAGTGATGATTACATCACATGTGCCTAAGGTGTAACATATTATCTTCTGAGAATTATGTACCTTTTTTAATTGTAATTCAGGCAAATCATTATTCATTCACTCCAGACGCAATTTCCTAGTTAACACCCAGACGGATATGGGTGAATTTTCATAATATATGAGTTACACTGTGTGCTCGGGAATTTAATTTTTCTGAGAGGTTAACATTGGTGGGTGGAGCGCATGATAATGGGCCTGTTAGTTTGCGGCGAACAAATATACTCAGCGGGCATTTGTTTCTTTTTATTTAGCTAAAGTTCGCGGTTACAAGCCATCAGAAGATTTGTGGTACTAACGCAGCTTGTGAGAAAGAAAATCATCCACCATAACCGCCGACAGTGGAAGAGAGTGTGGAGAAGGCTTTCGTCATCACAGAATTCATGAACCACAGCTGCAGGACTCACTCATACAAGCTAAGTGCTAACTAAAAGGCATCAGCAAAAAAGGACATTCCAGTTAAACTTTAAGTATAAAGTTAAATTTCCACCTACGTCTCAATGGTGCGAGCTTTATAACTATCAAAATTCCACTAATCTTGATGTTTTAACCTGTTAAAGAATTTTTCACTATTAAATTTGTTACCGGTTGTTTTAAAACTAAACAATAATAGTTGATTCATTTATATGTATGACAGCAAACGTATGAGCCAGAATAGTTAATCTATCTATAAATACCTAGACATATATTTACACTAAAGAGAGCTATACCTTATAAGAGGGATTTCGTTGGATTACACCAACTGGGGGCTTGAACGGGTTAAACTATTGCTTAAACCCTTCACAAAAGCCGACGGACCAGATAATAAGTTAACAAATTGCTCAGCCCTAAGCAGCTTTTGTTCTTGACTTCTGGGGATTTTTTGTGAACTCTCCCTTAAGGTAGAAGTAGCATTAATCTTGTATCTACATCTCTGCCAAGAGTAATCTTGCGCGCAGGTAGATACCTTGGAAGCCAATATTAGATGCTCTTGAGTTTTGGTCACTGTTGGACCACTACTGCAAAGGAGGGGAGGCAATCCGTGACACTGAAAATCAGTGGAAGGTCAATAAACAACCTTAGATATTCAGATGAAACCGTGTTGTTAGCAGAAAGTGAACAAGATTTACAAGCACTAGTGAAGCAAGTGAACAGTATAAGTCATGAATATGGATTGGACATTAATATTGAGAAAACAAAAACTATGATAATTAGCAAAACTGACGATAAGCCAACATTAAAGATAAGCATAAATGGGAAAATCTTGGAACAAGTCAAGAGCTTCTCGTATCTTGGTCATATAATAACAGAAGATGGCAGATGTGAAACAGAAATCAAGAAGGGAATAGGAAAGGCCAAAGCTACATTCAACAACATGAGACATATAATGGCATCTAAACAGTTAACTCACAAATTAAAACTGAGAATCATAAAATGTTTTATTTATTCTTCACTGCTGTATGATGACATGGACAATGAATAAGCAATTGGAAGAAAGAATTGAGACTCTTGAGATATGGATATATTGAAGAACGGGGCGTATCTCATAGACAGAGAAGAAAACAAATAAGGAGGTCCTAGAAAATCTAGGTATGAAAAGAGAACTAATGAGGGAGATCAAAATTAGGCAGCTAAAATATTTTGGCCACATAAAAAGGCAAAACACCTTGCAGAAGACCATAATAGAAGGAAGAGTTGAAGGCAAACGTGCAAGGGGAAGACTGCTCTAGAAGTGAGAAGATAACACTTTTCGGGGTTACTTAAACCATACCATAAAAACATGACACTTTTCGGGGTTTGTTGAACGAAACTACAAAAAGACGACACTTTTCGAGGTTTGTTGAACAATACTACAAAAGCACGACACTTTTCGGGGTTTGCTGAACAATACAACAAAAACACCACACATTTCAGGGTTTGTTGAACAATACTACAAAAACATGACACTTTTCAAGGTTTGTTGAACAATACTAAAAACGCTCGACACTTTTCGGGGTTTGTTGAACGAAACTACAAAAACACGACACTTTCAAGTTGAACAATACTACAAAAACACAACATTTTTCGGGGTTTGCTGAACGATACAACAAAAACACCACACTTTTCAGGTTTTATTCTTCTTAGTGAATGTAGTTTTTTGTTGCTTTTTTTAAAAACCATGACAGAAAAGCTTGACGTGAACTGGAGGGCCTGTTCCACAAAGAGCCGAAGAGTACTGAATTAGTGATGGTCCTGTGCCTGCACCTGACCGTTTTATTTTACTCATGGCTATTCTGTTTATCTCCATTCAATATCCTTTCAAGTAATGTGTTCTTGTCAATGCTATAATATTCTGTACTGTTGTTAGTTGTGTTAACAGTAGCTGGATTACAGTCTGTTATCATTTCTGGCCATACTGTTGTTAAATGTGTTAACAGTAGATGGATTACAGTCTGTTATCATTTCTGGCTCCATGCTGTTGTTAAATGTGTTAACAGTAGCTGGATTACAGTCTGTGATCATTTCTGGCTCCATACTGTTGTTAGTTTTCATGGAATACTCGAGAACACAAAATTCACCATCACCATCTTTAAAAAAAGACCTGTATTAAAAATTTACCTCCTCTGGAACTACACAACACAATAAAATCTTATGCTACCAAAACGAGAATTAACATACAACTACCAGACCAATGACAATGATAAAGGAAGAACAAAGGACTTGAAATATATTCCCCCTTCAACATCATTATGGGAAGTAAAAACAACTACCAGTACTTAAAAATCAACAATTGTCCAGCAGATACATAATACATGTCAGTTGAAGTTAGAAATGAAGATGGAAAGATAATAATAATAATATTAATAGCCCCTTCAGTCATAACTGACTATGGGAATGCGCCCCTGAGGTGACAGCCCTCAGCTGCTTATTTTCCTTGTGCTCCTTTCGACGTTTTCTCCCCTCCTCTGCTTGTTGTGTGAGCCTCTTTTCGCTCAATCTGAGATGGTGCCGTAAATAGCATCGCCACTTAGTGCGATCGGCAGCTTCCTCCTCCTATGTTGCCGGATCCATGTCCAGTGCCCTCATATCTCTCTTGCACACATCTTTGAACCTCAGCTGTGGTCGCCCAACTGTTCTCTTGCCATCTGCTAATTGTCCGTAGAAGATATCTTTTGGGATGCGACCATCATCCATGCGGCGAACATGGCCAAGCCAGCGAAGTCTGCGCTGCCTAAGCAGTGTATACATACTTTGAAGGCCAGCACGTGACAACACCTCGACATTAGTCACTTTATCTTTCCAAGAGATGCCGAGGATGCGGCGTAGACACCGTAAATGGAAGGTATTGAGCCTTCTTTCCTGCTTAGCATAGGTCGTCCAGGTCTCGCTGCCATATAGGAGTGTGCTGGTGACGCAGGCATTATATACCGCAGTTTTGGTCTTCATTGTGAGTTTGGAGTTTCCCCAAACACGCGATGTGAGGCGGGCAAAGGTAGCTGCAGTTTTGCCAATGCGGCTCTCGATTTCTGTATCCAGTGAGAGTTTGTCATTGATGGTAGACCCTAGGTATGTGAAGTGATGCACCACTGCCAATTCATAGTTATCGATAGTGATAACTGGTGCAGCACCCGCATCCTGACTCAGCACATTCGTTTTCTTTAGACTTATTGTGAGGCCAAAGTCCTTGCATGCTTTAGTGAAGCGATTCATCAAGTTCTGAAGCTCCTGTTGGCTTTGAGTGACGACTGCAGCATCATCAGCGAACAACAAGTCTCTTATAGTGACCCTTCTGATTTTTGTTTTTGCCTTCAGCCTTGAAAGATTAAACAGACGGCCATCTGACCTAGTGTGAAGGCATATTCCTTCAGTTGCATCTCTGAATGCATGTTTCAAGAGTAGGGCAAAGAAGATCCCGAAGAGGGTCGGAGCCAGAATACAGCCTTGTTTAATGCCACTTCGTATGTCAAAGGGCTGTGACGTGCTTCCAGCATATTGGACTGTTCCCTTCATGTCGTCATGGAATGACTTTATCATTTCCAGCATTTTAGAAGGGCAGCCTATTTTCAGGAGGATTTTAAAGAGTCCATCCCTACTAACCAGGTCAAATGCTTTTGTGAGGTCTATAAAGGAGATATATAAAGGCCTTTTCTGCTCTCTTGATTTTTCCTGAAGCTGGCGGACAGAGAAGATCATGTCTGTTGTTGATCTACCAGCTCGGAATCCGCACTGTGACTCTGGATATATGCGCTCAGCTTAACTTGTGTAGTCGCATTAAGATGACTTTGGCAAAAACCTTACCAACAATACTAAGAAGAGAGATGCCTCTGTAGTTATTGCAATCACTTCTGTCTCCTTTATTTTTATACAGTGTTACAATCCTGGCATCTCGCATGTCTTGAGGAATAGTTGTCTCTTCCCAGCACTGGTACAGCATCCTATGCAGGGGATGTAATAGCGTGCTCTTACAGCATTTGATTAAATCAGGAGGAATCCCATCACTGCCTGGTGCTTTGCCAGAGGCCAAGCTATCAATGGCCTTGCTGAGTTCCTCTAATGTTGGTTCGGCATCCAGCTCCTCCATAGTTGGCAGACATTTGACAGCATCAAGGGCTGCGAGCGTAACGGCATTTTCTCTAGTGTAAAGCTCAGAGTAGTGCTCGACCCACCTCTCCATCTGCTTACCCTTATCGGTTAGCTTCTCTCCGCTGATGGTTTTTAGCGGTGCCGTCTTACTTTTTTGGGGGCCAAGTGCTTTCTTTATACCGTCATACATTTGTTTAATGTTGCCTGTTTGCGCTGCGATCTGGATGCTCTCACTGAGCTGGAGCCAATAATCATTTGCACAGCGTCGAGCAGTTTGTTGAACTTTGCTTCTCGTAGCCTTCAGGATCTGTAGGGTTCTAGCACTCGGTGAACGTGTGTATACATTCATAGCACTGCGCTTAGCTTCAATGACAGGTGCCATCACATCTGATGAAGCATCAAACCAGTCATTTGACTTTTCCGTTTTCTTACCAAAGGTGGCAAGTGCAGTACTTTGAATGGTGTTCCGTAGATGCTCCCAGTTCTCTGTAATAGTATTACCATGCTGAGGGCTACTGAGCACTTTCTTGAAGGTCGCAGTAAATTGAGTGATCATGACAGGGTCTGACATCTTGCTGGCATCAATGCGTGGTTTCCCTTCATGTCTGACACGATAGAGTTTTCTTGGTTGTGCTCTGATTTTGCAGCAAACCAAGGAGTGATCTGTATCACAGTCTGCACTATGGTACGAGCGCGTGGAGAGCACAGACCTGAGAAGTGGCCTTCTGGCGAGAATCAGGTCCAGTTGGTGCCAGTGCTTGGATCTGGGGTGTCTCCATGAAACCTTATGCTGGGGTTTTGTCTGAAAGTAGGTGTTGGTCACGCAGAGGTCATGGTGGATACACAACTCTAAGAGCCGTTGTCCATTTTCATTCATCTTGCCAGTACCAAACCTGCCCAGACATGAAGGCCATGAAACATTATCGGCACCCACTCTAGCGTTAAAGTCACCAAGGAGAACAAGCTGTTCTTGCCCAGGTATGCTTTTGATGACTGCTGCTAGATTCTCGTAGAACTCATCTTTAGCTTCTGAGGCAGAGTACAGAGTAGGAGCATACACACTGACAAGGGTGATGGGACCTGTGCTAGTTTGCAGGCGGAGCGTTAACAGGCGTTCTGATCCATTCTCGCCTGGTTCAACCATTTTAGTTAGCGATTTTTTTGACTGCAAAACCTACTCCGTGTTCTCTAGCTTTATTAAGATCTTTCCCTTGCCAATAAAATGTGTAGTCCTTCTCGCTCACCGTTCCAGAGCCCGCCAGGCGCGTTTCCTGAAGTGCAACTATATCCACCTGAAGTCGTTTAAGCTCATCTTTAATTATGGCTGTCTTCCTTACATCGTTTACGTCCTGTAGGTTTTCAGATAGTCCAGTCAACATAGTCCGGACGTTCCAGCATCCCAATCTGAGAGTTTGCTTATTTCTATTATTCTGATAATTGCTTGGTGCAAAATGTTCTGTCCACCGTTCGGGTTTGACCCTATTCCCCATGCACCCAATGGGGAAAACAGACAGTGGCGGGACAACACCTTATTGACTGGGGGCTGCCCAGCTTGAAGCGGGCGGTAGCTGTCCAGTGAGATCCTAGAACCTCTCCTACTGTCGGAAGTAGCCCCTGGCGCCATGCCCAACGCCAATTGGGCAAAATGCTTATAACCAGTAACTGCTACTTCCCGTGTTTTGCCGACACCTATAGGGTGAAGCTGGAGTGTCCTCTCCAGGGCGCGAGCTTGGGCACAGTTATATGGAGATCTAGCTGTTGCCCATGCAGCATGTTCCCCCTCTCCACACAGCTGGTAGATCCAAAGGATTGGCAGTAGCCGATACAGTTTGGTACCAGCCACGTTGCAGGAGTTGCCAGAATAATGTCGAATCGACATTAGACTGCCTTACGGACTCCGACTCCGGATTTATCCTCAGGGTTTACTCCCGAAGCCAATTCCATAAATGGATATTCCCGCAAGGCAGCGGTGGTTTGAATTCAGAGTTCCTTCTCTTAGATAAGCTACCAACCAAGGATCACGAGCCCTATCTGCCCGAAGCTGCTGGTTTTAAGGCGCCAGTCGCTCGCCTTTGCCCCTTCTCCCGTCAGTGAAAACAGTTCTGCCGGGCTCAAATTGAGCCACACATGAAGACCAGGAGCTGGACTTGGTTGTCAGAGGCTGCTTGAGGCGCGTGCCATTGAAGTACTTTATCTGCAGTGAGAGCTTACCCTCACTACAACTCCCGACTGTAACAACCTTTGGAACCAGATGGAAAGATACAATAAAATAAAGCCTACAAACCCTCAAAATGCAACAGGGTGTAGGGAGATTTGCTCAGGAACACAGGACGGTTTACACCATAAACACTACAGACATTAGGCAACGCCACAAAAAATGACAGAGAAATTGCAGCCTGGATGAAATAACACAGAACAAACATCCACCGAAAAATGCTGCATAGAATAAATAACGCTATATATCCAAATAATAACCCATATGGGGTTGAATCGGGGTATCCGATGCATAAAACAAACAAGAATTTTTATGTGCACGGACCAAAAACCAAACCAGTTCTGGCTTACAATTTTGTCCCCAAAGAATGAGATCTTTCAACGCATTAACAGTGGTCCCCTTTGTGGCGTTACCTCCCTTTATCTGCCGTAGTGGTCCACTATTTAGAGATAGTAATTTAGAGTAACGGATAAATTTAGGAAATGTAGTAACCTTTGCTCAAGAATTACTATTGGCAGTAGTATAAATAGGAAGATTGGGTTCCTATTTAGAGAGGCCTGCAGAATTGAAGAAGGTCAACAATTTAAAACAATGATTTCTGTAGAGCTGACCAAAAGTTAACAGTTGTCGTATAGAAAATGTCTGTTGTCTAATCTCCGAAGGGTACTGGCCAGACTGGATATCTTCTCGAAATGTTCTTGATATGTGGACTCATTAACTTGAGTATGTAATCGTAATTCATGAAATATAATTTGGAGTAAGCATCATTTGGTATAAATATGAGAATCAGCTTTTGAGCTCTTTAGCTTGACTCAGATGGTAAGCTTCCGATGGAGTTGAACTTGGTATTTTAATAACGAATCAACTGTGAGCTTTAGATTGACTCATGTTGTAAGCTTTCGATGAAGCTGAACTTGATATAACTATGAGAATCAACATGTGAGCTTTAGCTTGACTCGTGTAGTAAGCCTTCGATGTATTTGAACTTGATTTGAATATGTATTGAACTTGTGTGCACGTGATATAAGGTGACGAAAAATGATGCGTCCACCGTCTTAATCGTGGGCAAGAAATAATTCTTTGTAATTGTAGAATGAAGAATGTCCTATGGCGAATTCTGCTATCCAAATGTCCGTTTTGATAGCTTCTTTCGGGATAGACGTCAGACACGTAGCGTGCAGATTTCTAATGGACTAAAGACACGCAACAGTCTTCGTAAGTTTTGACACTTAATATCACTGTTTGACATTCATTTATACTACTACTCTCTATTGATCTCTATGAGTTCAATTCTAACGATGTTAAATATATTGTGCATGAGAGTGTGTGCACAATGACAACAGTGAAGATGATTTAACAAGCTAGATGAAGGTGAAGTATGAACTATTAATTACTTCCCATCAGCGTATCATCTTAGAGGAAAATCTTCTGATTGTAATTATTCTTGTACTAGAAGAATTAATTGAGAACTATCTTTCGCACATTTAGCTATGAGGCTAAAATGAATAACTAAAGAAAAAGAAAAAAGTATTAATAGTCTGTATAAGATCTACTAACATTCTTTAGTCCCTTTCGCGAAGTCCATTACGAACATTATAAATTCCACATATATGAATTTCAATATCCACACAGGAATATACAACTTCTAATAAGGCTAGGCTTTAGGGATTTTTTTCTACACAACAATGTTAAAAAACTGGACTCATCTCTAGCGAACTGCGTACAAGTTCCTTGTATTCCTAACACGCCCATATGTTCCCAAAATCTTGCATGTGACGTGAAACTCCCCCTCTACCCAATAGCTAAGCCACCATCTGGTCGCACGTGCCTTGGATCTCTCTTGTCCCCTGTCAGCGCGTGTCACTGTCTAAGGTGGGTTGGGCTATTCGCCACCAACTTTCCTTCGCGTTGCCTGTCAGTTTCTGTAAGACCGCCCGGTGTTTGCTGATTTGCCAGCTAGAAAAACTCCCCTGTCTTTGCCTGTAACAAACTTTGCGGTCCATTGTCGCTTGCATGTAAATTTCTATCCTCCTTTGCGAGACGGTTCTGCGTATGCCGGCTAACGAGTTCCTTTGACATGACGGGCTATTGTATTGGGCGCAATGGCCGTCGTCTCCCATCTGGAATCAAAGGTTGTTGTTCCGCGTCAAGGGTCTTTGATATCATACTCCCGGAGTCCATTATTTGCGAGGGCATTGTATCGAGCGCGATAACCGTCTTTTGTTTAAACAGCGTCCCAGCCCCGAACAGACTACCGTGTGGTGTCAGCCGCGTGTCTTCTAAACTAAACAATAGTCCAAGGTGGTATTCCTGACGATTATTTACACAGGGACTTTCGTATCAAAAGAAATCGTTTTGACTAAGCTGGGGTTTCTCAAGATTAGGATGAAACCGGATGTGTTTGACAAGATGGGAAACTGAATCAAAAGAGTGTTAAGTTACACTTTAGATTCAAGTCGTGAGCGATAAATATTACAGCTTAAAGTCCAGTCGTGATTAAAAGATTACTAGAACAATGATGAAATAGCAAATGTGGGATGCAAGAGCATTATGTGGGAGAAAAAAAATTTAAAAATGTAGGAAAAGATAGAGCGATAAGGCTTTGGCGCTCGTTTATACTTTGATGTCCCACGTTATACTGTTTTCTATAGCTATATACTGTTTTAAATTTCTTGAGTTTTAATTTTGTTTTAGCCAACATAAGTGTTACGCTGGGATAAATATAGAGGATCATGCAGGATACGCGAATGATTGCAGGCTTTCATACAGGACATTATGGTCAGCATATACAACACAAGCCGGCAGGTGAACAGGTCCACGGGAAAACATGGTTGACATTTATTGTACGTTCAATCACAAGGAGACATCCATCAAGATATATACATGGCATAGCATATGGCAGGAAAAACATGTAAATGCGATAAGTAGTTACGTCAGTCAATAACGAGCCTCAATCAATAGGCCTTCTTCATCTTCATTGTTAATAGTAAAGTAAATATATTGAGAGATATCCTTATATCTGTTATCAATCCTGGCCGTGTACTAATAGGTAGGGCAATATTCCCGGTACCCAAGTAATGTGGCGGAACAAACTGATGATGGCCACCTAAACTCAGTTACCTCAATATCTCGGAGATACTCCTTACGAAAAATATCAAAAGGGGGTTGTGCAAGACTTCTCAATAAGTTTCCTTCCCCATATAGAACATTCTTAACAAGGTGGCGGCCTTTGAAAAATACATTTAATGTCCCAGTTAGAAAAACACACTCTCCATAAAAATCCTGGAGCTTAGAAGAAATCACGTCCACTTCAAACCAGTGAACGAATACGAACGGCCCAAATAAACAACACACTGACCCCACGACATGTGACAAAAACGTCACTAGTTGACTGTCGCTCACCACGGGTGAACGCTTCGTGCAAAAAGTAGTTTGACTACAGGCGAACACAATTCCTCACATAAAATGGGCATGTGCTAGCGTGTAGTAGCATGCTACATTATTTTATCCCAAATCTATCCTTAATTGTGATCTGATACCACATCTGCTCCTCTACATACTTTCACATCATGCAATGATGACCTAAACTTCTTACTTATGCATATGTGATCAATCTGATTCTCACTTCTGTGGTCTGGTGATAGCCATGTTGCTTTACGTATTCTTTTATGTGGAAATATTCTCCTTCCTATAGCTAGTTGATTTGAAGCACAGAAGTTAACTAATACTCGTAGTTCTCCATTCTCGTTCATCATACCTAATCCACGCTTTCCTATGATTTCTTCAAAGCCGGTGTTGTCTGTTCCTATTTTCGCGTTTAGGTCCCCCATCAAAATTGTGATGTTTTTTCTTTTCTTTTTGTCCAAGACATTTTGTAGTCTGGTGTAAAAGTCTTCCTTCTCCGATTCTTCTATATCATTTGTTTATCATAATACTGGACGATGTTTATATTTACTCTCTTTTTGGCTGATTTAAACCACTGGTTCTGAAAAAAAAAATTACATAAATTATATTCCTTCAACTGGGAATCAAACCTGATACGAGGTGTGTTCAAATGAAACCCGTGCCAGTGGCTTTAAAACAAATATATGTAAGGTACATCAGCAGGAGTAGTAGAATTAAATACAGCAATTGTTATGAAGCAAGTACTCACTGGGGTTCTTTAGAAATAGTCACCATAGGCATTCAGACACGCATCCCACTGCTTGGGTAGACGGCGGGTGCCGTCCGAGAAAAATGACTTTGATTGCTTATTGAACCATTTGGTCACCGAGGCCCTGACGTCTGTATTGGAGTCGAATCGTTGTCCCTTTAGAGATTTTTTTAAGGGTCCCAACAAATGAAAGTCACATGGTGACAGATCGGGGCTGTAGGCTGGGTGTGGCAGAACTTCCCACATTTTCCTTGCTAACGCTTCCAGCACAATGTTCGCATCATGTGCACAAGCATTGTCGTGCAACAGAATCACACCACGCGAAAGCATGCCGGGTCGTTTATTCTTGATGGCTGTATGCAGGTTGTCTAGTGTGTTTTTGAAGCGGATGGCATTGATGTTCACGCCAGGCTCTTTAAAGTCTACCAATAGAAGCCCTTCATGGTGAAAAAATGCGGTCAGCATAACCTTACCGGCGGAAATCTGTGACTTGAATTTTTTAGGGTTTTGGTGATCCGGGATGTTTACATTGCATGCTCGCTGATTTGCTGCTCGGCTCAAAGTGGTGGCACCACGACTCATCGCCTGCCACTATGCGCAACAGAAATGCATCACCCTCCTCTTCGTAACGCAGCAGGCGGTTCAAACTCCACCCCATGCGTTCTTCCTTATGGTGATCGACCTTGGACGGATTCCTTATCACACTGGCCATTATGTTAACGGTCTGCAGCACAACCAATGAATACTAGGAGAATGAACACTTACACACTTGTACATTCGTATGTGCTTATTACGTCAGATGTGACGTCATCATGCTCCTCCTACGAATGTCCACTTGGCGCTGCACGGTCGGGTTTCATTTGAACACGCCTCGTACATCTAGAACTCGAGGCGGACGCTATACCTCTTAGCCACTCCGACCCCAGTGTAAACATAAAAGTAGTTAATACTATAAACTCCAAAAACAACCCAGTTTCTATTGCTTTTTATCTTCTCGCACAATTTTATTTTTAAAATGTTTAAAAAATTATTTATTTTTTTTTTTGGGTAAGAGCCGGTCCTGGATACTAGCCGTATTCAAGCCTCACATTAGCCTGTGGGAGCAGTGGTTCTGTTTTTTCACTGTCTTACAAGATACTCCTGGGAACAACACGGGGTAAACAGAAAAGATACCTGACTCTTTGTCTCATAAAATACCCCCAGAAACTACATGGGGTAACGAGAAAATATCCCTGACTCTGTCTCATAAAAGACCCACAGAAACTACATTGGGTAACAAGAAAATATCCCTGACTCTTTGTCTCATAAAAGACCCCCGGAAAACACTTGGTAAAGAGGATAGATACCTGGCTCTTTGTCTCATAAAACTCTCAGGAACTACTTGGGGTAAAGAGAAAAGATTCCTGATTCTTTATCTCATTAACGACCTCTGGGAACTACACGGGAGAAAGAGGATAGACACGTGACTGTTTAACATAAAGGCATGGGAAGAAGTCAACAACATAACTCATAAACAACTCTGAAGACAAGAAGTTGTGGAGAAACATGATCACCTGATACACCGTAGTACGTGAAAAGATAATGACAAATTTTGGTTCTCCCGGAGTTAGGTTTAAAAGCACAGACATACCACTATGAGTAATCATTTGGGAATTTCCGATCAAATTACTTTCCTACATGACATCGACACAAAGCCGATGTTAGTAGCATTTGTACATAGTCATACCTTATACAAGACCAAAGTATATGTGAGGTAAGTCATCCTTTCTTCAGTCAGATACACAATTGTTGTTGGTTTGTTTCAATATATCTAACAGACAACAACCAAGTATCGAAGATAGCACAACATCGCAGAGCAGAAACGTAATGGGCTCAGAAAACCTTCGGGAAAAGTACTGATAATATCGGATACCGCTCCCATTTGGAATCAGAAAACGAAAGACTTTCCCAACTGTACTTCACATCATACGTAGAGGATAGAAGAAAAGCGACATAATACCACAGATAATGACCAATTTTTGTTCTCCCGGAGTTAGGTTTAAAAGCACAAATATACCACTATGAGTAATCATTTGGGAATTTCCGATTTTGTTGCGTGTAAGAAAAGCGACATAATACCAAGTAAAACCCGTGGTATTCACTATTAGTGGTACTAATAGATTGTATAATGTTAAAGAAGGCCTTTTGACTACTGTGCCTTAGTACTATTCAGTTACACAGTTGTAGCTACTGCAGATGAATGTTACAAAAGCAAAATGACAGAGGGAAACAGTAGGACTTGTCAGAATAGTAATAATTCCTACATATTTAATTAGTGCTTTATTCTCACAGAAAAGTTTCCAGGTTCCAGGATTGAAGCCTATTTGTACCACGCTCCAACCTACCCAGCTGTAAATGGGTACACGACTCTGCTTGTGAGTAAGGGGAGACAAAGGCAGCGAGGAAGAGAACAGGTCACACCACCTCATAAAAGCTTAACATAGTAGGGCGAAGTGTCTAACACTTCAGTAGCCTACGGCAATGTCTACTATGTGTCTACCTTTAACTCTTAATATATAATTGTAATAGTAATTATTACTTTCATCATACACAGCAACCAGGGCTGGATTAACCATTAAGCAAAATAAGCACGTGCTTAGGGCACCAATGGAAGGGGAGCACCACAGAATTTTCTCTCAAGCTATCATGCCCTTAACTCTCATCTCTTTCACTGCTACAGTCGTCTTTAGTCGATTTTTTTGTAATTTTTAATATCTGCCGTGTTCGACTTTAATCGGAATTGTTTAAAAAAAAAAAAAAAAGAAGAAAATTGAATTGGAAGCGCCGGGGGAGGTGGGGGGCACCATTTGGAGGCTGTGTTTAGGGTATCAGTTGGCCTTAATCCGGCCCTGACAGCAAGAGATATGCGCTTAAACAAGTACCGGTATTAAAACTTAACGCTACACGCATTTTGTGAAAATTCCGAAAACCGGTTGTGAGTGGTTATCACGCCCAATGCGTTCGTCAGCCATTTACGACTTTGTAGTCCATTGTATGCATCACAGGAAACACGTTACGTTTTATTGATCGTATAGGAAATCCCCGTTTTCTATTTTGTGTGCTCGTGCAATACACATGACGTTTCTGTGTCTGGAAAATAGATTACTTAACGTTTTATATCTTGCTTATAATTTATAAATAGTAACGTATAATGTCAGCCGTCTCTTAATACCGATATTCTATGTTGTCCAGGTTAAAAAAATCAACTGCTGACATGGACTGAAGACACATAAGGGAAGTTAAGACCAAGTGTTGCACGAAAGACATTAAAACAAGGCAGCGAAACGGTATGTACTTGTCACTGTGAATTATGTGGTTGCCACTGTCCTCATATGTCCTTTAAGTTGTTTATTTTCTTGTAAATGTGTCTTTCACGTGTACATAAACTGCTGTGAAGGAATACTGGTTGCGAATGTTCTAATGTTATAATAATGATCATCGGCATTGAATCAGTATTATAGTAGAACAGTGTATCTGGGTGGCGGTGGGATTACCAAGGTGGACACTAAGAGGCTATGGAGCAAACCGCTTTTCTAAAGAATGCTTTTTAAAATGTAGAGTAGGGGGCTCTTGGGATGAGTTTATAGAACGAAGGTGATGGTGGCCTGAAAGAGTTTGGAGAAAAAAACTGCTGTAGAACGACACAGTCAAAATAAAGGACGTTTCGGAATTTACTCTTCGTCAGCTATAATCACAAGAGGGAGATAACGACAAGAAATATAGACATGCTAAGAGAAAACTATGAAGGACACTGTTAATTACACGCTGAAAAAGTAGAAGGTCAAATGAGGAAAGCAGAAAAATGAAAAGAAAAATAAAAATGAAGAAAAGTAATAAGACGAAACAATTAAAACTAAATAAGGAAGTGAAAATACAGATTTAAACAAAAATAGATCAGATGAGCAAATACAGAAAGACGCAAAGGAAAAAAAAGACGAGAAGAAAGTTAATATGATGAAAAAAAAAGGAACACTAAATAAACATTTGAAAATACATAGCCAGAAATAGAGAAAAATCAATACAAAGAACTTAATAAACAAACTTACTTACTTAGTCGTTCCCCTTCTACCGTGAGGTGTAGAGGTTTGGAAGAGAGATTGCCAGACCATTCTATCAGCTGTCTTCTTCCTGGCCTGGTCCATTCTAGTCCTCGGTCCTTCAAAGATTGTCTAATGTTGTCCTCCCAGCGGACTCTGGGTCGTCCTGGAGGTCTGGATCCCTGGCTCTTTGTTTCCCATGCTTGTCGTGGTAGCCGATCTTCTCCTATTCTGCAGACATGGCCAAACCATCTTACTTGGGACTGTTCTATTTTTAATAAACAAACAAAATTTATTATTATTTAAAGTTGAAACATGCCCAATAAGTTATTAACATTTCAGTTATTTCTTTTACTTGTTCATAAATTATTCCGCGGGAAGCACAGTATTGGTTTTTGGCTACGTATTGCCTTGGAAACACATCACTGAACGAGGTAAGGGATGATGATGATGACATAAGATGAATTGGGAAAAAATCATTTAGAAAGGATGTCCGAGTGCAGTAGTACCGGTAGTTGTGAAACTCTTTGACAACATTACGAACAGGATTGTGGGTCTTTACAGATCAAAGTAGATGGCGTCTAACAACTCTCCAGACCTAATGGTCTTTTATATTTGGACATGCGCCCTAATATAACCGGCTAGGTTGAACGGGACGCGCCTCGCCAAAACGAGGCAAAATTGTATTTAAAATAAAAAAAATAAAAAGATGGCGTCTTTAGAGTCTTCAAGCAGTGGTTCCCAAACGGTGCGGCACGATACATTGGTGTGGTGCGAGAGGATGGTAGGTATGACGAGAAGATTCAACGACAGTCAGGGATTAAGGTACATTTTCAAAAAATTCATTTGCCTAAACAATGAAGATGAAAGTCATTTTGTTATTTAATTTTGTACATGTGATATATGGGACCCCAAGATGCAGCAATAGTGAATGCAGTCAGCGACCCATAGCTTGACTGCTAGCATCAGGATCAGTGAACCAGAGCTGATCAAGGCCGTACTCCACCTCCACGTGGTGGTCTTGGAAACAGTCTGCAGCAGTGCAGTCTGGCTGAGCGAGTACGGATCGAAATGGGAAGGCAAACCCGGTCCCTAAAAAATGCCGTGCAGAAGTCGGATGTGTCGACCGAAAGGTGCAGATATCACAGCTTAGGCGCAAACAGACACAACGCAACCACCGTCCTTTTCAGGGCGAAGGAGGAAGAAGAAGAAGAGTACATATGATATAATATCTGAAATGTGTGTATTGAAACCCATAGAATTTTCCAGATTTTCTTTAATAATATAATTTATTTTATATCAAATAGGTGTTAATGATTTTTTAAAAAGTTAACAATAATGTAAATTATAAATATGGTCACTCCAATACTTGCGTCGTGGCACATAAAAAGCCGTCCGCCGCAGGGTCAGTTTCCTTGTGACGGAAATTGAAACCTTGAAATTGAAACACGGAAATATGCTTCGGGACTTTTCTTGGATATATGTGACGTACGTCTAGTTTGACAAGTGAATTTTCCCTGATATGATGGATGATTTAAGGGACCCTTAGCTTTTCATAACATTAGAACCCCTGAACATTTGTTGTAACTTTTCGTTTGCCAGAACGCATTCCACCGGGACTCATGTAGGATACAGCGACGAGATCAAAGAGACAGACCTTTACAGAAGCACTAGCTTTATTGAAATCTTGTTATAGATTTTCCCCTGGATTTTATATATATATATATTTGCAGTGATTTCTATTCTGTGCAAAGCGGTAATATATATATATATTGTGTAAAGTGATCAGTGGTCTAGTTCAGTCATTCTATTTCAATGGATTTTGTGTTAATTTAAATCTATTAAATTAAACCATCTCAATAGTTCCAGTGGTAAATATAATGATCTATCTATTATATTATTTCAAAAGATAATAGATGCTTAAATTAACTTTTAAAGTCGCGAAGGAATTTATAATTAATAAATTCAGTTAAGTCCTAGTTTTATAGATGTGGGTTTTTAACCACTAGAATTCGCGCAGTGTTTATTAAATACATAATTAAATACTCGAGTGTATTATAGGCTAAACGGGAAATTCATCGCGCTTTAGAAGGTTATTTGTTTTCGGTATATTACATGTCTTTTTTTTTCTTTCATACAGAGTGATCGTAACCTGTGCGATCCCAGCATTAAGAAAGCAATAAAGAAATCAATCTAAGCAAAGCAAAGCATAAACAGTGTGTAGAGTTCCCCTGACGCAGAACTTGTTGAGACTGTGTACATTTTTAATCTTTGAGGCGATTCTATGTTTGGAATTCCGCTATCTAACTTATAGCAAAGAAAGCACACCCAAAGACAAATTTAACGCACCATCAAACAACTTAAGTCGTAACGGGAAGAAGAACACTGGCCCGAGCTTTGTTAGTTTACTGACACAGAGAGATAATTCATAATTTCCTGAACAGTGATGTGACTAGTTTTCTCACTGGACTTAAACCATACCTCACGGATAAAGTGTACCAGCACGCGTAAGAATTTTATTATCCGCGGCATAGTCAAATAGACCACACCATCCTCACCCCGGTATCAGAGACCGTGCCCTCCCATAGAAACTGTTATTAAGAAAAGAGACACAACTACAGATTCACTTTCCAGCGATTACGGGATCCTTTTATGTGCTGACCGCCTACCCGATAATCTGGGGCTAGAACTTGAACAAACACTCATACATTTAGTTGAGGTGTAACTGCTGTTGTGTTATTCTATGGAGTGCAAGATTTTTTCACAATCGGTAAGTGAGAGCAAGATGAGTGAAGGCCTTTGCTAGCGCGTGTATGAATGACAGGAAATTAATTCTTTTGTGTGACCATTTTGTTAACTTGCTTACCTGGTAACATATATCTTTTCTGTATACCCTACATTGTTCCTTTAAGTGGGATAGTTGATAATTTGTTAACTCTGTTTAAAACCACCTCCTTTCGATTTGCTTAGTAAAGGGAAGAACAGCTGGGAAGAACATGTTTTTTTTCTATCACTTATACCTAACTTGGTAACACCTCTTTCAGAGTAATTAACTTTACTGTTAGGTTAACGTACCCGTGTTCCTGATATCATCTATCTCTGGACTGGGTTTGTCTTTGTCTAATGAGCGGGAAGGGCTTAGTCGATACCAATCTTCTTCACCCCCTCCCAAACTTGTTATTTGCATTTGTGTACTTATGATAATTTATGTAATATCTGATATTTTTAGTAATTGATGTTTAAAGTGAATAAAATCACCTAAACTCATTTAGTTCTGTGTGTTGGATATACCCAAAGCCCAACATTTCCCCTATTCGTTTAATATAGTTTGTATCAACGTCGTGTGTGTGTTTGAAAACACCAAATCGGTGAGCGCGCAGATGCGAGTCTGGAAAACTGGCAAATAATTGTTTGACCAGGAGAGTGAAAGAGAAGATTGAGAGACACGATTTGTCATAAATAAGTCTGTCTTTACTCTCCTCCAGCACGCTGTGAAGTAACTATTAAATTTCTACATTTTCTATCACTGAGCTTTCCATCATCATTTTCCACTCTAAACCGGACCACTATTTCTACGACTCTTTTCTCTCAAAATAAATTTACGACAATATACTACCAAGAACAGTATTCACGCATCTCTTCAAGAGCATTAAAAATTCTTCTAAAGTTCTCCACGACATATTGTTGTGATCAGGAATTCCAGTTCTGACAAATATCAAAGGCTAGAAAAAAGAAAGGCGTCTTTGTGTTGACGAGGAGGTGACATTTTGTTTGTCTCAAATAAGAACTAATATCAACGAGATTACCCGACAAAAAACAAGCATTTTTCTCACTGAATTTGTAGATTTTGTGAATGAATCATGTTTTTAGTTGCTGTATTGTTTTATACTTTCTGAATGTGTTATGATCATATTATAATGTAGTTGTGTTCTATGTTATGAATAAAGCACTGCAGGAGTGTCATGTATTTGGTCGTTCTCCTTTTCGTATTTTCTCTCTCTCTCTCTCTCTCTCTCTCTCTCTCTCTCTCTCTCTCTCTCTTCCATTATATATTTATTTCTTCATTTTTCAATCACATAAAATTGTGCCGCGCTACTCTGTAGATTTTTTACCTCTGTTCAAACTGCGATCGTGTCATTTCACGGCTAATTGACCATCCTTAAGGATTAATTGTAATCGCTTAAGTTGTTGAACCAGATTGACTTCATACGGTGAACGTGAAAGTATTGGTGACTTTCTACGTAATCCTTTCTCGCCAGACACACATGCCCGTCTGGGGTATTTTTAGCTACAAAAGCGTTCAGACACTGTGGCGTGAACACAAAAGGAAGACCAGATGTCTGTGAAAAAGTGTCTATGTGCAGCGATATGTCGCTGCTTGTCCTTCTGGGATCCGCGAAAGTACAGGTGATAATTGCATAAGCACTTCCTCCAGAAGTTTCAGTAGTAATTATTACAGATAAACCCGTCTGAGAAGACAAATTAGCGATGCACTATTTTGCAAGTGTGGTTACAAATCTGATTTGAAAGGTTACCTAAGAGTAATGGAAGGAGCCATGCCATATATGGAGGAAATTATTTGTTCAAACTTTAAAATGATATTTTAAAACACGAGGGGGAAACTAATGACTGAACACCCCGACCCTCTTCATTCCTTGCTCATGGACTGGATCACATGAGAGCAATAGATGTACATTCGATCTGACTGAAAGCAGGTCAGAAAACAAGGTGGACGAGTGAGCAGGAAAACTGCGATATAACGTAGCACAATTACGGCACTGCATTTCACGTTCGTCAGAGTAGATAAATCAGACAAAGCCATGGAAGAATAGAGTCAGGATTCTGAACTTATATGACCGGTAAAACGTATTAGAGCGCCTGCTGAAACATCAATAGAAAATCGTCGATATTAATACGGAAACCGGATTCTACAGGACAACTCACAAGTCGCAGAGGGATTCTAAATATAAAGAATACTCCAGACGCATGTTCGAGGCATCTGCATCACGTTGCCAAGATTATTCAACCGAGCGAGAAGTCTAGAGTTGCCAAAAGCTATTGGGGTGAGTAGTAACATATATTTTATACTTTGAATTTGACATGTTTGAACTGCTGGTGATTATACAGGTCCACACGAGGCTGTCAATCTCAGCATGTGAAAATGATATATTCATGAACCACCACAGCAAAGCGCTGGTGATTGCTTCGTGCTAGTTCTCATAGGGAACCAACAGCAGAGGTAACCCGAAACTCCGAATGGAGCAAGGAGTGGATGATGATGACATCATGTGTATATATTTATTATCATTTGTAATAAGTTATATGTATACTTAGACATGTTCAACCAAGCAAAAGTCATTGCATTCTCCGCTGCCCAGACATACTTTTCGCTCAGACTAACTGAAAGTAATGGTGAATTTCTATCATATCCACTGAGCTATACTATATTCTTAGTAGGGATAAAATTGCTGTGTTGGAAGAGGCAGCGGGAAGGCGACTGATTAGTATCAGAGAACATAAAACTTAGCAGAGGCCTTTGTTTTCTTCTAAAGTTCGTGGTACGAGTCTACAAGACCATTTGTGGTACCAGTCAACAGTACCAGTTTGAAAGTCATACGAGACGCTTACCTTCAACGGCCTGTGAAGATACTCGCAATTGACCCCAGGAGCGGTTACCCCAGCCTTCGCTTTTTTGGAACCTGCCCTCGCCACAGACATCGTAGATCGACGGAGCAGTCAGCAGCTTACAGAAACACTTTATCAATCATACAATTAAGTTAAACTTATCAGACCAGAACCAAATGAACACTTTAACAATACATTTCCAGCGAAGTTTCAGTGAAGAAATCAATATTAACTCATCAATCATTTATTTATTTTACCTTTGTTAAAAGATAATTGATCATTAAATTTGTTATGTTTTACAAATTCATAGTTTATTTGAATATTGCAGAGAGAAGTGCACACTTAAGAACCAGTATTTTCCAAAGATAAACGAGCTAACAACGTAGCATTTTACTGTTAAATCAGTTGGGGGCTTGAACGAGCTAAATAAAATACACAATATATCTCTTCACAAAAGACGACCGGCAGATAATAAGTTAACATTGTTAAGACACAATCAGCATTGTTCTTGACTTCTGAATTTCTTGTGAACACTCCCACAAGACTGAAGCATCATCATCCTTCTATTTACCAATCTGCCAAGAGTAATATTGAGTGAGGATAGATACCTTTGAAGACGCACATTAGATACTCTTGAGTTTTCGCCATTGTTGGACCACTACTGCAAAGCAGGGGAGGCATCCCGCGACAAGGAGTTTATTTTTTTTATTGCTTTTGAAGTTGTTTCTCATCAACAAAAATGTTGGTGTGTAGCGAGTAAACTTTCATTCCGAAAGTGCAGCCAAGAGAAAAATGTTTGAGAACCGCTGCTCTAGAGAATCCACTTGACAGCAAGGCAGTGCCAAGGGTGTCTCGGAGCGGTGACCAGGTGAGGGGGCCCATTGTTGAAAAAAAAATTTACTGGTGTAACAGCATTCGTGGCAGAGTGCACTAAAATGTTTGATTTAACTTGGCAAGGGTGGTTCTTAATGCAATGTTAGCTCTCACGTTTAGTTTGTCACACAAAGAAGTCATTAAGTGACAAGGCACATGTTATGTATTCATACAAGTGCTCAGTTGTCTTAAAGGCTGTATGCCCTAGATGTTGATTTCCACCAATCTATAGAAATGTGTGCAACCTTGTTCAACCCAGGTAGGTTGGTGTTTCTTGGCTCGTGATGTTGCGTATAATGTCATATTACCTCTCACCTTAGCTTGTTGACACAGTTCATCTTCGAGTCGCACTTAATATGTCATTAAAGACACTTAACAAAGTCACCACGATAAATAACTGTTTCACTGACATAAATTTTCTACGCCACTAACAAAAATTAGTTTAATCACTGACGACAATCCAATAAAGTATATAATGTTTGTTAAGATTATATGTTGTATATAATGATATTAAAGCATGCAGTGTGTACAAAATAATCATTATTATTTATATTTTCATTTCTTTCTAACACTAGTATTTATCTAATCCTACCCTACACAAACGTGAGTTCCTTGTTCTCAATTACCTATATTTTCTTTCCCCAAAGGTATGTTTTCAGGCACTCGTAAGAAATAAAGAAGTAGAACACTAGACAACAGAAAAACAACAGACGTGAGTGGCTTACCCAGGGTTCGAACCCCGTACCTTCCGTACGACAACACCGCCTAGCTATACAAGCGAATCACACTATCCTCCCGGCCAGCTAGGCATCCCAAAAAAAGATGCTTTACTGACCGGTCATCAGTGCGAAACACAAGACAACACCGGAAGTTTACAATGGGCACCTCAGCCTATTAATGACGCAATCACTTCTGTTGTTCCCTATTCTACAGTATATGTCAGTCAACACAAGACAAAGACCTTGATACCTCTTCATGCTGCTCTAGTACAGTCAAGTCTCTCACACTTCACTCCATCTCTTCACGGTAGACGTAGTATAGGTAAGTCTCTAACCCTTCACTCTCACACAAAGAAAATAATCTTGTAAATTTAAGAGGCGAAACATTTAGTATAAGATTTCCTGATAGCGACAGCTAAAATGTATCTTAGAAAAAAAATGTATGAACGAGTAAATTAAATATTTCTTATCGCTTAGTTTTTCGATTAAGCAAGTTGTCGCAAACAAGGCTGGTTTCATAGACAAAGACAGAGATCGATAGACAGGTGTGTGTATTTTTGCTATCGGATTTTTTTTTTCCCCACGCCAACACGTTCATAAGTCATTGTAAAAACCGTGCACTCTATGCCTCGTTTTTCTTGTGAGCTCTGTCGGAAAGACTTTACCCGAGGTACCAGCTTACGTATCCACAGATACCGCCAATATCCTCTACGTGTTGTAACATATTTAGCGTATAACTGCTGTAACATCGTGTATATGTATTACTGTCTATATGTAAAATAAACACTCTTCAATTACTTGTGAATTTACAAAGATAAGTATGCAGGACAGCTTTTTTTGTTTCAACAGCGATGTTATGGCGCTCAAAACGGGGGTCGCTATTTTTTCGTTAATTAGCTTGATCCCGCTGTACTGATGCCATGTGTATTATCTGCGAGTGTGTTTTTAGCATTACAAATCAATAACTAAAACTAAAAAAGATAAGTAAGTAAAAAAACAGATTATTTTGAGACTCCAGTTTGCAATAGAAATTACGGCAGACATCTGAAAGTACGATGAAAACAACTGCAAATATGCTCAAGACATAAGTGCGTTCGAGACATCAGAAAGGGCACTGAAGACAAATGAAGGTACGTAAGAGACAACTGAAAGTACGATGAAAACAATTAAAAGTACAAGGAAGACAACTGAAATTACAATGAAAACAATTAAAAGTACATTTACGACAACTGAAAATACGTTGAAGACAACTGAAAATACACCGAAAAAAAATACACTGACGGCAAATGAAAGCACTCCAAAGACATCATAAAGTACGTTAAAGATAAGAACATATGAGATTAAAACCAGATATCTAACTTGCCTTGGATAAGCTGTATCACAGTGAAAACTAGAAGAGACAGTAATAACAAGTTGAACTAATGGACAGGGAGATACAAAATCCTCCATCTACAAATACGAACAACACGCAACGCCCTGTCTTACTTTTACATCAAGAGACAGCTCCATCCCGACAACGTCACCATATCACCCCTCAACATCTAAACTCTCTGTATACAGCTACCTACAGACACACACATAGATACCTACAGGTATATGCACCAACACATAAACTACCTGGCCGACAAGATCTTCCACTCTGTACAACAACCAAAAAACCATACAACACACCTCTCTATTTTTTACGATGACAATGTGACAACTCCCCTCCCTCAAGGTCTGGCCTCCGGTTGTATCCGTGACATATTTATTATAAAAATATATCGTCTAACTGTTCGTATAACTGTTGTAAAATATATATCTAAATATAGCGTCTAACTGTTCGTCTAACTGTTGTAAAATAACTGTTGTAAAATATATCATCTTCCTATTATTTCACAGTCTTCTTGTTATCTCAACTCTAAATATAGCCTCTTCCTATTGTCTCAAGTCTAAATATATCGTCTTCTTGTTATCTCAAGACTAACTAAAATTTTCCGTTATTATCGATTTTTATATATTTTATATATATATATATGTATATATGCAGGCGGTTATATATATCGCTATATATATATATATATATATATATATATATATATATACATATATATATATATATATATATATAACTATATATATATATATAATATATAATATATATATAATATAATATCAATAATATAATATATATATATATATATATATATATATATATATATATATATATATATATATATATACATACATATATATATAAAATATAAAAAAAAACACACCCAACATCACACAACAATCCCCCTAATCTACACTCACCTGCTACATTACACCCATGACTCATCACCCCCAGCACACACCAAAAAAAAAAGACTACCCTCGCTTCAAAAAAACCCTCTTAGTAACATAATCCATCATTATCGATTTTTATATTTGTCGTCAATATCGCTTTTTTATATTTTTTATATATTGTATGTATATATGTATGTAATATGTCTAAATAACACACCAACACACATAACAAAACAATACCATGAATGAATAAATATATGTATATATAACTATATAGTATAATTAAATATTTGTAAATATATCGTCTAACTAAATATCCTCTACCTGTCCTCCTCCTACCCTCCTCCGCAATTCCTTATATAAAAAGTCATCCCGCCATCTTGCCCCTGCATCACTCCTGCAGAATTAATATATGTCTATAAATAACGTCCTCTTGTTATCTAAAAATAAACACTAATATATTACTATATAAAAAGTCATCCGCCTCCTCCTACCCGCCTCCTCAATTCCTTATATAAAAAGTCACCCCGCCGTCTTGCTCCGCCTGCCCTCCTCATAATCCCTTATATAAAAAGTCACCCCGCCATCTTCCTCCGCCTACCCTCCTCCTCAATTCCTTATATAAAAAGTCATCCCGCCATCTTGCTCCTCCAGCGCACCTGCCTGTTTTCCTTATATAAAAGTCATGTCTCAAGTCTAAATATAGCCTCTTCTTGTTATCTAAAAAATACTAATATATTACTATATAAAAAGTCACCCTGCTCCACCTGCGCTCCTGCCCATTTTCCTTATATAAAAAGTCATCCCGCCATCTTGCCCCTCCAGCGCACCTGCCCGTTTTCCTTATATAAAAAGTCATCCCGCCATCTTGCCCCTGCATCACTCCTGCAGAATTAATATATGTCTATAAATAACGTCTTCTTGTTATCTAAACATATCTCTATATAAAAAGTCATGGGCCTCCTCCTCTCCTCCTCCTCAATTCCTTATATAAAAAATCACCCCGCCATCTTGCGCCATATACCACCTTCTTGTTATCTCAAGTCCGCCCTCTTGCTCCGCCTGCCCTCCTCATAATCCCTTATATAAAAAGTCACCCCGCCATCTTCCTCCGCCTACCCTCCTCCTCTATTCCTTATATAAAAAAGTCATCCCGCCATCTTGCTCCTCCAGCGCACCTGCACAATGAGTATTTCCTTATATAAAAAGTCATCACCCTCCGCCTGATGCTCCACCTGCACACTGAGTATTTCCTTATATAAAAAGTCATCACCATCCGCCTGATGCTCCACCTGCCCATTTTCCTTATATAAAAAGTCATGTACCAACACCTGATGCTCCACCTGCGCAATGAGTATTTCCTTATATAAAAAGTCATGTACCAACACCTGATGCTCCACCTGCACCTGCCCGTTTTTCTTATATAAAAAGTCATCCCGCCATCCCCCTGATCTCCACCTGCAGAATTAATATATTCTTATATAAAAACGTCATCACCCTATCCGCCTGATGCTCCACCTGCACAATAGTATTTTTTATATAAAAAGTCATCACCCTCCTCTCCACATGCACACTGAGTATTTCCTTATATAAAAAGTCATCCACCACCGCCCGATGCTCCACCTGCACACTGAGTATTTCCTTATATAAAAAGTCATCACCCAGCCGCCTGATGCTCCACCTGCCACTCCTCATATTCCCTTATATAAAAAGTCATCACCCTCCGCCATCTTCCTCCGCCACTGAGTATTTTCTTATATAAAAAGTCATCACCCTCCGCCTGATGCTCCACCTGCACAATGAGTATTTTCTTATATAAAAAGTCATCACCATCCGCCTGATGCTCCACCTGCACAGTGAGTATTTTCTTATATAAAAAGTCATCACCCTCCGCCTGATGCTCCACCTGCACAGTGAGTATTTTCTTATATAAAAGTCATGCGCCTCCTCCTCTCCTCCTCCTCAATTCCTTATATAAAAGTCACGCGCCACCTGGCGTTTTTGCTATATAAAAGTCACGCCCCGCCACAGCGCTCCACCTGCAAGCGCTCCACCTGCAGAAATCGATCGAGTTTTTTTTGTTATATAAAAGTCACGCCCCACCTGCAGAATGATACCTAAGTCCCACATTCCCTACTAAGTCTTCTATCATTTACTGGACACAGTATCAAGGTCTTTGTCTTGTGTTGACTGACATATACTGTAGAATAGGGGAACAACAGAAGTGATTGCGTCATTAATAGGCTGAGGTGCCCATTGTAAACTTCCGGTGTTGTCTTTTGTTTCGCACTGATGACCGGTCAGTAAAGCATCTTTTTTTTGGGATGCCTAGCTGGCCGGGAGGATAGTGTGATTCGCTTGTATAGCTAGGTGGTGTTGTCGTACGGAAGGTACGGGGTTCGAACCCTGGGTAAGCCACTCACGTCTGTTGTTTTTCTGTTGTCTAGTGTTCTACTTCTTTATTTCTTACGAGTGCCTGAAAACATACCTTTAGTGTTTGTCTAATATTAATTTACTGTTTACAGGCCTCGGGTTTCCCTTCCTTATGTGTTATTAATGTTTCTTTTCCCCAGCATGACACACACTTAAGAATCATTGTTCTCAGTATTACATATAAAATATATCAACTCAAAATTTACAGTGATTCTTAAAATCGCATATAGAGTAACAATATCAGCTTCCTTAATATTCAGTGAACATTTCTTATTACGTTTTACAGTAACTATGATCAAGTATTGAGTCAGTGGTTCTGAATATGTTTACTTACATGTGGCATCAAAGGTTAAGGCCCGGCTTAAATTCACCACTATTTATTTATCCATTGCCTGCCTGTCTGCAGGATCACACATTATTGCTTCACCACAACCGCTCCACCAACGGCATGAAGTTATAACTTTCATTAGATATTATATAGCGTCAACACGCAGAATAAGTTATCCTTAAAATGATCCAACAGCCGCTTATGAATCACTTTTCACCTTAGCGGGTTAAGATCATTGGTTAACAGCTTGAGAACCACTACCTCTATTTCCTACTTCACTACAATCCTCGCAGTTATTCGAAATATTCAAAGCCCCCCACAAACTCTACTACTCAACAAATAATCCGTCCTACTTATGCAAACCACAAAGTATATCGGAGCACTACAGAGTCGATCCTAAAACTCTAAAGCTGGATAAAATAATCTCTACAATTATCGGTAGTTATAAAAAGAAGTTATTCTAACACAGAGTAGTTCTGGAAATGCTCTTCTTAATATTTATTATTACCACTATTCTAAAAAACATCTTTCTATAAAAGTCTATATATTTTTCCTACTATATCATTTATCCATGTACTGGCTAATACAGCACATGTACCTATTAAAAGCTTCCTGCATTTTTAGTTCTCTCTCTCTCTCTCTCTCTCTCTCTTTCTCTCTCTCTCTCTCTCTCTCTCTCTCTCTCTCTCTCTCTCTCTCTCTCTCTCTCTCTCTCTCTCTCTCTCTCTCTCTCTCTCTCTCTCTCTCTCTCCCTATATATATATATATATATATATATATTAATCAACATTTCATGGGCGTCAGGTCTTTTGCTGTTTGTTTATATTCCATGTTTCTGCTAAATAAGATAGGTCTACTCATTGTTAATTTGTTATTTACTTGTTTGGTTGTTAATATCTGAATAATGTTGTTTAATGTAATTTTTGCCATTCCTCCACTTTTTTGGCTTTTGTTTTATATACGAGGAAGGTCAAAAAGTAATGCCTCGTAATTTTTAATTTCATTCAATAGGCAAGAAAAGAGATAAAATTCACATTGAAATGTAGCCCCAAGCCTGAACTTCAAAAATTTATTTCTCAATGTAGTCTCCGTTATTTGTTACAGTTTTTGTCCATCTTCTCACAAGGGCATGTATCCCCGCACGGTAAAAATTTGTGTCCTTTTTCCTAAACCACTGGCGTACGGCGCGTTTAAGGGTCTCGGTGTCCTCAAAGTGATGTCCGCGAAGATCTTCTTTCAGTGGTCCAAACAGATGGAAGTCAGAAGGTGCAAGATCAGGACTGTAAGGGGGATGCGGTAATAATGTCCAGCCAAATTCTGCAATCGCATCAATGGTGCGTTTAGCGGTGTGTGGCGTGGCATTATCGTGCAACAGTAGTGCAGTTCTCTGATCGTTTAATGGGTAAAGTCGCCGAAGACGACCTCTAAGCTTCTTCAAAGTTTCAATGTAACGGTCTGCATTCACCGTTTTTCCGTGTTCCAAGAAGTCGAGAAGAATAACACCCTTCTCATCCCAAAACACGGAGGCCATAACTTTCCCTACAGATGGTGAACTTATGAACTTCTTTCTTGTCGGCGATGTTGTGTGATGCCATTCCATTGACTGCCTCTTGGATTCTGGTTCACCGTGCACAAACTTTTGAATAACCCAGGTCTTTAATGATGTTCTGGACACTGCCTTTACTAATGGACAACATGGAAGAAAGTTCATCCAGTGTTACCCGACGGTCACCACGAATGATTCCATCAACTCGATGAATGTTGTGTGGAGTCACTGCGGTAGACGGACTGCCAGTCCGCTTTGCGTCAGCCATTGAGGATTGACCTACTTCAGCTTCGTCACAACGATGTACCCAACGTCGGACAGTGCTAACATCCACTGTTAAATCTCCATAAACATTCTTCAAACGTTCGAGGATGCGAATTGGGGTTTAGCCTTCAGCATTGAGGATTTCTATGACATAAAGTTGTTTTAACCGAACGTCTTTGGCAGCCATTTTTAAACTGTTACAGTGGTGCCACCTGTTACTGAAACAGGTTGGTAATGCTATACAGTGCAGAAGAGTGTTTGAGGAATCCTGCTAAATTTACAAATTGCACACCGATGCAGTATTTACATACATAAAAAAAGGAGGCATTACTTTTTAACCTTCCCTTGTATATATATATATATCACGTATTTCTCGGAAAGAGAAGACAGCCAATAACCAAGTTCCAGAAAATGTGGGAATAAAAAAAGAATTAAAAAAAGAGATCACCGGATAATATTTTTGTAAATTTAAGGAGATATAACACATTGTTGTAATATACAAAAACAAATGAAGAGATGGACAGAACATTTTGAGGAACTTCTCAATAGACCAGCTCCACCTAATCCCCCAGACATCCAGCCAGCAGAAGAGGAGCTACAAATCAGCTGTGAACGACCAAGTAGAGAAGAAATAAAGAAAGCCATGAAGCTTCTGAAAGATGGAAAAGCAGCCTGTCCAGATTACATTCCAGCAGAGGCCATCAAAACAGACATTGATACCTCTACAGAGATATTATACAAACTACTTGGCAAAGTCTCGGAGAGAGAGGAAATACCAGCAGAATGGAAGGAAGGTTATCTGGTCAAGTTGCCTAAGAAAGGAAATTTACAAGAGTGCACAAATTATAGAGGAATAATGTTACTATCAGTGCCAGGAAAACTATTAAACAGAATCATCTTTGAGAGATTAAAAGAGTCCATAGACAAGCAACTGAGAGATGAACAAGCATGTTTAAAAAAAAAAAAAAACAGATCCTGTACGGACCAGATAACCACATTGAGAATAACAGTTCAACAAAGTCTGGAATGGAATTCACCGCTGTACATCGGATTCGTGAACTATGAAAAGGCATTTGACAGTGTAGACAGAGAATCACTTTGGAAATTGATGAGGCATTATGGAGTTCCCATGAAGATCATTAACTTAATAAAGAAGACGTATGAAGACATGACATGCAGAGTTCTTCACGAAGGACAACTTACAGAACCGTTTAGGATTAGAACGGGAGTGAGACAATGAATGCCTCTTGTCTCCATTTCTTTTCTTACTAGCAATAGATTGGGTTATGAAAACATCGATATCACACAACAGAAATGGAATCCAGTGAAATCTGACTAAACAGCTTGACGATCTGGATTTTGCAGATGACTTGGCTCTTCTGTCCCATAACCATAATCAGATGCAAGGGAAAATGAAAATTCTCGATGAGAGGTCACAACAAGTGGGCCTGAAAATACACAGGGAAATGACTATGAGAATAAATGCAAGAAATGATAATAAGGTTGAACTTGAAGAAACACCAATACAAGATGTAGAATTGTACACATATCATGGCCGTAAAATAAACAATGTTGGAGGGACAGACAGTGATATCAAAATAAGAATACAAAAAGCAAGAGGAGCTTTCATTGCATTGGGAAACATATGGAGAACAAGAGAAATCAAATCCAACACGAAAATAAGAATTTTCAGCTCAAATGTCAAGTCAGTCCTATTGTATGTCTCTGAGACACGGAGAGCAACAAAAACAACCAAAAAGCAACAGACTGTTATAAACGGGTGTAGAATAGAAGGACTGAAATGGTATGACAAAGTCACATATGTGGAATTAATGACAAGAACCAGACAAGTGCCAGTGGAACAAAAGTTGAGAAGAAGACGCTGGCGAGGGATAGGACACACATTGAGAAAACCTGTTGATAGCATTAAAAGACAGTCCTTGTTCTGGCATCCACAGGGAAAGAGAGGCAGAGATAGACTAAAAAACACATGGTGACGAGAACTGGAAACAGAGGTGAAAATGATGAGGAAAACATTGAAAGAACTTGAGCGGATGGCACGGGACAGGAGGTTTTGGCATGTGTTTGTTAAGGCCTGTGCTCCTTGGGGAGCTAAAGGGTACTGACTGATTGATAACACGTTGTTGAAAGCTGCAATAGAGGGAGGACAACTTGAAGGCAAACGAGCAATATGAAGACAATACTATAATGTATGTAAAGTAACATGAACTAATATTAATACAGAGATCGCCAGGAACGTAAGTTACACCCTATACAGGATTCTCAGGCCCACTGTGTTAGGCGTTGTAATAATTCATTCTGTAATCAATTTATTTGTGCATTAAATGTTTTCTTATTTCAATGCATTTTAGCATTATTAATATTTGCCCTACTTTCTGGTTTGCTTGGACTCAAACGTTCTGTGCTGTGGCTACCTGCAGTGGTGACCAACTGTAATTGTGACCAATTGTAGTGGTGACCAGCTGCAATAGTGACAGTTTGCTATGGTGATCAACTACAAGGATGGCTAACTGCACCGATGGTTGGCTGCATTGGTGACTGCATAATTATCAAGAAGCACAAAAATAGACATTTGACTTAGAAGAATTTATACTGATTATTGAATACACTCCCATTTGCATTCTGTGCAGCAGTCTGTCGCTTACCTGTTGATTTATAAATATTCATATTCCATTAATACATTTGTTACAGATCGCAGACAGTAACCGTTCCAGAAATGGTACATTGTCAGGAGACAGAAATACCTGGGCTCTTCACACTGTGCGTTGACAAAATATTCAAAGTTCTATATGAGACTTATGGCAAGCAGTTTTGTCCTGATTCTCATTTTATGAAAGTAAGTAAAGTGACTTCTGAAGACGTCCCTCCACTTTTACTGAGTTTCCTAAAGACTAACTTAGCTGAAAACGGTGTTCCTGGACTAGTTAACAGTGTGCTTAAAGGTGTGGTATCCCATACATCGCAAACATTGGAAAAGTTAATCGGAAGTTTAGTAGCTAAGTGCGGACTGCATAGTCAATCATATTGCCTCGAAAAATCTGCTGATACAAGGCCATGTCATTACACTGGATGCACAAGAGCATCAGAAGAATGTGAAAGACTCTATGCTAACAAGTGCAGCAATTGCACCACATACGTGAACTCCAAACACGATTATATTTCAGTGCCAGAAAAACATTTAAATAGTGAAATCAGAGCCATCACGGTAAATTCTGAAGCTTCTTTGAACACTAAGGGCTACAGAACTGAGGATGGAAATGAAACAGTTTTTTACCTGTCCTTCATAAATATCCATGAAAGCGAGTCCCAAAAAAAGAAACATGTGAAGCTTCGCAAACATGAAACTTGCAGTCCTAAGGAAAAGTCTAAAAACAAGGACCACAAATGTGTAACAGACCTAGACATCGTTCTTCCGAAAATCGGTTTTGAAGCTGAACTGTCATGGAGACTGAACATAATATATATTGATGTTAGGGATATTATTCATTTTTGTGAATTGTTAAAGCTTTCCTTTAAGGATAATAACTACAACAAATCCCTGCTTGGAGCCCATTTGTTTGTTCAAACGAGCGACCGTTGTGATTTCAGGATAGTCATTGCAAGAACTAAAAGATGCTTCACTGCGTGTGGCATCAAAGATAGTGCTCCAGCTAACTGCTTACAGACTATTAAGTGTGTGCTTCAAGACGAGAAACAGCTGCAATTAGTTCTTGCTACCGCGTACAGGAAGAGTGCTATTTTCTGTTGTACTCCAAAAGAACAGACTGGAGTGTTTAATGCGACCATTATTTCATTTCAGGAGAAAGCAAGGAAATATTTGATATCAAAATTAACTGAAGAATCTATCACTTGGGATGATAGGCCTATCTACACAGGAAATGTAGGGCATATTTTAAAGATTCCTTATTACATTTTAACGAAGGGGATGATTAGGAACCTCTTATGTGGAAAACATAACACAAATGACACAAAAATCGTGACACCGATCTGTGATTTAACGTTCAATAATCTTGCCCGAAAGACGTTGTCAGCCCCTAAGCCGGCTCTTAAAGATGAATCTTCGGAAGCTCCGATGTCACACAAAAATATTGCAGATGAAGTTGGTAGAATAAAATCTATCATTCGCAAAGGTCTGTTTGTATCAGTTAAGAGTGAAAATGGCGGGGATACCGCAGATCAAGATAGACTTTTGTCACGTGCACTTTGGAAGCGCAATGTTAGACTAAAAATGTCCAAACCAGAAACAGACATCTTCGGGGATCCATTCATGAAAAAGTATTTTCTTAATGAAAGCCCTGACCGTTTCATTCCGTGTAAAGCACTAAGAGCTGTTACAGTGAACATGCTGCGACATTCTGTACATGGATTTCAGTGGCATGTCTTCGAGAGAACGACAATGAGACTGGCCTCATTTTCTTACTACCCGAAATCCGCGGCAAAGTCTGCGTCTCTTTTAGCCAATGCAGGGTTTGTTTACATTGGGGATGGAAGCACAGACAAAGTTAAGTGTTTTTTCTGTTCAGCAGAAAAGGAATTCTGGCAGCAAAGTGATAACATTGACGAAGTTCACATGTCACTGTGTCCATCTTGCCCAATGGTAACTGCACAATCAACTAATAATGTAGCATCTGCCGTTTCTTCACATGGTGCGCGCAGTATCGCGGAATTTTCTAGCGCTATGCCATGTGATTCGGAATTACCTGTATCCAGTTCAAGGGTTGCAGACAATAGTGCAGCAAGCGGAAGGTTACCTGACCCTAACACTGTCTCAAGAAATAATTATTCCGGAAACGATGAGGTTGACTCCCTCGGGAGAGATATTAATGAACAATCAGCCAATGTATCCATAAGTCCTGAACCTTCAAGCCGAACAAGAGATGCCTGTGCATTGTCTGTGTCAGCTACTGCTAGTGCTAACCCAGTCAGAACAGGTTCTTCTGGCACACAAACAGCTTCGTTGTCAGTGCCAGATCTACCTCAGGAACACATCAACTTGGTGTCCAACAATACGGTCGCCGTGACATTCTCCTCGGGTCAACTCGCAAACAGAATATCTGAAAGCGGCAATGTTTCCAGTAACCAAAACTCTCGGAACACAAACAACCGCAATCCAACATATTACAGTCAGGAAAATCGCAATTCCGCTGACCTACAGGGTAGCCCAAGGCCCACAAACATCAATTCTCAAATATATGCTATCCCATCCAGGTCAAGTGACACATCGAGTTCAGAAATATCTGCAAGTAATCCAGCTACATCAGAAAACACGACAGATGCATCCAACTCTGTTCAGCCAACTCCCCAGCTGACTTACCAACTGTTGGGAATTTTCCATGAACGGCCAAAATACGCAGAGTATGCCGTCCTTGCCAGACGGCTGCAGTCCTTTGATGACTGGCCGGAAGGTCATCCAATCAAGAAAGAAGATCTTGCTAGATCTGGCTTGTTCTTTGCTGGTACGTTTCGCGCTCTTTCCAAAATTTTGGCTGTAGAAATGCTTCTCTCTCTCTCTCCCCCTATATACATACATATATCTTTCTCTCTCTCTCTCTCTCTCTCTCTCTCTCTCTCTCTCTCTCTCTCTCTCTCTCTCTCTCTCTCTCTCTCTCTTCCATTAAGAATGTCATTTTTTGTGTGCTTTTAAAGATTACAAATAAATGCCCGCCATTAGTTTGCTAGAGCGACCAGTTTTTGTGTAAAAGGATCCCGTTTAAATGCCCACTGAGGCATATTGGGAATATGGTGTTAAGCCAATATTTTCTTGACGGCACATTAGGGGTGATGTGGTAAGCATCACCCCAGCCTCCTTTAACCTTCCCAGGGTTGCTCTGGTACCCAATTTATGAGGCTGGGTCGACCCCAGAGCAGTTTGCGGTCTAAAAAATCCCACCTCAACTGGGGACCACCTCACCTGGGGATTGGATCATGGACCCAGCGCACTATGAAGCCAGCGCACTAGTTTTTGTGATGCCATATTGCAATGGTATAAGATCTCGGAAGTGGGGCTGATAGAACCAACTAGATAAAAGCTGCTGTAACAAGAGGTGATCAAAAGACTCTGGAGTCATACAATGACACACACAAATTAAACTATGATGGCAGTACAAGGCAGTCTTTGTTCAGTGATCACAATGGTAAGAGAAAGAGAAGGGGATCTTAAACATACGGAGAAAGGAGTTGGAAGCAGGCATGAAAGGGATAAAGAAGAATTGACAGACATTGAAAGGTAAGCACAAGATAGGAAGGCCTAGCTTAAATTTGTAAATTATCAATTATTCGAATTTATTTAACCGAAGATTACCCGATCAATTTCGAACAATTCCATAAATTATTTAAAAAATCAAAAATAATTTTTTTTAAACCTCTAAGGACAGTATTTATGTTACTACGACTCACTTGTGTCCCCTGCTCCGCAATAGTGATCCACCAATGGCCAAACGTATACTATAACGATGAGGGTCTTCAAAGGTATCAATCTTCGCTCAAGATTACTCTTGGCAGAGATAAAAATAGAAGAATGAGGCTTGTGTTTAAGGGAGCGTCACAAGATTTAATAAAAAAAGCATCAAGCTTAACAACTGAGATCATCTAAGCTGTCATGACCTTATTATTCTCCCGCCCCTTCTGTGATTTAATATATTTCCGCTCGTATTTCTGAGCCCCCAGCTGAAGGTGACTGTCAGAACGACCGTGTATTTGGGCACGTCATGTTTGCAAACTAGCACCTTATCATACGACAACATGGTTTCGTGTATCTTCCCAGACAAACGTCTGGGTTAACTAGAGGAATGTTGCTCAATTTAGACTCTTACTCCATCTGGAGCTGGCGATGAATGAGAAGTCAGTGTGGCAAGCTCGTTCCTTGGCTAAACGTCGCCGATAACAAAGGAACAAATAACCAGGAGAGATTGGTAGGTGAGAGGTGTCACAAGATGTGATAAAATAACCTTGGCCAAGGAGAGCGTAAGCAATGAATACTGGAAGAATTAGCACGTGAAAGAAATGGCAAAGTAATAATACCGGAGAGGAGTGAATACCAGAAAATAAGAGCGAACGTATGTCGTGATAGTTACTTCCTATACGACAACATCGTCCTGAAAATATAATGAAAATACTGAAACGTTACAACTAAACAATTTATTATTATTGCCCATACTTTCCAAATTCCAATTACAAACCTCTAACACTGCAACAAAACGGTTTGTGCGCTCTCATGTCTACTCCGGTAGGATTGTATTACATTCCTGTGCAAGTGATATTTTGTTATTTCTCTCTTTCCTGCCCTTATTTGCCAACACAGAAAACTCACCCGAAGGTCAATGTTTACATAATTTTCACACTTCAATTCACTTCAATTCGCCGGTCCATCCCTGAGAAAGAAATTAGATCACAACAACGTGACGGTCCCATATTTGATCCCAGGTGAAAGGCTAATGACGGTGTTTGTACAAGATGGGAGTAATCCTTCACAATTCTACAGAATAAAAGACTTGCATATTGGAGGTGCGGATAAACCACAAAATGTCCAAACAAGACGGCCGAATTGCGCTGAGTCATAGTCTGATAACGACGGTTGAGTTACGTTGGATAGGCAAGTCAGATAATCCCCCAGTCTGGGAGGATATGTTGAAGTTTTAGAGACGTAACTTGACCAAGTAATAATCGGATGTTTACAGCCCAATTTTAGAAAAGTACCGTTTGAAATTTTGCACTAGATGAGTCATGCAAAATATTTCATCATAAAGTTGCAATAAATTTAAACGTTCAAATAAGATTGACTGATACTTTGAGGCGCGAATAACAATTGCGTCGATTGGGCGTTTGTCCCAACAGCCCCGAAAAGCGGGGGCTGAAAAAACTACAATATAATCTGACATTTTTTGCAAGTCTAGTTCACTGTCAGAATCGCTTGCCAAGACGACCACCAGACTGCCAGAGTTAAAACTAGAATCAATTCCATTTATCAGACCGAACTTTTGTTAGAGTATTTTGAAGGACGTAAACAGCCTAGGAAAGCTCTTTCGTTATAATAAGGAAAACCGTGATCCGAGGAAACTGAAAACACGGAGTCATAGTGGAAATTCATTGTTAACATAACAACAACCCCAGAAACTTGTAAACAGGCATCTGCTAGTGCCTTAATTTTATTCCTCTGAGCAAACAGTGAGCCAAGATTGGCGTAAGTTTTACAGTTTACATTCTATATTTTTCATTATTAACATGTGAACTAATATGTATATATTGCCATGTAAATATTAATTTGTGAAAAGTGCTAGTGGATGTCCAAGTCATTTGAGGCTGGCAACCTCAGCATATTGAATGATGATTTCATGAGCTACCACTATAAGGGCTGGTGACTGCTTTATTGCTAGTTTCTTAAAGAGAACTAAAAGCATAGGTAGTTCCAAGTTCCATATGGAGCAGGGAGGGAAAGATGAAAGAAATGATGTACATTCTATTTATAATATTTACATTTACAAACCAGTGTAAATGTCTATGTAAACATATTCACTTTAAAATTAATGAAAGCTTTCAAGCTTTTCAACCAGTGTATATGTAAATGACAACATATTCAATCTATATTGTGAACACTTTTCAATCAGTGTAGTTGTAAATGTAAACATATTATATCTATACTATTAATCTTTTCATTTGAATGTAAAGTAATTATAAAGCTATTAAATTTAAATGTACAGAAAGTTTTCTCTCGAGGGATTAAGCTTAATTCTCATCGAGGGTAAAGTCTGAGGTAGATGGGATGGTGGAACAGGAAGATGGGGACACATAAGTATGTGTCGGGAAACTCAATACTCAGAGAGTATTCGTTTCTCTTCTTTTACCATACTAGTTGGTGGTACCAGCTGAGGGTACTAACCTAAAAGCTGCCAAGTGACGTCTTACATAAAACACCTTACCATCACACGGTGATGAGTATTTTCTGTTAAAGATTATTCAATTTTTTAAACTGTTAAGACTTAGTTGATTATTAAATTTGTTATTTGTAAATACACAAATTTAACGTCGGTTTAATCATTTTGAATGTACTGCCTGTTTGTCTCAGTCAATTTACTAAATACACTCTAAACAGATGGAAAAAAATGATTATAAATAAACAAACAAAACACAAAGTTATGTTATCGGGCAATCAGTGAGAAATAAAGAAGTAGAAGACTAGACAACAGAAAAATAACAGAAGTGATGGGCTAAAAAATGTTTAACTGTTAATCGTTAGATCCCAGCGCTTATATAAATATATATATATATATATATATATATATATATATATATATATATATATATATATATATATATATATATATATATATATATATATACACAAGCAAATAAATGAGTTAACAGGCAGAAGGACACAAACAGTCACTAGCTGTTTGAAGTCGCGCTGGTGTAATGGTTACCACATTGAGCTGGCGATCGGGTGATCCCGGTTCAAGCCCGGGCGAGGACCTTTGAAAAAGTGTCGTCGACCTGGACTTGGACTGGATTAATTCGAGCCCTGGCGAAGACATTTGAAGCAGTGTCGTCGACCAGGGACTGGCGGCCCCTGAGTCGACCCAGCTCTAATGGGTACCCTCCGAAGACGGTGAGTATCTACCTGAATGGGGAGTGGACACCTATCAGTGTTCAGGCAAAAAACGGATACTCACGTAAAAATCAGTCTCAGGTTAGATATACTAACTGTCGTAGATTTCCGATAGGAGAATTAAGACTAGGTTTGGTCCCTTCTGAATAGGTTTGAATAGGTGATAGACTCAGTGAGAGTTAGTGAAAGGTAATAGAATTTCCACACACGTGAGATGATAGATTTGATATAGTGGCTGTCTCTGAAAGCGAAAAGAATTCTTCTCTCTCTCACCTATCTTCTACAACAGTTGTTACAGCGTCAGACAGACTACACCAATATACATATTACGTATATATTTCTACCACTCACAGGCACGCACATACACGTGACGACAGGTAAACACACCGACGTGGGAAAACTATAACAATGATATATTTATTATCTAGAACGAGCTGACCAAACACGATTGTTTAGTTCAAGAGCGATTTTAATATCAGGAAAAATCGGCTCACAACATCAAAGAAAGTACATCAAGGAAAATACATATACACATAGTCATAAAAAATCAAGGAAATGTTGCAAGGATGATAGCCCCGTTATAGTGTTAACTCTAGGTTTAGCCCGGCCCCGTTAAGAGAACAGATGATGGCGCCAGAGTCACAGATACATAGGGTTTGAGTCTAAGAGTTTTTCTTTGTTTTATCTCGTAATTATATGCACAGAGTTCGAAAAAATCTGATTTAACCTAAGACAAAAACACAAGAACTCTAGCCTTAGCAACAGATTATGCAGATTGAAAAAAAAATAAATAGGACAGCAACAGGGTGTCAAAGATATAATAGTGAAAAATATCACTCAAACCAGCGTACACTCATTCATTCCGCCATGGCTTCTCACACTAGTACTCACGACTTTGCTTGCTGCCTCTTGGAACACATTGATTTTAGATTTTCACACAGACTCAAAAAAATGCAGTCTTCTGCCAAGAAGTCCCCAGTTCCAAAAGACTTATCTAACTTGGAGTCTCCGGGAACGACTACTTGGGTATGCAAATTTGTTCAAATGTCTGATTAAGTCACCTAACAATTATTCCAGGCGCGGGAGTTAGCAGAGCACAGTGTCAATAGCGTAGGTTTCTAAAAAAAAATGATGAATGTCAGGTCGGTGCCTTCCCTCAGTATAGGATTCACTTTAGTCACACCACAGATTTGTCCACAAGATATAATCTAGTCGGGAAATGATTGTTAATATTCACGCCACCAGGCAGCAAATTATATAGAGTTTCTAGAAGAAATTAAGTGCTGGCTCCAAGGTCCAGTATTTATCATTACAGTCTTTGAAAACCCGTTATAGGGATATTAGTATTTCTGTCTAACTTGCACCGTCAGATCAGTGTTACTTGAGAAAACCCACGTGGTTCAAAATAAGGACTGTCTATTTCTTCACAAGTATGGAAACTACTACTAGGTGCTGGTAAAGTTAGGGTCACCCCAAAACTTTCACTGTGTGGAGGAAAAATAACACATATAATATAATAAACAGAATCTGTACTGGTTAAAACTTACATTTAAACTTGCAAGCAGAGAGCTTTGCTTATCATTTAAACTTCCCGTGACGTAAGTTATATTTAAAAATCAGCATTCCTCATAAATTAGGAACACGTGCGTATCCCGTCATCATTCATGAGGCTCGATTCTAGAGTTTATACGTTAGTTTAGAAAAAATACACTCGACTGAGTATTAGCAGTTAAATTAAATTTCATAAATAGCTACAATTGCCGTTATAAGCTAGAAATTAAATTTTTAGTCTGCTTTCCACTGAATGCTTCCCTAGAAAATATAATAGCCTACCACTTTATTTCTCTTCTGCGCTAAAGAAATAGATTAAAATGAATTAAGCGATTTAACACTTTAACACTCACAAAATCTATATATCTATCATATTAATTACCTCAACCACAGAATTACAGGTAGTCGCACAACTTAAGAATAAAAATGCTGAAAATATTTCTGGAAGTCTAGAAGTTCGACAAATTGCCGAAACAAACTGAGATCTTCGCTAACAGCTATTCTGTTTTTTTCGAGCGACCTATCTACTGTGGAGTCTATGAGCGAGAATGAAATTAAAGTTTCAAACTTGGCCAATATCTTAAAATCAGACAAAGGGCCGAAACTTATTTCGCCAAGCGAAATTATCTCCCCTACTCCCAACATTTACGTCCGCTTAACGCGTGTCGTAACTGTCACCTACTGACCACGATGTACGCGTGTCAGTTTCAAATCCCAGACAGCCTGACTCCATTGCCCAAGTGAGCGCCGTGTCAGTTTGGGATTTTCCAGCCAAATGTCTGGATACTGCCCGGTGCAGATGTAAAGTATCACACCTCACCGGGACTAATGCCGAGAAGAAGCTCGCGCGCTCGGTGAGAATGTAGACGATTTGCTACGTCCTGTGTTCAGCGAACCGACTTATCACGCCTTCTGACGCCCTGCAGCCCTGACATCTACGTAATATCGTCCTAGCGCGATTCTCAGTTTAAGAGAAAGGAAAAAGGTAAAGTTTGCGAATTATATGAGAATAATATTCGCAAAACGAATGGATGAAAAATATACAGGAAAAAATGAAATACAGAGATAATAAAAGAGAGAATTTGAGAGAAAGAATAGGAAAAAGATGTAGGAAATTAAATGAATATAAAACCTACGTGACAGAGCCTCCCCCCTTTAAGATATGGAAGCACTCCATGTCTACGTTATGGAGTTTAATTTCCTATAACCGTAGCTTCGGGGTGTCTGTCTTCTTCCCTCTCCTCTTCCCCCTCCATCTCTGTCCAATTCCTACTCAAGTCCACTCCTCAAAGTTTCCTTCCCCTGGAATGTCTCATATGCGCGCTTGAAAGAGCGTCGCCGCTTCTGACATTTTTGAAAGATTTCCTGTGATAGCGGTGGAATATCCCTGCCACTATCATCATCTTCGTCAGTTTTGGCGATCGTCAGGAGATGGTCGGAGGTTGGCACTGGTTTTTCCAAGTATCTCTTTAAGAGATTTAAATGGAAAACCTTCTCCTTTCCTTCAATAGAGATCTGGTAGTTAGCCTTAGAAATCTTTTTCAGGACGGTAAACGGCCCTTGCCATCCGATCTTCAGTTGGTTGTTCTCAGTAGGGAGTAACACCAAAACTTTCTCTCCTGCTTCCAGTTCTCTCTCTTCCGCGACTTTCCTGTATCGGTTAGCGTGCTTTGTGCGAGCTCGCTTAAAGTTAGTCGTTGCTAGGTCCCACCCTAGTTTCAACCTTTCCTTTAAAACCGACACATATTTACTTGCTGAGACGACTGTCTCATCCGCCTTCTCGTCTGTCAGAGACTGAAGTAAGGCTTCAAGCGGGCCCTTAATGGGTCTGCCAATAAGAGTGTAGCTGGCGGAAATCCTGTGGAAGTATGAGGAGATTCTCTGTAGCCAAATAATGCTGCAGGAATACAGAGATCCCAATCTTCAGGTTTCACTTGTGCCAGCTTACTTAGCATCATGGTGAGGTTTCCATTAGCACGTTCCACGAGCCCATTTCCGGCCGGAGTATATGGCTTAGTGTGGATGTGCTGGGTCCTCAAGATCTTAACGATCTCATCCATCAACAGGTTTCGGTATGGAGATCCATTATCCGTCAACACTTGCTGCGGGAATCCCAACCGAGTGAAAATCTGCACGAGGGCTTCTGCGACATGCTTGGCATCTGCGCATGTTAGCGGGATAGCTTCTGCCCATAAAGTGCATGTATCGACTAAGGTCAGGATAAACCTGTTCCTTCTTTTAGTCCTTTCGAAAGGCCCTAAAATGTCGATCACAACCCGTTCGAATGGTGTTCCCATTATTGGCATTTCACCCATGTGGACTGGGGGGGTGGCACACGTTGGCACTGGGCACAGGATTTGACATATCTGATAATATCAGTATTTACTCCTGGCCACCAATAATGAGTGGTTATACGTTGGTTTGTGGCGTTCTGTCCCATATGTCCGCTAAAGGGAAGAGAGTGCCCCATTTCTAGGATTTGGCTTCTGTACTGTTTCGGTACTAGGAGCTGGTTGTAACCTTGGTCAGGCTTGCCCGTTCTCCGATAAAGTACGCCATCCTCAGAAAAAATGTCCCCGTGCTGTTTGGGTTCCTTCGCCATGGGCAGTTTCCTAAAGCAGGGTGCCAAAGTAGGGTCCTTGTATTGCGCTTCTTTAAGTTCCATAGGTAACAAATTTGGCGCAGGCTCCCGTTCCTTCTTGGTTTGCCCTCTTGTAGTTACTGCTGCCACAATCGGCTCTTCCGGTTTCCCAATACACACGTATCTCCCGCCAAGTATGACTGGGTAGATGGGATCATCCATAACAGCCGCTTTGATCACACCTCTGACAAAGTCAGAGTGTATCTCCACCAATGCGATGGGAAGCGCTGTAGGTGCATCACTCTTACGAACTCCACAAAGTTTGACGGTCTCTCCTGTCTCTTGACCGGGTTTTTAACCAGGTTTCTGGCAACAATGCAATCGTAAGAAAGCCCCGTGTCAAATAAGCAAGAAGTTTGAGAACCGTTCAAAGTAACAGTACCTCGCGTTGAGGGTCTATCCCCAACAGGTTGGGAATCACTGTCAATAATTCCGCCTTGCGAGACTGTCAATAAGCATCCGATGCGTTTCGGCTCGGTGTGCTCGGTCTGATCATATGTCCCGTGCTCAGGGGTTCTCCCTTTGCCACCTTGTCCTTTCTGGCTACGCTGCCATGTAGGGCGGTCGGGTTGATCAGACTGTTTGGGGTGGTTGGGGTACTTGTTCTTGTAGAACTTGGATTTTTCAGGAGGGGGGTTTTGAGGTCCAGTTTCTCTGTGGTTGTTTTGGTTAGAAGCCTGAGAAGATTGCTCTAGGTTATGTTTTCGAAAATGCTCCTCTGTCGGTTTCCGCTTTGTGGCCGGTAGTTCAGCCAGCGCATTGTGATAACGCTCAGACTTTTCCAAAATGTCTTCAAGTTTTTCTGCCCCCTGCTCAGCGAGAAATCTCCGGGTATCAGCAGACAAAGTGTTCTTTATTTGTTCAGTTAGAACAAGTTCCTCAAGACCTTCATAGGTAGAGGGGAGCTGCGAAAGCTCAAGGCACTTTGTTAGATATCCCTTAAGACGAGATGAGAACTGGTGAAAAGTTTCAGAATTCTCTTTCCGGCTGTTGCGAAACAGTTGCAAAAACTTGCGAGCGTTCATTTCAAAGCGCTCCAGTAACGCTTTCTTCAACACATCGTAGTCGTCTTGTTGGCTACTTTCCAGCTTAGAATAAACATCATAAGCAGAACCTTTTAGGGCCTGGGAAAGTTTCATATTCCAACGCGACCTCTCTAACCCGTACAGAGTTGCAATTTTCTCAAATTTTTCTAACCATGTGTCAATCTTCTCATTTGGACAAGGAAAAGATTCAAGAGTGAAAGACATAGCATTTAGTTGAAGAGATTGAGTGTTAGCAGGGTCAGTTAAGGAAGAATGAGGAGAAGACTCTCCATTGCTGGAGGTAGAGGCAGCACCACGGCTTTGGAACTCTAGAGTCTTAAGCGCCAGCTCATGCTGTCGTCGTTGCTCATTTTCTCTTTCCTCATGCTGTCTCTCCTTCTCTCGTTCGTTCGCCCTGCGAATTTCCATTTCTTCATCCATCTTCTTCTGCTGTAAAAGACGGTCTTCCCTTCCCCTCTTCTTTTTCCTCTTTAGCTTCAGCTGCTTTCCTCTCCGCATCATATCTCTCCAGTTCGTCTCTGACAAAAGCTTTCGCTTCCTCTCCTTCCAGTCCCTCCTCTCTCGCTTCGTCCCTGAGAAGTTGTCTAAGCTTTGCCCTCTCGGCCATATTATGTCAGTGACTGAGACACGTGGAGATAGAAAAATAGGAAAAAGGATACACTGGTTCCTACCACTTACGAGAAAAAAAATTTACCAAAAATCAAAAGATGATATCCTTAACCCTGGGATACCTCCTCCAAAATAAAATCTAACTATCGCTGCTATTATCGGCAATAAAGCACTCAATGCAAAACACGACTACGCCAAATAAATGGTAGTTAAGATTACAACTGAAAATTAAGTTGCTACAGTGGAAAAGCAAAAGAATATTGCAAAAATTAAAGAGAAAAATAATCCCTTAATTTTTAAAAAATCCACTATAAGTTCGCCCCTGAAGTCAGATCGGGTAAGGGAGGGAATTAATCTGGACAAAAAGTCCGAAACACACTCCTTAACTTAGTTCAAACGCCGTTCTGCCTCAGTACCCAGTGAATGTTATACACTCACCACTTTACCAGCATTTAGTATTACAATCAGCAGTTAACATATATCCCGACAAAATCAACCTGTAACCAAAATGTATATTATTCAAAGATGCTGTGGAGAAAAAAAAAAACTTATTAGTTTGTGTGGTCAGCACGCCCGTAAACAGATCGCTAGTCTAGGGGGTAATTTTTTTAAAGATATAACAACTCACAAGACATCACACTCTTACTCTATATCAGAATACAGAATCTTAAGTTCAAAATCCAGATAGACGAGTCCACGTTTGTCGTACTCGTCTTCCTATTCTAAGTTCAAAGACCGGAAACGAGCCCTCATTTGTCGTAGTCTTCCTATTTAAGTTCAAAAATCCGTCGGACGAGAGTAGATTTCCGATAGGACTAGGTTTGGTCCCTTCTGAATAGGTTTGAATAGGTGATAGACTCAGTGAGAGTTAGTGAAAGGTAATAGAATTTCCACACACGTGAGATGATAGATTTGATATAGTGGCTGTCTCTGAAAGCGAAAAGAATTCTTCTCTCTCTCACCTATCTTCTACAACAGTTGTTACAGCGTCAGACAGACTACACCAATATACATATTACGTATATTTCTATCACTCACAGGCACGCACATACACGTGACGACAGGTAAACACACAGACGTGGGAAAACTATAACAATGATATATATATTATCTAGAACGAGCTGACCAAACACGATTATTTAGTTCAAGAGCGATTTTAATATCAGGAAAAATCGGCTCACAACATCAAAGAAAGTACATCAAGGAAAATACATATACACATAGTCATAAAAAAATCAAGGAAATGTTGCAAGGATGATAGCCCCGTTATAGTGTTAACTCTAGGTTTAGCCCGGCCCCCGTTAAGAGAACAGATGATGGCGCCAGAGTCACAGATACATAGGGTTTGAGTCTAAGAGTTTTTCTTTGTTTTATCTCGTAATTATATGCACAGAGTTTGAAAAAAAAAAAATCTGATTTAACCTAAGACAAAAACACAAGAACTCTATCCTTAGCAACAAATTATGCAGATTGAAAAAAACAAATAGGACAGCAACAGGGTGTCAAAGATATAATAGTGAAAAATATCACTCAAACCAGCGTACACTCATTCATTCCGCCATGGCTTCTCACACTAGTACTCACGACTTTGCTTGCTGCCTCTTGGAACACATTGATTTTAGATTTTCACACAGACTCAAAAAAAAAAATGCAGTCTTCTGCCAAGAAAGTCCCCAGTTCCAAAAGACGTATTTAACTTGGAGTCTCCGGGAACGACTACTTGGGTATGCAAATTTGTTCAAATGTCTGATTAAGTCACCTAACAATTATTCCAGGCGCGGGAGTTAGCAGAGCACAGTGTCAATAGCGTAGGTTTCTAAAAAAATGATGAATGTCAGGTCGGTGCCTTCCCTCAGTATAGGATTCACTTTAGTCACACCACAGATTTGTCCACAAGATATAATCTAGTCGGGAAAATGATTGTTAATATTCACGCCACCAGGCAGCAAATTATATAGAGTTTCTAGAAGAAATTAAGTGCTGGCTCCAAGGTCCAGTATTTATCATTACAGTCTTTGAAAACCCGTTATAGGGATATTAGTATTTCTGTCTAACTTGCACCGTCAGATCAGTGTTACTTGAGAAAAACCCACGTGGTTCAAAATAAGGACTGTCTATTTCTTCACAAGTATGGAAACTACTACTAGGTGCTGGTAAAGTTAGGGTCACCCCAAAACTTTCACTGTGTGGAGGAAAAATAACACATATAATATAATAAACAGAATCTGTACTGGTTAAAACTTACATTTAAACTTGCAAGCCGAGAGCTTTGCTTATCATTTAAACTTCCCGTGACGTAAGTTATATTTAAAAATCAGCAATCCTCATAAATTAAGAACACGTGCGTATTCCGTCATCATTCATGAGGCTGGATTCTAGAGTTTATACGTTAGTTTAGAAAAATACACTCGACTGAGTATTAGCAGTTAAATTAAATTTATAAATAGCTACAATTGCCGTTATAAGCTAGAAATTTTAATTTTATTCTGCTTTCCACTGAATGCTTCCCTAAAAAATATAATAGCCTACCACTTTATTTCTCTTCTGCGCTAAAGAAATAGATTAAAATGAATTAAGCGATTTAACACTTTAACACTCACAAAATCTATATATCATCTATCATATTAATTACCTCAACCACAGAATTACAGGTAGTCGCACAACTTAAGAATAAAAATGCTGAAAATATTTCTGGAAGTCTAGAAGTTCGACAAATTGCCGAAACAAACTGAGATCTTCGCTAACAGCTATTCTGTTTTTTTTTTTTCGACCTATCTACTGTGGAGTCTATGAGCGAGAATGAAATTAAAGTTTCAAACTTGGCCAATATCTTAAAATCAGACAAAGGGCCCAAACTTATTTCGCCAAGCGAAATTATCTCCCCTACTCCCAACATTTACGTCCGCTTAACGCGTGTCGTAACTGTCACCTACTGACCACGATGTACGCGTGTCAGTTTCAAATCCCAGACAGCCTGACTCCATTCCCAGGGCAGTTTTCCACACTACAGCTGGATTCCATTGCCCAAGTGAGCGCCGTGTAAGGAAGGGGTTTTCCACACAAATGTCTGGATACTGACCGGTGCAGATGTAAAGTATCACACCTCACCGGGACTAATGCCGAGAAGAAGCTCGCGCGCTCGGTGAGAATGTAGACGATTTGCTACGTCCTGTGTTCAGCGAACCGACTTATCACGCCTTCTGACGCCCTGCAGCCCTGACATCTACGTAATATCGTCCTAGCGCGATTCTCAGTTTAAGAGAAAGGAAAACAGGTAAAGTTTGCGAATTATATGAAAATAATATTCGCAAAACGAATGGATGAAAAATACACAGGAAAAAAAAATACAGAGAAATAACACTTAATATAATAGAATTTTGTAATGGTGAAACTTGCAATAGGAAAAAGATGTAGGAAATTAAATGAATTATTAAGTTAAATTTAAAAATCAGCAATCCTCCCCCCCAAAATTAGGAAAACACGTGCGTATTCCGTCACAATTCATGAGGCTGGATTCTAGAGTTTATACGTTAGTTTAGAAAAATACACTCGACTGAGTATTTAGCAATTAAATTAAATTTCTAAATAGCTACAATTGCCCCGTTATAAGCTAGAAATTTTTTAATTTTTAGTCTGCTTTCCACTGAATGCTTCCCTAGAAAATATAATAGCCTACCACTTTATTTCTCTTCTGCGCTAAAGAAATAGATTAAAATGAATTAAGCGATTTAACACTTTAACACTCACAAAATCTATATATCTATCATATTAATTACCTCAACCACAGAATTACAGGTAGTCGCACAACTTAAGAATAAAAATGCTGAAAATATTTCTGGAAGTCTAGAAGTTCGACAAATTGCCGAAACAAACTGAGATCTTCGCTAACAGCTATTCTGTTTTCGAGCGACCTATCTACTGTGGAGTCTATGAGCGAGAATGAAATTAAAGTTTCAAACTTGGCCAATATCTTAAAATCAGACAAAGGGCCCAAACTTATTTCGCCAAGCGAAATTATCTCCCCTACTCCCAACATTTACGTCCGCTTAACGCGTGTCGTAACTGTCACCTACTGACCACGATGTACGCGTGTCAGTTTCAAATCCCAGACAGCCTGACTCCATTTCAGGGCAGTTTTTACACTACAGCTGACCATGGCCCAAGTGAGCGCCGTGTCAGTTTGGGATTTTTTTTCAGACAAATGTCTGGATACTGACCGGTGCAGATGTAAAGTATCACACCCCACCGGGACTAATGCCGAGAAGAAGCTCGCGCGCTCGGTGAGAATGTAGACGATTTGCTACGTCCTATGTTCAGCGAACCGACTTATCACGCCTTCTGACGCCCTGCAGCCCTGACATCTACGTAATATCGTCCTAGCGCGATTCTCAGTTTTGAGAAAGAAACAGGTAAAGTTTGCGAATTATATGAAAATAATATTCGCAAAAACGAATGGATGAAAAAGACACAGGAAAAAAAATACAGAGATAATAAAAGAGAAAATTTATGTGAAAGAAACAGGAAGAAGATGTAGGAAATTAAATGAATATAAACCCTACGTGACAGAGCCTCCCCCCTTTAAGATATGGAAGCACTCCATGTCTACGTTATGGAGTTTAATTTCCTATAACCGTAGCTTCGGGGTGTCTGTCTTCTTCCCTCTCCTCTTCCCCCTGCATCTCTGTCCAATTCCTACTCAAGTCCACTCCTCAAAGTTTCCTTCCCCTGGAATGTCTCATATGCGCGCTTGAAAGAGCGTCGCCGCTTCTGACATTTTTGAAAGATTTCCTGTGATAGCGGTGGAATATCCCTGCCACTATCATCATCTTCGTCAGTTTTGGCGATCGTCAGGAGATGGTCGGAGGTTGGCACTGGTTTTTCCAAGTATCTCTTTAAGAGATTTAAATGGAAAACCTCTTTTCCTTCAATAGAGATCTGGTAGTTAGCCTTAGAAATCTTTTTCAGGACGGTAAACGGCCCTTGCCATCCGATCTTCAGTTGGTTGTTCTCAGTAGGGAGTAACACCAAAACTTTCTCTCCTGCTTCCAGTTCTCTCTCTTCCGCGACTTTCCTGTATCGGTTAGCGTGCTTTGTGCGAGCTCGCTTAAAGTTAGTCGTTGCTAGGTCCCACCCTAGTTTCAACCTTTCCTTTAAAACCGACACATATTTACTTGCTGAGACGACTGTCTCATCCGCCTTCTCGTCTGTCAGAGACTGAAGTAAGGCTTCAAGCGGGCCCTTAATGGGTCTGCCAAATAAGAGTGTAGCTGGCGGAAATCCTGTGGAAGTATGAGGAGATTCTCTGTAGCCAAATAATGCTGCAGGAATACAGAGATCCCAATCTTCAGGTTTCACTTGTGCCAGCTTACTTAGCATCATGGTGAGGTTTCCATTAGCACGTTCCACGAGCCCATTTTCGGCCGGAGTATATGGCTTAGTGTGGATGTGTTGGGTCCTCAAGATCTTAACGATCTCATCCATCAACAGGTTTCGGTATGGAGATCCATTATCCGTCAACACTTGCTGAGGGAATCCCAACCGAGTGAAAATCTGCACGAGGGCTTCTGCGACATGCTTGGCATCTGCGCATGTTAGCGGGATAGCTTCTGCCCATAAAGTGCATGTATCGACTAAGGTCAGGATGAACCTGTTCCTTCTTTTAGTCCTTTCGAAAGGCCCTAAAATGTCGATCACAACCCGTTCGAATGGTGTTCCCATTATTGGCATTTCACCCATGTGGACTGGGGGTGCCCGTTGCTTGGGTGGCACACGTTGGCACTGGGCACAGGATTTGACATATCTGATAATATCAGTATTTACTCCTGGCCACCAATAATGAGTGGTTATACGTTGGTTTGTGGCGTTCTGTCCCATATGTCCGCTAAAGGGAAGAGAGTGCCCCATTTCTAGGATTTGGCTTCTGTACTGTTTCGGTACTAGGAGCTGGTTGTAACCTTGGTCAGGCTTGCCCGTTCTCCGATAAAGTACGCCATCCTCAGAAAAAATGTCCCCGTGCTGTTTGGGTTCCTTAGCCATGGGCAGTTTCCTAAAGCAGGGTGCCAAAGTAGGGTCCTTGTATTGCGCTTCTTTAAGTTCCATAGGTAACAAATTTGGCGCAGGCTCCCGTTCCTTCTTGGTTTGCCCTCTTGTAGTTACTGCTGCCACAATCGGCTCTTCCGGTTTCCCAATACACACGTATCTCCCGCCAAGTATGACTGGGTAGATGGGATCATCCATAACAGCCGCTTTGATCACACCTCTGACAAAGTCAGAGTGTATCTCCACCAATGCGATGGGAAGCGCTGTAGGTGCATCACTCTTACGAACTCCACAAAGTTTGACGGTCTCTCCTGTCTCTTGACCGGGTTTAACCAGGTTTCTGGCAACAATGCAATCGTAAGAAAGCCCCGTGTCAAATAAGCAAGAAGTTTGAGAACCGTTCAAAGTAACAGTACCTCGCGTTGAGGGTCTATCCCCAACAGGTTGGGAATCACTGTCAATAATTCCGCCTTGCGAGACTGTCAATAAGCATCCGATGCGTTTCGGCTCGGTGTGCTCGGTCTGATCATATGTCCCGTGCTCAGGGGTTCTCCCTTTGCCACCTTGTCCTTTCTGGCTACGCTGCCATGTAGGGCGGTCGGGTTGATCAGACTGTTTGGGGTGGTTGGGGTACTTGTTCTTGTAGAACTTGGATTTTTCAGGAGGGGGGTTTTGAGGTCCAGTTTCTCTGTGGTTGTTTTGGTTAGAAGCCTGAGAAGATTGCTCTAGGTTATGTTTTCGAAAATGCTCCTCTGTCGGTTTCCGCTTTGTGGCCGGTAGTTCAGCCAGCGCATTGTGATAACGCTCAGACTTTTCCAAAATGTCTTCAAGTTTTTCTGCCCCCTGCTCAGCGAGAAATCTCCGGGTATCAGCAGACAAAGTGTTCTTTATTTGTTCAGTTAGAACAAGTTCCTCAAGACCTTCATAGGTAGAGGGGAGCTGCGAAAGCTCAAGGCACTTTGTTAGATATCCCTTAAGACGAGATGAGAACTGGTGAAAAGTTTCAGAATTCTCTTTCCGGCTGTTGCGAAACAGTTGCAAAAACTTGCGAGCGTTCATTTCAAAGCGCTCCAGTAACGCTTTCTTCAACACATCGTAGTCGTCTTGTTGGCTACTTTCCAGCTTAGAATAAACATCATAAGCAGAACCTTTTAGGGCCTGGGAAAGTTTCATATTCCAACGCGACCTCTCTAACCCGTACAGAGTTGCAATTTTCTCAAATTTTTCTAACCATGTGTCAATCTTCTCATTTGGACAAGGAAAAGATTCAAGAGTGAAAGACATAGCATTTAGTTGAAGAGATTGAGTGTTAGCAGGGTCAGTTAAGGAAGAATGAGGAGAAGACTCTCCATTGCTGGAGGTAGAGGCAGCACCACGACTTTGGAACTCTAGAGTTTTGAGAGCCAACTCATGCTGTCTCTCTTCCCTCTCTTCTCAAATGCTGTCTCTCCTCTCTCTCCCTCTCCTTCTCCTTCTCATGCTGTCTCTCCTTCTCTCTTTTCCTCATGCTGCATCCTGCGAATTTCCATTTCCTCGTCCATCTTCTTCTGCTGTAATAGCTTCGGTCTTCTGCTTTCTTTCTTCTCTTTCTTTCCTGCTGTAAAATTCTTCTTTTTCTCTTAGCTTCAGCTGCTTTCCTCTCCGCATCATATCTCTCAAGTTCGTCTCTGACAAAAGCTTTCGCTTCCTCTCCTTCCAGTCCCTCCTCTCTCGCTTCGTCCCTGAGAAGTTGTCTAAGCTTTGCCCTCTCGGCCATATTATGTCAGTGACTGAGACACGTGGAGATAGAAAATAGGAAAAAGAATAACCTGGTTCCTACCACTTACGAGAAAAAAAATTACCAAAAATCAAAAGATGATATCCTTAACCCTGGGATACCTCCTCCTCCAAAATAAAATCTAACTATCGCTGCTATTATCGGCAATAAAGCACTCAATGCAAAACACGACTACGCCAAATAAATGGTAGTTAAGATTACAACTGAAAAATAAGTTGCTACAGTGGAAAAGCAAAAGAATATTGCAAAAATTAAAGAGAAAAATAATCCCTTAATTTTTAAAAATCCACTATAAGTTCGCCCCCTGAAGTCAGATCGGGTAAGGGAGGGAATTAATCTGGACACAAAGTCCGAAACACACTCCTTAACTTAGTTCAAACGCCGTTCTGCCTCAGTACCCAGTGAATGTTATACACTCACCACTTTACCAGCATTTAGTATTACAATCAGCAGTTAACATATATCCCGACAAAATCAACCTGTAACCAAAATGTATATTATTCAAAGATGCTGTGGAAAAAAAAAAACTTATTAGTTTGTGTGGTCAGCACGCCCGTAAACAGATCGCTAGTCTAGGGGGTAATATTTTTTAAAAGATACACAACTCACAAGACATCACACCCTTACTCTATTACAGAATACAGAATCTTAAGTTCAAAATCCAGATAGACGAGTCCACGTTTGTCGTACTCGTCTTCCTATTCGAAGTTCAAAGACCGGAAACGAGCCCTCATTTGTCGTAGATTTCCGATAGGAGAATTAAGACTAGGTTTGGTCCCTTCTGAATAGGTTTGAATAGGTGATAGACTCAGTGAGAGTTAGTGAAAGGTAATAGAATTTCCACACACGTGAGATGATAGATTTGATATAGTGGCTGTCTCTGAAAGCGAAAAGAATTCTTCTCTCTCTCACCTATCTTCTACAACAGTTGTTACAGCGTCAGACAGACTACACCAATATACATATTACGTATATTTCTATCACTCACAGGCACGCACATACACGTGACGACAGGTAAACACACAGACGTGGGAAAACTATAACAATGATATATATATATTATCTAGAACGAGCTGACCAAACACGATTATTAAGTTCAAGAGCGATTTTATTATCAGGAAAAATCGGCTCACAACATCAAAGAAAGTACATCAAGGAAAATACATATACACATAGTCATAAAAAATCAAGGAAATGTTGCAAGGATGATAGCCCCGTTATAGTGTTAACTCTAGGTTTAGCCCGGCCCCGTTAAGAGAACAGATGATGGCGCCAGAGTCACAGATACATAGGGTTTGAGTCTAAGAGTTTTTCTTTGTTTTATCTCGTAATTATATGCACAGAGTTTGAAAAAAATCTGATTTAACCTAAGACAAAAAACACAAGAACTCTAGCCTTAGCAACAAATTATGCAGATTGAAAAAAAAATTAGGACAGCAACAGGGTGTCAAAGATAAAATAGTGAAAAATATCACTCAAACCAGCGTACACTCATTCATTCCGCCATGGCTTCTCACACTTGTACTCACGACTTTGCTTGCTGCCTCTTGGAACACATTGATTTTAGATTTTCACACAGACTCAAAAAAAAAATGCAGTCTTCTGCCAAGAAGTCCCCAGTTCCAAAAGACGTATTTAACTTGGAGTCTCCGGGAACGACTACTTGGGTATGCAAATTTGTTCAAATGTCTGATTAAGTCACCTAACAATTATTCCAGGCGCGGGAGTTAGCAGAGCACAGTGTCAATAGCGTAGGTTTCTAAAAAAAAATGATGAATGTCAGGTCGGTGCCTTCCCTCAGTATAGGATTCACTTTAGTCACACCACAGATTTGTCCACAAGATATAATCTAGTCGGGAAATGATTGTTAATATTCACGCCACCAGGCAGCAAATTATATAGAGTTTCTAGAAGAAATTAAGTGCTGGCTCCAAGGTCCAGTATTTATCATTACAGTCTTTGAAAACCCGTTATAGGGATATTAGTATTTCTGTCTAACTTGCACCGTCAGATCAGTGTTACTTGAGAAAACCCACGTGGTTCAAAATAAGGACTGTCTATTTCTTCACAAGTATGGAAACTACTACTAGGTGCTGGTAAAGTTAGGGTCACCCCAAAACTTTCACTGTGTGGAGGAAAAATAACACATATAATATAATAAACAGAATCTGTACTGGTTAAAACTTACATTTAAACTTGCAAGCAGAGAGCTTTGCTTATCATTTAAACTTCCCGTGACGTAAGTTATATTTAAAAATCAGCATTCCTCATAAATTAGGAACACGTGCGTATCCCGTCATCATTCATGAGGCTGGATTCTAGAGTTTATACGTTAGTTTAGAAAAAATACACTCGACTGAGTATTAGCAGTTAAATTAAATTTATAAATAGCTACAATTGCCGTTATAAGCTAGAAATTAAATTTTTAGTCTGCTTTCCACTGAATGCTTCCCTAGAAAATATAATAGCCTACCACTTTATTTCTCTTCTGCGCTAAAGAAATAGATTAAAATGAATTAAGCGATTTAACTTTAACACTCACAAAATCTATATATCTATCATATTAATTACCTCAACCACAGAATTACAGGTAGTCGCACAACTTAAGAATAAAAATGCTGAAAATATTTCTGGAAGTCTAGAAGTTCGACAAATTGCCGAAACAAACTGAGATCTTCGCTAACAGCTATTCTGTTTTTCGAGCGACCTATCTACTGTGGAGTCTATGAGCGAGAATGAAATTAAAGTTTCAAACTTGGCCAATATCTTAAAATCAGACAAAGGGCCCAAACTCATTTCGCCAAGCGAAATTATCTCCCCTACTCCCAACATTTACGTCCGCTTAACGCGTGTCGTAACTGTCACCTACTGACCACGATGTACGCGTGTCAGTTTCAAATCCCAGACAGCCTGACTCCATTTCAGGGCAGTTTTCACACTACAGCTGACCATGGCCCAAGTGAGCGCCGTGTCAGTTTGGGATTTTTCCAGACAAATGTCTGGATACTGACCGGTGCAGATGTAAAGTATCACACCTCACCGGGACTTATGCCGAGAAGAAGCTCGCGCGCTCGGTGAGAATGTAGACGATTTGCTACGTCCTATGTTCCGCGAACCGACTTATCACGCCTTCTGACGCCCTGCAGCCCTGACATCTACGTAATATCGTCCTAGCGCGATTCTCAGTTTAAGAGAAAGGAAAACAGGTAAAGTTTGCGAATTATATGAAAATAATATTCGCAAAACGAATGGATGAAAAATACACAGGAAAAAAAATACAGAGATAATAAAAGAGAGAATTTATGTGAAAGAATAGGAAGAAGATGTAGGAAATTAAATGAATATAAACCCTACGTGACACTAACCAGAGATTCTCGCCTCGAGTATAAAAAAAAATATAATAAATAAATTAAACAAAGAAGGAACATTGTTAATGGGTCATGAGAACATGATAGAAAGGTAGACAGAATACATCAAGGAGCTGTATGATGATGAAAGACCAGATTTGAACAACCAGGACAGTTGTGAAGGACATCCAAAACCAGTGGCAGAAGTAGAGGATGCCATGTGCCACATGACGAAAGACAAAGCGCCTGGACCAGATAATGTAACAGTAGAGGAAAAAGAAGCTTTGGGAGAATTTGGAGTAGAAGTGATAACAAAACTCTTAAATGACATCTACAACAGTGGTCAAATACCTGATGATCTGCTAAAATCCATATTCATAGCTTTGCTAAAGAAACCTGGAGCCATGGAATGTGAAGAACACCGCACCATTAGTGGTATAAGTCATGTGACCAAAATATTATTATGAATTATCATGAGAAGAGTGAGAAATAAAATTAAACCAGAAATCAGTGATGAACAGTGTGGATTTGTAGAAGGTAAAGGCACCAACAATGCTATATATATTATAAGAACATTAACAGAAAGAGCCATAGAGGTGAAGACAGATCTGTACTTGTGCTTTATATATTACACTAAGGCATTTGACAAAGTGAAACATGAGGAAATTATCAAAATGTTAGAAAGCATCAACATTGATGGAAAGGACTTGAGGATAATAAAGAACATGTACTGGCAACAAACAGCAGCTGTAAGAATTAGCATCCAAATAGGAACGTTTCAGCAAATAAAAAAGGGTGTCAGGCAGGGATGTGTGCTGTCACCGGATCTGTTCAATCTGTACAGTGAAAATATTATGAGATCTCTAGAGGACATGCCAGGAATATCATTCGGCGGACATAATATAAACAACTTGAGATACGCTGATGATACAGTCTTAATAGCAAAAAGTGAAAAGGAGCTGCAGGAAATTGTTGATACAATAGTGATAGAAAGTGAAAATAAAGGTCTTAGCCTTAACAGCAAAAAGACAGAAGTAATGGTCGCTCAAAGAAAAGGGCTTCCCAAGAATGCACAATCAGAGTAAATGGAACCGTTTTAAAAGAGGTCAGTAAATTCAAATACCTGGGAACATTAATAACAATGGATGGAAGATGCATTTCAGAAGTGAAGAGCAGAATAGCTCAGGAATAGGTAGCATTCTTTAAAATGAAGAGTATTTTATGCAACAATTCTTTGTTATTGAAAGTAAGAAAGAGAATTCTTCATTGTTATATAGAACCAATTCTGACATATGGGAGTGAGTCATGGACAATTAGTACACAAAATGAAAGACACTAGAGGCCACAGAGATGTGGTTTTACAGACGAATGTTAAAAATACCATAGACAGCCAAAAAGAGTAATGTGGATGTCCTGAAAGAGGCCAATACACTGCACAAAGGAAACTTATTTTACAAGTTAGAAAGAAGCAATCTACTTTATTTTGGGCATGTTATGAGAAGAGGACAGTTGGAATATATCGCAACAACAGGTAAGATTGAAGGAAAAAAGAGATAGGGGAAGACAAAGAGAGCAAATACTGGACAGTTTGACATCGTGTCATGGAAAGAAGTCAACAGCAGAATTGATAAATTGTACTGGGGACAGGAAGTTGTGGAGAGACATGATCTCCTACGCCACTGGACATGGTACTTCAAGAAGAAGATATATATATATAATGGAGCTCCCAACCTCATCATTTAAAACAAATTTCAAGAGGAATTATCACTGCAAGAACTCATAAAGTGTTTCTTCCTTGAAAAGGATCAGCCGCAATGGTTGTTTCAGGCTCTTATACACCCCAATTGACACATTCCAATATTGATAGATGAATATTATTTCTTTATTCTATCTAGCGTTTCTTTTATTTCTCTTTTTTTAACTTGGGTGTGGATCATGTTTTAGTAGTCATTGACTGTCCCACCTTATCATTGTCTTCGCCGGTACGTTATTTCACATCTTTATTATATCATCTCACAATTTACTGACGTAATGACACACGACATAACGTAGTTACTTACTTACCGGTGTCTCTGATCAGACAAGGAAAGGATAGGACTACTGCCCCGTCAAGCATGTCGTACAAGGTGACTAATATGAGGTTATCCATGGAACTGGGAGTCTCATTATGTAGAAGACTACTACAGAAATCGCTGCTTTAAGATCACGTGAGAGCTTGATGCAGGCTTCCTGTAAAGGCACCAGCAGTAGTAGTTGCTCCATGATCTATTGTACATTCTATTGTACAAATTATCATTACTCACATTGTCTATAACAAAATAACATACATTTTATGACGAATTACTTATTAATGATAAAGATTAGTACCAGACCACAAGGTCTTTTATATTTAGACTTGCGTCCTAATATAACCGATGGAACTTGTGTCTAGGTTAAATGAGCGCCTCGCCAAAACGAAGCAGACTTCTATTTCTTTTTTTAAACTGATTAACTGGTCATCAACTTTTATTCACGCAACAGAATGCATGAAAAAATTGTATCCCGCTTCTTTGTGCATTACGCAACAGCAATGACATGTGTCCCTCTAACTTGTTATAACCTTTACTTGCTCTATGATTTTATGTCATAGCTGAATATTTGTTGTTTTTGTTTTCCGTGGAGTAAAATTCATCTTTGAATAAAATATACTTTAATAAGTTGAAACATCCAATGTCAAGTTTACAAGAAAGTTGGTTAGGCTACTACTAGAGCTCTATTTACAACAAGACTCGTTGACCTAGTTGTTTGAATACACACGTTGATTTCATCGACATATAACCAGCCAGTGTCTGCCCTTGAAACAAAGCACAGTCTCTATTCGTATTTTATTATTTCCATTACTTAAAAACCTGTATTGACGTTATTTCCATCTTAATTTACATTATTTCATTCTTATATATTTGGCTATTTAAAATGCTAAGCAAGGGGACTGCATTCAAAGTCTTGGCTCATTACGATGAGTGGAACATAAAGATTTTGAGCTTCAAAACTTTGACACGCGACAAATATACAAAGCTATGATGATCGTAAAGAAAAGTGATTAAAACTAATTTTAGAAACAAACCGAATTCTTTTCCTCAGGTTATGGAGACTGTTGTAGATGTTTCTTCTGTGGTGGAGGTCTAAGAAACTGGGAAGTTGACGATGATCCATTTGTGGAACACGCTCGCTGGTTTGAGATGTGCAGCTTCATTCGACAGTTCATGGGATTTGATTTTGTGGAGGCTGTCCAATCCCTCAAGAACCGCGGTGGAACTGTGAGTACTGTTTGTGTATGCCAGTGTACTTCATTTCTGATGTGTATGTACACGTCTCAGTGACTAAATTGTGTGTGTGTGTTCATGAATAAAATCAGTCCTTGCTATTCACGACAAGATAATCAAAAAAAGTCCAGCTTGAAAAAAGGGGCTATTATCTTTTTCCAAAATAAGGTGTTTAATCGAAGTAGAACAATTATGGAATTTATAAACAATAAAAACGTCAACGCAATAGTACAACTCATTCATTGAGTTGTGAGCTAACTGGTTCTGCAATCATGTCTCTCCATATCCTACAGTCTCTGGATCCTTTAATTAACTGTGTCTTCAATCTCGTCATTTGCTGTGTTATCAGCTTATCGGGGCATTGCTGTCTCTGTCTTCCTCTTCTTTTTTGGGCTTAATTTACCAGTTGTTATCAAACTCTTTGATTGTTGTCTTCTCATGACTAGTTGAAAGAAATGTATCTGTGCAAGCTGTGCTGATTTATTCAGTGCTGTCTTCTGTTTCTCTGAAGATTCCAGATTACCTGATCTTCTGACTGTCCAATGGATCTGTGCACAGTTCTTAGGAACCACATCTCAATTGCTTCAAATTTTATTTCCGTAAGGAACGTATTCTTCTACTTCTTCGTACACTTTCAGACGTCAACTTATATACGTTTAAAGAAAGCGGTGGTCAGTCAGAGGTTGTTGGTACAGTATCCCTATAGAGTTTGTCGTAAAGAACAAGAGGTAGACACTGGTGGGGGAGACCAAAAACATGTCTAACTGATGGCATATCTTAGCACCCCTTGAGAAATAGAACTAGCTATGGTCAATTTGATGTGACCTGATCTGTGCAATCTGTATAGGGAAAATATAATGAAATCCATAGAGGACATGCCAGGAATATAAGTTGATGGACATAATACAAGCAGCTTGAGATATTTTGTTGATAGTCTTAATAGCAACATGTGAAAATTAGGAAATGATTGACATAAGGTAAAGAAATAAAGCCTAAATATAGTAAAGACAGAAGTAATGATCGTCTTTAAAAAAATACTTCCCAATAATGTACTATCAGAGTAAATTGATCAGTTTTAAAACAAGTCAATAGATTCAAATAGCTAGGCACGTTAATAACATCGTATGAACGATATTTCTCAGAGCTGAAGATCGGAATAGCCCAGGTACTAGCAGCGTCATAAAATGAAAAGTATGTATGCAATAAATCCGTTGGAAGTAACAAAGAGAGTTCTTCTTTGTTATATGGTGCTAATTATGACCTATGGAAATGTGTCATGGACCATTAATGAACAGACAGGAACAGCTCTGAAGGCCACATAGCTGTGGTTTTACAGAAGAATGTTAAAAAAATACCGTGTAAAGCTAACAAGATTAATAAGGATGTCCTGCAAAATGTACAGAAAAAGTTTATTACTCACGTTAGGTGGAAGCATTCCAGCTTCGTTGGGCATATAATGAGAAAAACAAAGCCGAAATATATAGTGACAACAGGAAAGATTAAAGGAAAAAAAAAGAGATAAATGATGACACAGAGAGAAGTTACTGGACAGTTTGACATCATGGCATGGACAGAAGTCAACTAACTGAATTGATATGTAGTACTAGAAACAGGAAGCTGGGGAGAGACATGATCACATACGCCAGCAAGCACTGTACTTGAAGAATAAGATAGCCGGCATCTGTGGTCCAGTTAAACCAAAAATAGCAACATCAACAACAACAAAGAGAAACTGACAGCAAGCAGCCTGATTGGAGGAATTGTTTGCACTTCTGCAATGGCCTTTCTACTTTTCATCTTACTTATGTCTTGGTGTGTTCTCTTGTACGCTGATAGTCTTTACAGGATGAAGCAGTTGCCCCGTTGTGTCTATAGAGATGTGTAGTGTCCAAGCAGTGGAGTCTGCTATTCAGCTAGGAACAAAACACGGTACTGCATTTAGAACACGTTTGAAAGATTTTAATACTTGTTTACAGATTACGCTCAGGGATGTTACAGAGTACATGATGAGAAAGGGACAGACTCTACAAAATTGTAAGTTTTGTTGCATTGTCCGTTATGTTGCACTGTGAGTTATGTTGTATTGTGAGTTATATTGTATTACTAGCGGTCATACCCGGCCCAGCCCGGGTCCATGTCGGAATGAGTACACGTCGGGTTTGGTGCGAATCGTTTTAGGAAGGTTTAACGTTTTTTGTTTTTAATTGTACTGTTGCATTGAGGTGTGCTTCTAACGGAAAAAAAATTAATTAAGGGCTTCTTTGTAGACGACATTGGTATTACAGTCACTTGACGTGTAGGTGTTCCGACGCAGGCAAATCATCGGGATTCTTGGTATGCAGACTTTCTCCCCGCTACCACAACCACCAGTCTGCTTTTTTAAAATTTTTATTATTCCAAGGATGAGATTTTTTAAAATCGTAAAATGTCAAAGCATTTAAAAACAGACATAAATAAAAGAAAAAGTACATGCAATCTGCACTTATATTCATCTATACATATATATACATACACGCACATACATACATATGTATTCATGCACATACGTACCTCCACACACACGCTCTTATGTATTGAAATGTATGCACGTACACTACTAATGCTCTTTCCTCTATAAAATAATGCTGTAAGGGAATGCATTACATATAAACCCACACACGTGTAGTTTCGCCTGCATACTTAAACATAAAAATGGTGGAGAATAGTACTAAATAAAATAAAGTCATTATTTCATTCAAAAAATGTTTTGCGCTTCCCTGCTCATTCTCATTCTGTTTGCTCTGTTGCTAAGTCTCCCAGGTGATGAAGTTCTGTTGGACGATGTGATAGGCGTAGAGTAAAGAAAAAATGAAATTAAATTAAAGTACCTAACTAAGAATAGATCCCAAAATAAAATAAAAACCTGAGCGTTTTTTAAAGAGGCACACAAACCTTGTCTACGATATAATTAAAGACACAAACGTAACAATGAAATGAATAGAAAACTAAAAATAATTAAGTAGTAAACGTATTAAGTAGCAAATAAACTTAATAATAAACTGTGAAAATTATTATGAAGGTAAGTAGCTGATATTCCTCAGCAGAATAGTAATTGAAAGAAAAAAAATAAAGCTACTTGCCTTTTCTCCATATCCAAATGAATCGCTAACTAATTATTATGTCAGAACATACACAAATCTTCTAGCCCAACACAAATCTTCTAGCCCAAATAATTTACATGAAGGCTTCTGTGTACACGAAATTTGGTATATTAAGAACTCTACATAGCTGAGAATTAAGCAAACTTTCCTTGTCAGGAATCCTGCACATATAATTTAAATGAAGGCTTCTGTGTATACGAAACTAGTAATAACAATTTTTTTTTCCTTACGTCTGTTATTTTGCTGTAATACCCTGTTCAACCAAAACTCTTTGAAGGGTTACAAACGGTTATATTGGGGTATATAGGGTGTTAACGTCTTCGCTGGTAGCACGTTCCTAGTCCTGGAAATGACTGGCCCTGAAAAGGACCACGAGCTGCCTGTTAGGTCCCTACTCGTTGTTGTATTTTTCGGCTGTGTGTTGATCATGACTGTCTTTATTATATTTGGTAGGAGTTCCTTTAGGGTTTCGGTAATTATTTTGTCTTCCGCCTCTTTGCTTCTTTCTCTTCCTTGATTGATTTTTGGTAGGCGTTCCTCTACGGTTTCGGTAATTATTTTGTCTTTAGTTTCTTTGCTTCTTTCTCTTCCTTGATTGCTTTTTGTTACGATATCCTCGATGATCTTTTTCTCTGTTTCAATTCTTTTGAGGACTTCTTCGTTCTCTTCCTTTAGCTCTGCGAGTTTGACGATATCGACTTCTATTTGGTGTTGAATGAATTTCATGTCTTGTAACATTGCCTGGGCGCTCTGTAAGGCTCCTATTGTTTCGTCTCTTATGGTATCTGTGTCTTCGTTGTGCTGTCTGTTCTTCTCTATTTTGAGTTTTTGTTTTATGTCTCGCACCTCTGTGGTAAGTTTTATTAGTTGGGTTCTTGTGTGCTGTTCCTGTTTAGCAGTGCCGCCTGAAGCCACTCGGTGTCTTGCTTCTCTGAAGGAATATAAGTTTATAAACTAATAAAACGGTATTAAATCAAATTTACAAATAACAGTTCACATTTATTTACTTCTCTGAAGGAGATGTTTTTGGTTACATATTCCTTCAGTATGGCCTTTGTCTCATAGAAGATCGGACAGCCACGGTATCTTGCCCCATGGTTCCCGAGACAGTTTGCGCAGGTTCTGTTGGAGTTGCTCACTTTATAGTTGGTATCCTTTTTTGCGTGAGGACATTTATTGTAAGAGTGACTTCCTGCACAGTACCGACAAACTGCCTCTCTCTTGCAGGTTTTCTTAGTGTGCGAAAATTGCTGGCAGTTTGAGCACTGCATAACAGGAGGGATGTACTCTTCTGTTTTTCGACATCTATCGTCTAGGTTAAGTTGACTTGGTCTTGAAGTCCCTTCAATAGTTAGGATAACTAGGTTTGTGTCCTTCTTGTCCCATGTCTTCAGTCTTTCAACCTGTGTTATTTTGACATTCTTGTTTTCTGTTTGCAGGCGGCTGTGGACTTCTTGTGTAGACCGATTCTTGTCGACCCCTCTTACAACTATCTTTGTGGGTCTTCTTGTAGATCTCCACAGTAACTTTAATCTGGTGGGGCAGCTGGACTTCTTTGTGTCCGGACTCTAGTTCGACCATCAGTTCGTTTGTCTTCTCCGTGTTATTTAGAGCTGGTAGTAACAACTGTACATACCTGAGTATTAAGTAAATTTCCTTGTCAGGATTCATGATTTAAAAAATGTGCATAACAGTTGCAACGCACTTGTTTATTTAAGTAAGAACTCTACAAAGCTGAGTATTATTCAAAGTTTCTTTGTCAGGAATCCTGGTTTAGAAAACTTACATAACAGGAACCAGTGCATGATTTCTAAATTTAACGAAAAAGGATAACATTTATGACTTGTATAATTTGTAAGCTAAGGCCATTAACCCAAGAAATGGTAAAGCTTTTACGTCCCTTGTCCCTTGAGATAAGAATGAATGGAGTGAAGAAAAATTCACTGCTCAGCCTCCTGATGTTGTGCCTTGATGATGTATAGCTTAAAACCTTTCCGGAGAAATGTCCAATACACGCTGAAGCAAACCGTTTCAAACTCGGTTCAGCGGTTCTCGAGTTATGAGGTAACAGACAGACAGACAGACAGATTCGATTATATATATATATATATATATATATGTGGATTAAAGTCGGAGTTGTGGATTAAAGTCGGAGTTGTGGATTAAAGTTGCTACCATAAGTGAAATGGGTTCATTTTCGATACAAGACAACAGGAGGCTGAGACGCTTGGGAGTCATGACCCAAGTGGGCCCGCCCCCCTTAGAGTGTAAAGGAGTATACTGGGCCGAAACACTTGTCTGATGGGGGGACTTCTTCTGATGATCAGATTGCCTCCTGTTGTATCGCTCTGTAAAGAGTTTCCTATCATCATATATATTTATATTTATATTTATATTTATATATATATTTATATATATATATATATATATATATATATATATATATATATATATATATATATATATATATATATACATAGATATATATTTATATATATATATATATATATATATATATATATATATATATATAAAGATGAGTTAAGGTGTATTGTCAGTTATGTTGTGTTGTCAGTTATGTTGTATTATGAGTTATTGTGTATTGTGAGTTATGTTGAACTGTGAGTTATGTTGTATTATGAGTTATGTTGTATTGTCAATTATGTTGTATTATGAGTTATATGTATTCTGAGTTATGTTGTATTATGAGTTATGTTGTATTGTGAGTTATGTTGTATTATGAGCTGTGTTGTATTAAATAATCATCATATCTGATTCCAAGCTAGAAGGAGGAAGAAGCGTGTGGCATACTGTGCATTCCCCGTCATTCAAGGGGGCTTGTCAAATATGCAGAGCTAAAAGACTGTGCTCTGGTTCTGGGTTCTCTGTGATAAACGAGCGCAAAGCCTTATCGCTATATCTTTACCTACATCTTTCTTATTTTATTTTCTCCCACATTTGTGCTCTTTCAAGCCCACGTTTGCTATTTCATCGTTTTTTATTACTCGCGACCGGTATCTAGAGAATCACATTTGTTCTTTCATCGGCGGTAAAATAAATTCTTTTGATTGAGTCCCCATACCTGGCATCATCTTTTGAAGTCCACATTGCCTCGTGATAAATCTTGTGAAACACATCTGGTCCGGTTTCATCAAATTCAGACTTCTTGGCATGGTACAATTTCTGTGGACTATTGTTAACTTTGAAGCGAGCGCGGCTGATACAAAAGCTTAGTTTCTTTATTGCTCGGCCGCTGTCCATACTAGCGGCGGGTCACCACATTAGGACAATGGCGCGGGGAGACGTCCAGCTTTGCCAGGTAAAGAAGTCTTCTTCTGTTGTTTGAACCAACCTCCATGTAATACAATAAGCGGCGCCACAAAGGGACTTGTTAGCGTGATGGCGACAATGGACCGAGGTAACAAAGGCCGCCGCCAACACGCGGACCGATAGACAAACAGAGAGTGATATGACAGTTGGAAGGCGGGGGAAACTTTTGCACTGGCCAGCCAATTATCTCAACACCTGTTTGTCCGGCAAGCCCGGCAACGAAAGTTGGTCGCGAATTGCCCCACCCACTTTCGACTGACAGGGGACAAGAGAGATCCTGGGAATGAGTGACCAGAGGGTCTATTAGCTATTGGTTGTATGGGCGGAGTTGTACGTCACCGGTCCAAGGGACCCACATTTGACTTTTAGAGATATAATATACCCCGCAGCTCGCTAGAGAGATGAGTCCAGTGTTTCAACATTGGGGTGCAAAGAAAAATCCCTAACGCACAGCCTGCAATTAATTCAGTGTGGATAAATATTTCTTATCTGTGTGTATTGGGTTCTTAAATGATTTTACGAAGGGAAAAGAAGGTTTGTAGATCTTTCAGCTAAATTTGCGAAAGATAGTTTTTCAATTAATTCTTCTCATAAATGATTAATAAAATCAGAAGATTTTCCTCTAAGATGATAGGCTGATAGGAAGTAATTAATAGTTCATACTTCATCTTCATCTAGCTTGTTGAATCATCATCATAGTCTTCCATACACACACACTCTCATGCACAATATATTTAACATCATTAGAATCGAACTCAATAGAGATCAATAGTGAGAAGTAGAATAAATGAAAGTCAACCAGTATATATTAAGTGGGAAAACTTAGGAAGACTTTTGTATGTCTTCAGTCCATCAGAAGTCTGAGTCTACACGCAACGTGTCTGACGTCTAACCAGGAATAAGTTATCCAAAAACGGACTTTTGGCTAGCAGAATTCGCCAAAGGACATTCTTCGTTCCTCACTTAAAAAGGAATATTTCTCGCCCACACTCAAGGAGGTGGACGCAGCATTTTTCGTAACGTGCGCACAAGTTCAATACATAGTTATAACAAGTTCAAATCACTCGAAAGCTTACTACAGGAGTCAAGCTAAAGCTCACAGTTGATTACTCATTTCAAGTTCAGCTCCATCGGAAGCGTACTATATGAAGTCAAGCTAAAGAGCCCAAACGTTGAATCTCATATTTATACCAAGTGCAACACACTCTTAAGTGCATTCTTTGAAGCAGACTCTAAAGTATATTTTATGAATAACGATTACATACGAAAGATAATGAGTCTAATATAACTAACATTTCGTGAAGATATCCAGTATAGCCAGTACCCTCCGGAGATTAGACAACAGATATTTTCATACGACAACTACTAACTATTGATCAACGCTACTGACATATATTCAAACAGTGAAGGGATATATATATATATATATATATATATATATATATATATATATATATATATATTGTTCCAAAAAAAAAAGAAACGCAACTTGTTTGGTGTTACTTTTATAAAAGATATTCGCTGATTGGACATCAGTCAACCTATCGACTATGTCCACCTGGTCATTAACTTCTCGTGGTTACCTGAATTGTACTCACCACTTGATTCGTGAGGTCATGAAAGAGGTCAAGGTCAAAACAACATTTTTGACAATAACTCGTGACAGGTTCATGAGGATCCCGTGAAACTTACTGAACACAAAACTCTCTGACCATATTATTGAATGCCTATAAAAGATTGACGCTCCTCGAATAAATTCAGTTGAAAATTTAATGCGCAATTATGGCTCATCTCACTACAGAACAACGACTCATCATCATTGGACGTTTACAGACTGGACAGCCACAAAGTGTAGTGGCCAGACAATTTAATGTGGTTAGAAGCACCATTAGTCGCCTTTGGAGGCGATTTCAAGAAACTGGCTCAGTGGCAGACCGGCCGCGCAGTGGAAGACCCAGAGTCACAACTCCTGCCGAAGACCGCTTCATACGGCTGCGTCACCTCAGGAATCGACTTGCATCTCGTCCTCCACAGTCCAGTTAATGTCAGCAACTCGTCGAATTTCAGATCAAACGGTCAGGAACCGGCTGCACGACTCTGGTCTTTGGGCTGGAAGACCCTACAGAGGTCCTGTTCTTACGGACCGGCATCGCCAGAACCGACTGCAGTGAGCGAACCAGCATCGTCAATGGATTGTTGGGAATGACTGTAGACGGGTTTGGTTTAGTGATGAATCATTTTTTGTTCTCCAAGACACGATAGACGGAGAAGAGTTTACCGCAGAGTCCATGAGCGCTACGCCCAGAACGTGTTGATGAGGCTCCTCCACATGGTGGTGGAGGTGTACTGATGTGGGGGCGATCAACTTCATGGGAAGAAGTGACCTGGTGCAAATTGAAGGACGCCTGAATGCCCAACGATACGTCGCTGAAATTCTTCGTCCTCACGAACTTCCGTTTCTGGCTGCACGAGGGTCGATTTTTCAGCAGGATAACGCTCGACCTCATGTGGCACAACTCACCCCCCAGTTCTTCGCTGACAACAACGTCCAGACCATTCCGTGGCCAGCCATGTTATCAGACATGAACCCCATAGAACACTTATGGGATGAACTCGACAGACGACTCCGCCAGCGTGACGTTGCTCCAGCCAATCTCCGACAGTTGTCTCTTGCACTGCGGGAAGAGTGAGCAGCCATCCCACAACAACAGGTCCAACGGCTAACCGGATCCATGTCAAGGAGATGTCGTTCTCTGATACAGGCCAGAGGAGGCCATACACCTTACTGAAATGGAGGCCTCAGTCACAAAGAATAAAAGTCCAAACCTAATTTAATGAACATTATTTCATTATTAAAGTCTGAAAGTTTCTTCATGCCAAGATTGAAACATTAATTCCGTAAAATAAAATTTTGGTACAAGTTTGAAATTTGGTGTCCATTACCACTGCAATAATGTTGCGTTTCTTTTTTTTAAACAGTATATATATATATATATATATATATATATATATATATATATATATATATATATATATCTATATATATATATATATATATATATATATATATATATATATATATATATATATATATATATATATATATATATATATATACTTGTATATATCGTCAAAGTTCTCAGTACAAGTTTTCATCAGAACTTCCTTGACTTAGAGATACCCCACTCGACATAACACATAACAACTTGGGACATTCTATGCATACATGCGTGTCATCCTATCCGGGCGAAGTATTTAGAGACAAATAGACTCTGTAGATTACTCACCCTTTTGGTAACTCGTATCATATGACATCATCATCATTTCGCTTTACACAAGCTCATTTTTAATTAACTACTACTTAATTAACTACAAAATTAATATATCATCTGTGTTTTTTGTGAATCGTCTTCTACCATCATCACGTTCTAACCATTACTAACACTATATGTGTAGATATTTAATTAATAAACCCAATAATCGTTTGATCATTATCTAGTTTGTTAATGTATCACTCGTGCTGTCGGTGTTAAATATTTACATATAGAAAAATGTCTACACTCAGATGAGGTTGGGGGCTGTTTCTGTTACGGGAGCTAAGGGCAGAAGCTAAGGTCGTGGGGAAACAAAACTCTTTCCATAATTAACCAGAAAACACTGTCCAGTGGAAGGCATTCGCATTCCCTTCTTCTTGTCCCTATCTCGAATAGGCCTTTATCTCCACTATTTCACTGAAGGTGACAGGGACATTTTTATAAATAACGTTTCTAACAATGGGAGCTGGGCTAAAAAATGGTTTTGAACCTTTTACTTAATTTTATTTACCTGCCTGATTAACGAATGGCCATCTTTTGTTTCCAGTGTTTAACGATAGATTGATAACAGATGATGCAGCAGTTAAATCTCTTATTGATGCAGGATACAGCCATGAGGCTGTGACTAGAGTGGCCGTCAGCCTCAGAGAAAGTGGTAAGCATTTATTATGAAATCATTCATGATAATTATTGCTATATGTTTATTTATAAATTTTTCTTCTTCTCCGTACACTCTCAGACGTTCCCTTGAATGTTGTCAAAGAAAGCAGTAGTCAGTTTGAAGCTATTTGAATCTCCGTAGAGCTTTTCCACGAATGGTACTGGGGACGGCCATATGCGCTTTCTCTGTTCCCTTTTGTTGGGCAACTTTGAAGCAAATGTTCAGCAGTCATTTTATTGGTGCCACAGTAACACTGATCGGTAGTTCAAATCACTTGTTGAACAGATGGTATCTCAATCTGATGTGGCCAATTATAAATAATTGTTTATAATTTTTTAAAATAGACACTACATGCCTTATTTGTAGTGGTTCATGAAATCATCATTCTATACGCTGAAATTGCCAGCCTCAAATAACTAGGACATCCACTAGCGATTTTCACATTTTAATATTCACATGGTTTTATATATATATATATATATATATATATATATATATATATATATATATATATATATATATATATATATATATATATATATATATATATATATAATAATAATAAATTCTTTAAGCACCAAACACGGCGCATAAGGCAGAAACCAGTGCTCTCCAGGTTGTTCGTTGTGACGCCACTCCTCTTAGCTCTTGCACATTATTTAGGCCCAACGTTCTTCCTTCTCTTATTATTGTTCTTCTGAGTGTTTCTTTTGGTCTTCCTTTTTTCCTCTTACCCTCAGGAACCCAAGTGAGCGCCTGTAGTGGTATTCTGTTGTTTTGCATTCGTAGGACATGACCGATATAAGACCATCGTCTTTTCCTTATATAGTCGGAGACATATTTCTGCCTAGAGTCTTCTCTTATTTGTCGATTAGTCTTGAATTCTTTCCAACTGATGTTCATGAGTTTTCTAAGACATTTGTTCTCGAATGTATTCAGCTTGTAATATATATATATATATATATATATATATATATATATATATATATATATATATATATATATGTTAGTTCACATGTTAGTAATATAAAATGTAAAATGACAACTTACGCCAATCCTGGTTCACAGACATTTTTGCTCAGATGAATAAAAGAGACTTGAATCGGCCTCTTACACGCGTCTGGGGTGTCGTTTCTTTAATAAGATGATTACCTCTATGACTCCGTGTGTTTTTCAGTTTCCTCAGTCCGGTTTCCTTATTAAAATGATAGAGATTTCCTGGGCTGTTTTTGTAAGTCCGACAAGATTCTTCAAGAAAGGTCCGGCCTGATAAAAGAAATTCTGAATTCTCTGGCAAGGTCTGGTGTCGTCTTGGCAGGCTTGGAACTCACAGTAAATTTTCACAGTGAAATAACACTGAAACGTGTCAGGTTATATGCCTGTCCTACTCCCGCATCTGTTTGTTATGCTACTAAGTAAAAAGCCAATCGTTTTCAAACATTAAGGTCCCGTGGGAAAATTCAAAATATTTCCGATATGGGAAAATTTTGCGCGTGATGTAGAGGTCATTTCTTACATATATGGTAGGAAAACATCCGATTGCCTGGCAGAAGAACTCACAGACACATCTGTAAACTGTTTTTCAGATGTAACAAATTATATAATTATTACTTTAGCAGACAGTAATCTATTCGCAGATGGGCAATCTCGTTATCTGTCCCGTACTCTGGCCTTTATCAGCGATTAGCAAATACGCTGGCATTTTCGTGGGGCGAATCTGTCGAGGCCAAGATTTGATGCAAAGGAATTTTACCAACCTGCCTGTCCTTAATATTATTTCTGCCGCTCTTTGCAAAGCTTAGCGAAGGGACGGGAAATAAACAGACGTAATGACTTATCCCTGAGAGGACTGTAACCATGAAATATCAAATATCTGCTACTCATAGCAGAGAAAGAAAGAAAGGGCAACAATTGAAAGCACGCAACAAAAATCAGTACAAAAATGTAACTGATACTGCCGTAGTGAAACAGAGATCGAGAGGGGTCGCCCCATTCTGTCACACACATTATAATGCTTTACTGTCATTAATATCTTCATTATCGCATTTATTATTATCCTTCATTGTTTCCTGTAGGTGAGATACTCTCAGCTGATCTTATTTTAAGACATATGATGACATCTGGAGCAAGCGGTGCTGCTGCTACAGTGACAGATACCGCAGCAGTCGCTGAAAGCGGAACTGATGAAGGTATGACTTTCAAAATCTTATCTTCTTCATCATTTTATTGTTTTGAACATCATCCTTAGGCATCATTATAACATTGTTCTCATTATTGTATTATTCATCATCATCACTGCCTTGCTGCTACCCAAGGATCATAGACTTTCAACAAACTTATGCCATGTCTTGTGTCATCAGCTGCAGGTCTGTCTATGTCTTCCTCATCGTCATAGACTTTCAACAAACTTATGCCATGTCTTGTGTCATCAGCTGCAGGTCTGTCTATGTCTTCCTCATCGTCATAGACTTTCAACAAACTTATGCCATGTCTTATGTCATCAGCTGCAGGTCTGTCTATGTCTTCCTCATCGTCATAGACTTTCAACAAACTTATGCCATGTCTTATGTCATCAGCTGCAGGTCTGTCTATGTTTTCCTCATCGTCATAGACTTTCAACAAACTTATGCCATGTCTTATGTCATCAGCTGCAGGTCTGTCTATGTCTTCCTCATCGTCATAGACTTTCAACAAACTTATGCCATGTCTTATGTCATCAGCTGCAGGTCTGTCTATGTCTTCCTCATCGTCATAGACTTTCAACAAACTTATGCCATGTCTTGTGTCATCAGCTGGAGGTCTGTCTATGTCTTCCTCATCGTCATAGACTTTCAACAAACTTATGCCATGTCTTATGTCATCAGCTCAAGGTCTGTCTATGTTTTCATCATCGTCATAGACTTTCAACAAACTTATGCCATGTCTTATGTCATCAGCTGCAGGTCTTTCTATGTCTTCCTCATCGTCATAGACTTTCAACAAACTTATGCCATGTCTTGTGTCATCAGCTGCAGGTCTGTCTATGTTTTCATCATCATCATAGACTTTCAACAAACTTATGCCATGTCTTATGTCATCAGCTGCAGGTCTTTCTATGTCTTCCTCATCGTCATAGACTTTCAACAAACTTATGCCATGTCTTATGTCATCAGCTGCAGGTCTGTCTATGTCTTCCTCATCGTCATAGACTTTCAACAAACTTATGCCATGTCTTATGTCATCAGCTGCAGGTCTGTCTATGTCTTCCTCATCGTCATAGACTTTCAACAAACTTATGCCATGTCTTATGTCATCAGCTGCAGGTCTTTCTATGTCTTCCTCATCGTCATAGACTTTCAACAAACTTATGCCATGTCTTATGTCATCAGCTGCAGGTCTGTCTATGTCTTCCTCATCGTCATAGACTTTCAACAAACTTATGCCATGTCTTATGTCATCAGCTGCAGGTCTGTCTATGTCTTCCTCATCGTTTTCACTTTTTTCCCCCAGTTCTCTTCTGCATGTGCTTTCCTGTCTTATCTACATCTCTTACCCTGGCGATTCCCAAACGAGGACAGCCTTGTAATGCTAACCCCATGTTTCCTCAGTCTGTGTCTATTTCCATTGCCATTATTTTCACTTGTATTATTAACATATATTATTAAAAGAGTGTTTTAATACCCTCGTAATAATTATCATTATTTTCTTTGCTTTTATAACAAATGTCATTGTTCTCAACCTTACTTTCATCGTTACATCAGCAAATGTTTCATTCATTGTTGCTACCTTTTTTTCCCTTCCTTTCAGCTGAACGTTTGCAGGTTCTGAAGGATCAGAATTATGCATTGAGAAATAATCTTATATGTAAGATTTGTATGGACAAAGAAGTAAAGATTGTCTTTCTGCCATGCGGACATCTGGTGTCATGTCAAGAGTGTGCTATTGCTCTACAGAATTGTCCTGTTTGCCGCAAATACATCAGAGCTACAGCCAGGGCAAATATTAATTAAGTATGAAGTATTCATTAAGTCTTTTGTTATACATAAGTCCTTAAGGTTACCTCTGTATAGGTGCTTGAAGGCATGGCCTTTAGAGGACCATATAAGGGAAGGGTAAAGCGGGTAAGCAAAAAAGAGTCTTGGAGAAGAATGGTAGAAACAGAAGCTAAAGCAGCCACAGCTTGATGAATGAAGCAAAAGATTGTGATCCATGTTTATGTGTACGTTCAACTGAGAATAAAACAGATGAATGATAATAAAATTGAGAGAAAGTTTCCCCTGCTATAAATTGGAAGTGAAAGTGTCCAATACATAAAGAGGGTAGGAGAGAGTTTTTTATATATAGTTTTAAAGGGAAGACTTATCTTCTAAACACACATTTATGTCTCTACATATTGCCATTCACCAATTATATATTTGTTCAGAACGTTTAACTGAACCCTTAACCAGCACATCAGAAGGTTATTACGGAAATATTAACAGCTTTTTCTCTCTTTCTCTTTTTTTTTTTTTTTTTTTTTTTTTTTTTTTTTAAAGCAAAATCTTCAAACCAGACTTATAATTATTCTTTATATGCTAATATGTTTTTTCTGATTTGTCTTCACAGCAGAATCATTATACTTAAGTACTAACTGTTCCGTAAATATTAACATAAATAGTAGGTTATAAGAGTGTTAGTAGTACTGCAGTAATATAGGCAGCTTTATTTGTCTTTTTTCCTAGTGAGATGCTTTGCAATGTCCCCTTTTTTTAAAAATTTAACCCACAGTTAATATTAACAGGTTTTCTGGTTCGTCTTTTATAGCAGAATCTTTATTTTTTAACCTAACTGACTAGTTAGATGTTTAGACTAATGTTTTACTTTGCCACTGACTAGTTAGATTAACTAACGTTTTACTTTGCTACTGACTAGTTAGATTAACTAAAATCTTACTTTGCTACTGACTAGTTAGATTACTAATGTTTTACATTGCTACTGACTAGTTAGATTAACTAACGTCTTACTTTGTTACTGACTAGTTACATTACTAATGTTTTACATTGCTACTGACTAGTCAGATTAACTAACATCTTACTTTGTTACGGACTAGTTAGATTACTAATGTTTTACATTGCTACTGACTAGTTAGATTAACTAACGTTTTACTTTGTTACTGACTAGTTAGATTAACGTTCGTTTTATTTTGTTACTGACTAGTTAGATTAACTACGTTTTACTTTGCCACTATTCATTATGAGTGTGAAAGGACATAGGTCAGTGTGTCTCAGCTTGTTGTCTGTGGGTTGCTAAAAGCCTACCCTACCTTGCCAGCGGAGAACAAGATCTAAACTACTGGACATCAATTAACGTCAACACGTCAAATGATGGCAACAACGAAACAAACTAATAGTTATACTGTATTTAAATTATAAATATCCATAGTGTTACACTCAAAATATGTGTACATATACACACATAAACATTCAAGCACGTGCACGCACTCACATATATTATGCTTTAATCAGAGAACATGTCTAGTTTTTTTTTTCTTAATTAATCAAACAAATATCAAAATAATGATATTCAGTCACTTCAAAGACTAAAATACTTTTTTTTCTTGTAATGTTTGCAGGACGAAGTCACATTGCAAGTGCTTTGTGTTGGTTTTTGCAACATGCATATTGTTTACGGCTTGATAAATAGCCATGAGGTGCAGCTACAAGATGTCTGCTACCCACTCAGTTTATTTTTTGTTCAGTCTGGCTGTTATATGTTTGTGAACAAGCTGTTATATGTTTGTGAACAAGCTGTTATATGTTTGTGAACAAGCTGTTATATGTTTGTGAACAAGCTGTTATATGTTTGTGAACAAGATGTTATATGTTTGTGAACAAGCTGTTATATGTTTGTGACCAAGCTGTCATATGTTTGTGATCAAGCTGTCATATGTTTGTGAAAAAGCTGTCATGTGTTTGTGAACAAGCTGTTTTATGTTGTGAACAAGCTGTTATATGTTGGTGAACAAGCTGTTATATGTTTTTGAACAAGCTGTTATATGTTTGTGAACAAGCTGTCATATGTTTGTGATCAAGCTGTCATATGTTTGTGACCAATCTGTCATATGTTTGTGAACAAGCTGTTTTATGTTTGTGATCAATTTATCATATGTTTGTGACCAAGCTGTCATATGTTTGTGACCAAGCTGTCATATGTTTGTGACCAAGATGTCATATGTTTGTTACCAAGCTATCATGTGTTTATTACCAAGCTGTTGTATGTTTGTGACCAACATGTTTGTCACTAAGCTGTTTTCATTTTGTAGCCAAACTGGCACATGTTTATCAGCGAAGTGTTTTATGTTTATCACCAAGGTATTAGATTTTATTGTATAGTAGAAAATTAAAAGTATTTGAGAATACAACACTTTCAGTAAATTATTCTATTCGCGAAGTTCATTGTTTTTTTTAAATAGTTTTACATAAGATCTTGTTAAGAATTACTGATTATCGTCATTATAACCAATGTACCTTGTAATTACCTTTCAGCACATTGTTAGGGGTTAAGTCCTCAACCTACTCATATTAATCCATCATGTCCTGTGCCATCTGCTGTAGTCCTCTCCATGCCTTCTTTATTCGTAAAGTATGTTTCCATATGTCTTCTCCATGTGTTTTTGGGTCATACTTTATTTCTTTTACTTGAGGATTCCAGATCAATGCATGCCTCATAGTTGTATGGTCTGGTTTTCTCAATGTGTTTCTCAATGTGTTTTGAATATTTCACGAGTTCTTATAACACACCTCTGAATATGTCTCAAATCACTAATTTACTGTATGAGGAATTCGATTTTTATCAGTCTTGTTGTTTTTTTTAAATATATATATTTTTTAAATATTTTTTATTTTTATTTTTTTTATAGTTAATATTATTATTATTATTATTATTTTCATTTTCGTTAATTTTTGTTGTTGTTGTTGCAATTCTTTATTTTTTATTTTTGTTTTCTTTATTTTAAAAACATACTTTAATTATGATGATTATTGCAAATGTAATATTACTTTTATAATGATAAATGCCTTAATTATGCTTAAAGTAAATGTGAGGATGAAAGGATATTAGTATACATGATGAGAGAGAGAGGAAGGGCAGAATGTCAGATGGGCCTGCGTGCCCAATTCTTAACCCTTTGAAAATAAAGTTCATTCGTTCGTTCGTTCGTTCTCAATGTGTTTCTCAATGTGTGTCATATTTCATGTCAACATCTTTATCTCACGGTTTTTTCCAACTGGTATTGTTCTGGGTCTTTCCTTCAGCTCAACATTAGTGATCTTGTAGTACCATTTTAATCATGTGATACCTGTGTCCAATCCTTATTTTCTGTTTAAGTACCCCTTTATGAAAGTCTGTAACTTCTTGGATGTTGCCTTTTATGACATATCTGGAGTGAGCAGTAGCTATTTTCTGTCTGTCTAAATAGAAATGCTGGGGACAACACAGGGCATCCTGGAGGTGTGCATAGTGGACAAAGCACCAATCCACAAACATTACGTAGGTTTAAGAAACAATTACAAAGCACTTCCAGGGGAACCTCATGATATAAATGTTACATGAACACAGAAATAAGTGTCTCCATAAATGATATGGTGGACCTTTACTAAAATTTTGCAAACATGAATGGCTTAACTAATATCATAATTAGCTATTTTTATTGAAATAAGTAGTTTCATGTTTATTTTATAATTGTTTGAAATGATAAACAATTCATGTATTATGCCCGACTCTGTACATGTATCAGGATTCTGTTAATATTGCTGCGTGATGTGTTTGATGTCATTACTTGATAATTTTGTGCATATACGAGTATTTTCATCTTGCTTCTATAATGTCATTTCAACTTGCGTGTATACCATTTTCGTACAAATTTTGTCAATGTACAGGTATGATAATTTCAATAATATATTATAATCTTATCTGTATGATAATTGCCCCACATAGCTTGTAGTTACCGGGGGCTGAGAAAAGGAAATCTAGAACTATTACTCCCTCAGGCATATCGTATAAGGTGACTAATGGAAGGTTGGGCAAGGGGCTGGAAACCTCATCATGTGAAACCCATTGTTATAGAAACCACTGCTGTAAGAGTATGTGTTATGGTGCGGGCCTCCACAACGGGGTTATCTACAGTGTGGGCCCCGTGTTCCACAATAAGGGAAATAGGAGATGATGATGATGGTATATGATAATTCTGTCCATATATTTTAATGTTATCACGAACTTAATATCTACATTTTCAAGTTCAATGCTACATTGATCATTACAACATGTAATTAATTTCCATTTTTGTTATAAACTAGCACCTTCAAATCTTTACAATTACATCTTTCCATCTTCAGATTTTTCTTATGTGTACAATATACAACCAAAGAAGCATTTTTCAAGATTGTCGACTACTATTCAGAAAAATAATATTTTTATTTTTGTTTATCATGTTTTGATTTTGTGTGTATTTTCTTTTTCTTTAAGTAAACATGCAAATATTTTTTTTCTAATATATTAAAGCAATGTGGGTTACTATCTTCATCAGTACTGTGAGTTGTTGAATATATTTATCAGTCTTTTACTTCATCCCCTTTCCATTCCTTTTAGTTATGGAATGCCTATTTCTTTAATTCTTTTCCAAAGTCTTGTAGGTTCAACTTTAGATTTTATGTTCATGTTTACCATGACCATACAATTGATATCATATGTTAATTTATGTGTGCACCATTTCTTTGTATTTTTTATATTCATTCTTATCACATGCCCAAAGCATATCAATTTTTTGCTGTCATGACTGTTTATTTTTAATTAAGTGGGATTTTTATGCGCTCTGATTAATTTTTCAAAATCTTAATTGATTAATTAAATTTTTTATAATCTAAGATTAATTGATCAATCAATCAATACCCTTTAGCTCCTAGAGGAACATAGGCCTTCAACAAACACATGCCAAGTCCTCCATAGTTGACACAAAACTTAGAAATTAGTATAATATTAATAATTGTTTCATGATTTTATTAATGCCAATGCCAAGAAGTAGAACTCATACATGAATTAATAATTGCGTAAGTAACAATTGTTATTTGTAATTTATGAAAAACACTGGTATGTTTTGTTTCCTATTTTATTTTAACATGATATAATATAGAATATCTTCTTTGGTATTTTGTTAACTGTATAGGTAATTTTGTTTCGCTGGGTTGTTAATGCTGGGGACAATTGGGTTGCAGTAACTATATGTGTTATTTTAACATGTGAATTAATCTGAAACAGATGATCTTCTTTAAGATTTTGTTAACAATATAAGTAAATTTGTTTCTATGTCTTGTTAGCAATTTAAAAAGTTGGACGGCATGTCTTGGTTACTGTGTGTTTTCTTTTATCATGTGAACTAATCTAAAATAGATGATCTTCATTAAAATTTGGTTAACTGTATAGGTATTATGTTTTCATGTGTTGTTAGTACTGAAGAAATGTTGGTCTTTGTTATGATTAAAATTCATAACAAGTGTGTCGATATCATTAGGTAGCTAGACAGAGCTCCTTGGTTGTTTATTTTATACGGGGTCATTTATTAATACAGGAAGTGACGTCATTGCCTTGGTGTAGATTGGCAGACGTGAAAACTAGAGATGCAGAAGGCTGAGATCGTCTGCAGGTTCTTCGATGTGTGTGTGTCGTGGCGAGTGGACGCAAGTGTCTGAGCTGATGAAGTTTATATAATTGTTCTACATCCCTATGTTGTACCATCACTAGTACATCAAGATCTTTTGTGAGGTGAATCTAGCTATCTTCATTTGAAAGGGAGAATGCATTCGTTATGATTGAATAAACTGATTTAAATAAAAATGTGTAAATTGTCAGGAACAGTGTTCTAGCCACAGACGGTACAGAGTTATATCGACGACTGATTATGTTAGGCCATTTGATATATTGGCTTTTCTTTTGATGCATGTGGAGCAGCGTTTATCGTTAATAAAAGTATTTATATAACGTCCACTCCGCCTTTTGTGACATTACTGCTGCATTTCGGATTGGCTGTCTGCGTCGTCTACATGTTCTACCCCAGTGGTGATCTTGGTCATAGTAACCAGTCGGTTACTTCAACAATGAGTATAAATTATCTAAAAGACACGCAACAGTCTTGTTTGCAGTATGTTATTTTAGCACATGAACTAATATAAAACATACAATATTTAAAGTTTTATTAACGGTATAGGTAATTTTTTTCCAGTATTCTTTGGTGCTGAGAAACGTTGCCGGGGAAACATTTTATAGATTTTACACTCTTACTATTAAGCAACATTTTACTAGTGTGTAAGATTGTATTTCTTCTTCTTCTTCTTTGATCCATAACCACCAGCCGTCAAAGCAGTCAGCGGCCATCACGCCTGGTGGCGTCTTGTAGGGCAGCAACAAATTGATTCCACCTTGCTCGGTCGGCAGCCATCCTTCGTAAAGTGCCCCAACTGTGGTTCATTCTTTGCATCTCAGCTTCCACAGTTCTCCGCCAAGTTGTTTTTGGTCGGCCTCTCTTTCGCTTTCCCTCGGGGGTCCATAGCATGGCTGTTCTTGTGATGGTATCAGGGTCCCTTCTGAGGACGTGGCCAATCCAACTCCAGCGTCTGCCAGCTATGATGGTGTGCATGTCCTCCTGGTTACTCCGAATAAGTAGTTATTGGTTGCTGATGGTGTTTGGCCAAAAGATTCGGAGAATTTTCCTTAGGCAGATTGTGTGGAAGGAGGACAGTTTCGACATTTCCTTCTCTGTTACTCTCCAACATTCCGCACCATAGAGAAGCACAGAAAGCACACAGCTCTCATGCAGTCTTAATTTGGTGTTTGTGCTGTACTGGGAAGACTTCCAAATGTTGTTGAGAACAGCAAAGGCTGTTCTCGCTTTATTCATTCTGTTGTTAATGTCCTTGCTTGTATTTGGTATTCACTATTTCGAGTAACAGAATATGTATTATTAAAAAAAAAATTAATGTAATGTACAATGTGGCAGCATCATCATTTCCCTTCATGCTCGTAGGGTACATGGACCAACCACTACAGCTGGTCTCATTGCAGGAGGACTGCACCAACATTTTAATTTTCTCTTGCAGTAATGATCTCTGTAGCAATCTTTTATGACATGATGAGGTAGCAGGTCTTATGCGCAGCCTCATTTTAGTCACTTATAATGATATGCCTAAGGTACAATATTCCTTATTCTTCCTTTGTGTTCTCAGAGACCCCCACAAGAACTTTACGGGGCATGATGTGACATAATTAGGGTATACTGATATATGATTCTATGTGAATTTCAAATTGTATTTAACAAGACTGGGATAATGTTGACTTTAGTTCCATAAATTTGTGTTTTATTATCTCATAGATGCGTTAATGATTGCACTTGTTTGCGTTTACTGCACTAGCATGAGCAGCATTATTCATCTTTAATGAATTTAATTCGTTTTTTTTTTCTTCTGAAAATGTTACTAAATTCACATCGGGGGTCGATGTTACTTTGTTTGCAAAATATTAACAATGTGTGTGGATAATTTTCTGTGTTGTGTATTGGTTTAATTACGTAATATGATTAAAATACCAAGGCTAATCTTGTAAATATCAATAAAATGTATAAACATATGTAACTGTATCAACATCATCAAGAACCATGTTGAATGGTAAAGGAGAAAAGGGGTAAAGGAACCCGTTACACGCCCATTGAGGCATATTGGGAATATGGTGTTAGGCCCATATTATCTTGACCGTCGGCACACGAGGGGTGATGTGGTCGGCATCACGCCGGCCGCCTTAACCTTCCCAGAGTAGCTCTGGTACCCATTTGGGGCTGGGTCGACCCAGGAGCCGTTTGTGGCCTAAAAATTTTTCCGCCTCATCTGGGGATCGAACCATAGACCACTGCGCTAGGAAGCCAGTGCACTAACCACTATGCTACCGCGGCTCCTAATGTTGAATGGCATATGTGCTAATGTTTCTTCACAAACCTCTGTCTCTGGCGCTGCCTGAGTTTTGTTTGTGAGTTCCTGCCATTCAATGCTGTTAGCCCATCTAGTTTTTTTATGTCTCTGATGTTTTTTTCTTTCATACTTCAAAATATGCCGTTCTTATATTTTTTTTTTTAAGACGAAGTATCCCGTTCAATCCTTGATGGGTTATAATTAGGATATATAGTGTAGTAAATTCAAGATAAAAAAACCTGATTTCCAATAACCAAATATATACTGAAGCACATTAAAAACGCACCACTATTATATATACTGATGCCGAGAAGCTGGCAAAAAAAAGTGTGGGAATGGATTTTCCCCGTGTTTGCCATGAGGTAGAGAGCGAATGGCTGCTGGAATGGAAAGTGCAAGATTCAACCCACGGGTGTGTGTACAGACTACATGAAAACGATGAAAGTTACACGTGCAACACGATTCCCAACAGCTATGACCCTGAAAATGTGTACGCGTTCTGGCAGTATACTCGGTATAAAAAGGCCGTTGAGACAAAACACCCAGTACATGTGCTTGAAATGCCACGACTATCTGAAAACGACCGCCAACGAGCCATTGGTATGTTGGAGACCGGAATGAGCTCGCGGGCCATTGCCAGAAGGATGAATTGCCACCACAGCACTATTGTACGTCTCAATGAACGTTACGGAACCACTGGCAGTGCCCGGGATAGACTTCGGAGTGGCCAACCACGAGTTACTACCCCTGCGCAAAATCGTCATATTGTGCTGAGTCACCTAAGGAATCGTACTCTCCCGGCAAGTCAAACAGCAAGAGCAATAGTGGGTAGACATGGGCAAGTCTCTCGAATGACAGTCATACGACGACTCAGAGATACAGGCCTTACTGCAAGACGACCTTATGTTCGGCCAAACTTGACTCACAGACATCGTTAGCAGCGCCTGCAATGGGCAGAGCAACATATCAGATGGACTAGACTGCAGTGGAATGCTGTCCTATTCACAGACGAGAACAGATGCAACATATCCTTTGCAGATGGACGTATGCGGATTTAGCGACGGTGTGAAGAGCGCTTTGCAGATTGCTGTGTCAACCGATTTCGAGGTGGCAGTATTCACATTTGGTGAGGATTCAGTTTTCACCATCGCTTGCCTCTTCACGTCTTCCGTGGAAATGTTAATGCTGTGACATATCGAGATGAGGTTCTGGATGCACTGGTTGCTCCTGCGTTCACAATTTATCCAGACTTGCAGCTTCTCCAGCAGGATAACGCACGTGCATTTTTTTGTATTTTTGGTTTTCTCCCTTCCCTGCACAGAATGCAATGAATTTCATAACAATCAAATGTACAAATTAATGACCAGCATGGATTCATAGGAAAATGAATAAAGATTCCAAATATGTAAACTTGTACACACTTATATTTACATTTCACACTCTGTTCCTGGATTATACAGGTGGTGCGTTTTTAATGTGCTTCAGTATAGTATTTTTTGTTGTTGTTCGTTCTTACTGTAAGTGATAATGCTTCACTGCAGGGTATGTTCCTTATTTTCTTGAATGGTCTTCTTTGCTTCTGCTTCTGCTTTTACTTACATGAAGCATCTGTCATCTACTTCAGACGTAATGGTCTTTTATATTTGGACATGCGCCCTAATGTAACCAACTAGGTTAAACGAGATGCGCCTCGCCACAGCGAGGCTTAACATTCTGCTCCTACTTTCTTTTAATGCTGCTCATTGAATTGCGTAGTCCTTCCTCTTCTTTAGCTGTCAGTCAAGACTTTGTCATAAGCACACCTCAGAGCGTTCATGTTGTATCCTCCATCAGAAATGTCTGGTATATCTCCTTATATTTTGTATCAATACAGGGGGAATTGGTTTATGATTATAATAACAAGATAAATCTTTAACTAATAGAAATTAAATATTATAAATATATATGGATGTATATGCAAAGAATAATAAATAATAACATAAAACAGAATACAAAAATGTGTAAATGTATGTGTGGGCGTAGTCTTGGAAATGTGGAATTCAAGTAGGACTGAGTTAGAAATAAAGGCACATGGGACAGAAGCAACTGAGAGCCTGTTGGTCCATAGACATGAAAACTAAAGTCAACACAGACTAGATTTACGCTCATTAAGCCAAGCACTACTGTTGGTTCATAGACACGAAAACTAAACTGAAGATAGACCGGACATTTACACAGCATCGGCTTAGCTAGCAGTTCCATTCAGGACTAGCCCTTATCAGGATATACGTCCTTTTCAGGGCTTAGTGTTTACGAACGGTGCAAGTGATAGCAATTATTTTCAGGGCTTTGCCATGCTAGCTTATAGACAATAATTAACCTTTTAAGAACTTTGTATTTGTCAAAATTGTACCAGCGTTGACAAGAGTTCTTTTTTTTTAAATGGCTATTGCAATATGATATAACCGACGGATTTCGGACTAGGTTGAAAGCAGCGTACCTCACCACAAGAAAGCTGAACCCTCAAGGAAACTAGAAATAAACTGGACTTCTGCTCAGTATTCAAAGACACGAAAATTAAAGTCAAGATAGGCTTGACTTAGTAAGCCAAGTGTTATCGTAACGCATCAAGCTCTTACGTGGAACCAGCAGAAGAGAGACAGAATTAAGAACCAGGAACATTGCAGGACCAAGTGACCACCCAAGTTGAGTATCAATGAGCCCAAAGTCCCAAATATGAGACTATTTGGAGAGGCCTGATAAAATAACTAACTCGGAGGCCTTCTCCACCTTTCGTCAAACCTAACAGGAAATTGATGAGTGGTTGAAAGATGAACATCAAGACAGATTAAGAAATTGACAGCCAACTAAGTTGAATAAAATCGTTTTTCAGTGACATTAAACGAATGTTACTGACACATATGACGTTTCCGTTTTGATCCATAAAATTGTGAGACTCTTTCATCTAGACAGCGTACTATTGTTATCACTGTTTTGTAACTTTAGTGATATCTGTCATGCAAATCTGAAAGTCGTTTTTCGTCCCTCAGCCGTTCTGATGTTCTGAATAAAGAAATAATTACATACAAATTTATCATTTGTTTCCTTTTTCTTGCTGTATATATGCTTATAGTCGTCGCAGTGTCTTATGCTCCTTCGAGTGGAAAAAGGGGGCAGCACAACCTCTGAAGCAGACGTGATCCTTCTCTTTATTTGCCTCTTCATAGTTTCCTGGATTGGGGGGCAGAGCGTGAAACAGTATAAATGTGAATTACTGTTTTGAAAGCTTCTCTGACAGCTTATGGACGCTTCGCCACTGCCACTTAGAAAAATACGATTTTAAAAATACATAAGTTGCCAGCTCGTTTGTTTTTAAAGCTATGAAAGATTTATGAAGTAAACAATATTTTGTTTACAATTTATAATATGTGGTAAACAATTAAACATACTTTTATGCCTGCCCTGGTTTATTATCTAGAAACGTACAGGTCAAGGCGGAAATCTGGCAATATCACGCACTTTAATGTCAAACAGCAAATTCCCGTTCTGATATGGACGGGAAAACCTAATGTAAGCGGAAATAAAAACAATTCGCGCCAGGCGCTCCCCTGTGCACTCAACATTTTATCCACAGCCTCTTTTAGAACAAATATGGGATTATATAGGACTATTTGCGATAAGATAACATAAATACAAAAACGTATTTAGTTTGATGGTCTAAGCTAAGATTTAGAATGTGCAGGGTAATTCAAAAGTTACTACCTGTTTTTAAATGATTATTTCTTCACTCCTACGCAATTAATTTATATGAAACGAAGGTCAAATAAAAGAGAGAGAATTAACTGATATTTTATTTCATGTCACATTAACATCACAGCTCAACTTGAGATCCAGTCTGTTCAAAACAGACTTCATTGTTGGCAGCCATTTTTGTTGAATTTTGTATCGTTCCTTGATTGGCCATGTTAGAAATTATTTTACTTTACTTTGTTTCCTAAAATACAAAATAAAAAACTAAAACGTACCTGCCAAATGACAGTTATCGGTCCTTGTTTTGACATTTGTTTCGTAATTATCCAAGAGACACAAGTGATGACGTACACATTTGAAAATAGGCAGTGACTTTTCAATCACGCTGTATATGTATATGATCATTTCCTGCTGTTCTGGGGTTTCAGGATAGCCTAAAAATAAAAATCTATTGCCATCACCAAACATATCTCAAAAGGCAACTTAACTGGTGCAATCTATGAGGACTACATCATGTCAAACAAGTTGCTGTAGAAATAAAAACTGCATGATCTCATGAAGTGTTGTGGTGCAGGCTTTGTGTGGAGGAGAGGGGGCGTGCGTTAACTATAGTAGTGCTCCGTGCTCATTTAAGAAAAACAAAAGGGACATTCATGTTCACCTGTGCTGTATTCTCTTAATTTGCTTCCAGATATGGAGCTACAATTTTAGAAATTCCTTTTCATGTGATGTTTATGAATAAATGCCTCTAATTACTTTAATATTAGGACCATGAGAGGCTTGGTACAATCAAACATCATGACCGTATTATGACAATAAGTAACCAGAAAAAAACAACGGAACGGTATTGCTAAAACAAGTTTAGCTACAATCTAAGTACGTGCCTGTCAAGGTGTGGTTTTGAGAAGGAGCTACGGTTGTATACTCCTGGGGGAGCGAGGTGTGTTGAGTACGTTATTATGGCAAACGTGAATGCAATTACGTCGCGTTTAACGTTTGTGAGCTGCATGTGATGTTTACACGAGCAACTGAACTCTGTGCTGTCATTTAACTAAAGTAGAAGATATTATTGGCTAGAGTAAGCCTGACCTACCTGTGGAAAGTTAAAAAGATTGGGAAGTTTATGCAAGATGAAATGAGAGAAGCTTGAAAGGGGATGGACCTGTCCCGGTGTTCCTCCTGTGTGGATGAGCTCGTGGAAGGCATTTGTCTGTTGTGTGATTTGTGTTGCTGCAAGGATCGAGGTTGTTTCTTTTGAGTATCTCTTACAATAGGGCTTGTATTATGATCTTATTATATTGCGTCAAGATTGAGGTAGTCTTTGAGTTTACTTATTTCTATGTATAATGTGGAAACTTTTCCGCTGAACAAAGTTTCGGTTGTTGTTATTGTTAGGTTGGTGGGTGTCGCTGTTGTCAATGATCAAGGTGTGCGAGTCCTCTCCTGTCTGTGTTTTGCTGATACACGCCTTTTGTCCGTTGAGAGTGTGACTGGGCGGGACGTGTGCAAAAGCGGTGGCGACCTCTGCTGGTACGTTGCCTATGGTTGCACTATTGACTAATCGTGTTATATGTTTTGGTTTCAGTGTGTTGGATATATTTTAAATTACAATGTGATTTATCGATCATTTAAACCCTACGTGTAAAATACATTATATAATTTGCAAACTGGCTTTGTGCGTTTGGAACAAAACTGTTGAATGCCATAACTGGAGCACATAGCACTGATGAGGAGACATTAGATTACTTTTTAATAACAGTCACATCTGATATTCCTACCATCAAGCTTTTAACAGCAGCTTAAGAAGGTTGAAATAAATACCGAAACATTGAAAAACAGAGATGCATATCATCGTCATCATCATCATCGTCATCATCATCGTCATCATCATCATCATCATCATCATCATCATCGTGATCATCGTCATCCGTCATCATCGTCATCATCATCATCATCGGCATCCGTCATCATCGTCATCATCATCATCTTCATCATCATCATCTTCATCATCATCATTGTCATCATCATCATCATCGTCATCATCATCGTGATCATCATCATCATCATCATCGGCATCCGTCATCATCGTCATCATCTCGTCATCATCATCATCGTCATCTTCATCATCATCATCATCATCATCATCATCATCATCGTCATCATCATCATCATCGTCGTCATCATCATCGTCATCATCATCATCATCGTGATCATCATCATCGTCATCATCATCATCGTCATCATCATCATCGTCATCCGTCATCATCGTCATCATCATCGTCATCATCATCATCGTCACCATCTTCATCATCATCGTCATCATCATCGTCATCATCATCGTGATCATAATCATCGGCATCCGTCATCATCATCATCATCATCATCATCATCATCATCATCGTCATCATCAACATCATCATCGTCATCATCAACATCGTCATCATCATCGTCATCATCATCGTCGTCATCATCATCGTCATCATCATCATCATCGTCATCATCGTCATCATCATCCGTCATCGTCATCATCGTCATCATCATCATATGTCATCATCGTCATCATCATCATCATCGTCATCATCAACATCGTCATCATCATCGTCATCATCATCATCGTCATCATCATCACTTTCCTTTGCGCTCCTTACTGAGCAAGGAGCCACTACTGAAGCTGATCCACTTTGAAGGAAGCGTGAACCAAGTAGTCAATGTTCTTGCCGAAGAGTGAACCAAGCAGTCACTGTTCTTGCAGCTGTGGTTTCAATGACAATGTGTTTTACACGATCAGTTTGCCAGCCCCTATAAATAAGCATAGCCTCAGTGCCTACAAGTACTGCAGCATAAATAAATACATATTAGTCTAGCACGTTAGATTTTCTGGAATCTTCTCTTTCTGACAGTTAAGAAGGAAAGAAAGAAAGCAAATTGTCATCCACATGAAGAAAGAATTCCTTTCCCCGATATACTCCTGTAATTCTCTCCGTTCAGAAACAATCGAATAGCTTAGAACAGCTCTGTCTAATGCAAACAGTCTTGTCCATTAAACATTTGGTGAAGTTAGTAAACCCATCCAACTACAAGGGTATTTGCTTGAGGTAGTCTCTTGGTATTTTATAAGGACAAGTGGTAATCTGCCTCGGGTTGAACAATTTATGTTCAGTGGTTCAACTGTCTCTGTTTAGTTTGTTGCGTATTTTTTTTATAAAATATCAAACGCCATAATAAGGTGTTTAGAGACAAAGAAAGAAAGATTAGACCTACCGTACCCTCAGGCATGTCCTACAAGGCAACATGAGGTTGTGCATGAGAATGGTAACCTCATTATGTCAAATAAATTATCTCAGAAACTACCGCTGCAAGATCACTTGATGTTTGGTGTAGGCTTCCTACAAGAGGAGCAGCTGTAATGGTGGTTCCATATTTCATAAGGAGTGCAAAGGAAAATGATGATAATGATGATGATGATGATGTTTAATATGATGATAAAGATGATGATGCTTATGATGATGATGTGGGTGATAATAATGATGATGATAATGATGATGTTGAATACATATTGTGATCCATAGCTCTCTAAATATTATTCAGCACATTCTTTCCTCCCACCCCGTCCGGTGACAGAAATCTTTCTTTTCGAAAATTGAATCAAAACATTCAGCGCTTTATTTATTAACTAGTGTAAAAGCCCGCCATAAGACGGGAATTAAATTCAAAAGCACCAATGCCTAACGGCAATTTACTTTTTCAAAAGTATTAAAAAAACCAAAATATTTGTTTTACATCTAATGTTAAAAGTCTGAACATAACAGAAGAGCATCTTGATTTTCTGTTGTTTTAATTTGGCACAACTTAAATCATGGATCTCCGCATCTTCCTGTCTCCAGTTCATGTACCGTTTATCAGTTGTCTGTTGATGACTTCTTTCTATTCAGTATAATCAAACTATTCAGTGCCTTCTATCTTTCGTGCTCAGTCTCCTTTTCTTCCCCCATTCCTGCAGTCACAATATATAACAGCATTCTTTTTCTCGCAACACGCCAGAAGAAAGTGAATTGCGTCCTCCTGTTAGTAAGTAAGCTACCTGTGCATCACCACAGTACACGAACTCCATAGCACCAGCGAGGATCCCAATGTGTGTATACGGGATCACACATTCTATAATATTTTTGTAAATAAAATTTTACTAATAATGTAGTTTTACACTCTTCAATATTAATATATTTTTAAGTACTTTTTTAAATGAAAAAATACACCGATATAAGGAAAGCAAATAATTTTGTACAAAGTATGAACATGCATGCCGTTCACAGAGAGATGTTAGTGGCGCATGCACACCGTCCTTTGCGCATTCTTCTTTGGTAGGTGTTACTATTTTCGGGAGAGTATTAAAAAACCAGAATACAAGGGACACAATACAGTTAATGTCTAACTTTCAACCAAAATAACTTGTTGCATCCCTTAGGGTTACGAACGCTTCTGACACAAAAAACTGGCATTTTATATATATACTAGCAATAACCGTCAAAATTGACAGGTTTTTAATTGCAGCCATCTTATCATTTTGATCCATAATAATAAGTCTACAACACTTTAGCGATGTGATAGGCGCTATGCATTATCATGTAGGCGACGTGTCGTATGTCCTTAAAGTCACCGAACGAAGCAAAGAAGCAAATAGCGATGATGCACTTCTATAAAATCTTGTGGATGTACACAACATATAGGCATCCATGGAGTCTTTCCACTCGCAAAGTCTAGTAGAACGTCATAGTAATACTTGAACATCTGATAAAACGATTTGAAGATTGCAATGACTGGCATAAGTGAATTTGACGAATGGTGACGAAATACTGTGAAAAAATTCATTAATATCTGGAAATGAGCAAACGTACTGTCGTTGTCCCGCAGTGCGAAAAGTTCACATCGGTGGTTGTCTCATGTAAGCAACCGGTATCATAAGCAGACCTCACGTCTGAAGACTCTGGAAGAAACAATCAAAAATTTACATTTTATGGTTATTTTTAAGAAAAATTATGAGTTAAATCCGTTTCCCGAATGAAACTGGACAGAAGAGTACCTTGATTGTCTGTTGATTTAATCTAAATCTCCGCACCTTCCTGTCTCCAGTTCATGTACTGTTTATCAATTGTGTTATTGGCTTCTTTCCATAATCAAACTGTTCATGCACACCGTCATTTTCGCACTTTTCTATGTTTGGGAGAGTACATATAAGGGAAAGAATACAATTATTGCCTAACTTTCAACCACAGTTGCACCCCTTAGCTGTGGTTGAAAGTTAATGTACTCTCGAAAATAGAAAAATGCGCAATTGACGGTGTGCATGATATCACCGACCGACCGACATACTTACGACGGGAATTATAGTATTGGATGATTCTGAATAAACTTGGTATACATTTCACATAATTTCAACTCAGGCGTTTTCCAAGTGGGTCAACTCAGGCGTTTTCCAAGTGGGTTTTACTGTTGGCACTGATTCAGTTATCTGTATTCGGTAGATATGTGTGTGTGTGTGTGTGTGTATATATATATATATATATATATATATATATATATATAGAGAGAGAGAGAGAGAGAGAGAGAGAGAGACATACATACATACATATAAACTTTACAAGTGATGATTCTTGATCACGTCATGCCGATAGCTCACAGCGAGTGGTTTAGTAGATCTTTCTGTGACGAAAGGGGAAAAAGAAATTTAAGCTTGAGGAACTCTCGCACCGATCCTCTCTTGCCCTCATTTAAAAGCGCGATACACCCAGAATTAAACGTACCCCATCCTTGTTCTCAGTGAAAACCCACGAGCTAACCTACAACATAACTGAACTGCAAAAGATAAGCACGTGATATTTTCTGTGAATAAAGAATTCGGCGAACTATCATTTAGTTTAAATTTTCAATTGCTCTGCTGATGGAATTACAGAACTCACAATGCCCGGCAGAAATAAAAATTACATATAGGCTATCCTTGTTCCAGATTCAAAATACTGTACTCTGAAACCTAAAAACGGATTTGAATTTATCAAGGTAGATTTTTAGAGAGCTTATTGTGTCTAAAGTAGACGCTGACATTTGTGAGTCGCCTGCAGCTAATCTACAATATATTCATACACACATGCACGAGTTGAGCATACACATGCACGAGATGAGCATTATCATAATTTACATTTTCGCTCCTTACGCATACAGCCACTTCTGTAGCTGATCTCCTTACCGGAAGCCTGAACCACAGCATGCATGTGTTCTTGCAGTAGTTGTTTCTGTACCAAAAACGTGTTACATGATGAGGTTACCAGCCCCATGTACAACATCATATTAATCGCCTCCTACGACATGCCTCAGAAGGCAGTAACGATATTCTTTTTTTTTTGTTTTTTGGTCTCTCAGCATTATGTTGGGGCTCACATTAGATCAAAGTCCCGTCTCAACATGGAAGATTAACCGGAACAAATCTACAACAGTTTGTCTCTCAGCATTATGTTGGGGTTCACATCAGATCAAAGTCCCGTCTCAACATGGAAGATTAACCGGAACAAATCTACAACAGTTTGTCTCTCAGCGTTATGTTGGGGCTCACATTAGATCAAAGTCCCGTCTCAACATGGAAGATTAACCGGAACAAATCTACAACAGTTTGTCTCTCAGCATTATGTTGGGGCTCACATCAGATCAAAGTCCCGTCTCAACATGGAAGATTAACTTATGTTGGGGCTCACATCAGATCAAAGTCCCGTCTCAACATGGAAGATTAACCGGAACAAATCTACAATAGTTTGTCTCTCAGCATTATGTTGGGGCTCACATCAGATCAAAGTCCCGTCTCAACATGGAAGATTAACCGGAACAAATCTACAACAGTTTGTCTCTCAGCATTATGTTGGGGCTCACATCAGATCAAAGTCCCGTCTCAACATGGAAGATTAACCGGAACAAATCTACAATAGTTTGTCTCTCAGCATTATGTTGGGGCTCACATCAGATCAAAGTCCCGTCTCAACATGGAAGATTAACCGGAACAAATCTACAATAGTTTGTCTCTCAGCGTTATGTTGGGGCTCACATCAGATCAAAGTCCCGTCTCAACATGGAAGATTAACCGGAACAAATCTACAACAGTTTGTCTCTTATTTTGATGGAACATTTGGGCTAATTATTTATATTCATCATTTCTAGTTGTTGATGTTTGGTTTTCACCGGGAGTTCTTTGCTTCTTCTGTTTCCATAAATTCCTCCCCCATTTTCAACATCACAACACTTTAGGCTCTTTATGGACCATGCATTCACCACAGCAGATTAAGCCTTTAAGTGAAAGCATATTTTCTTCTACAAACGTGGTTTCTGTAACAATTTATTTTACATGATAACGTTGCTAGTTACATGATCAATCTAACAGTCTGGCTTCGCACGAGGAAACAGTAACCTTCTTCTTTGTTCTTTGTCTCCTCTGAGAGTTTTGATCAGCGTTTTCTACATACTCATCGTATTTCTGATTGCCTGTTAAAAGGAGTAAGGAAAAATGACTTTCATGTAATCATAAAAATAGATACACTCGGATAGGAAATCCTTGCAAACTAAAGGTACCAATTTTGCTTTTTTTTTTTTTTAACATTTAAAAGAAAATATCGAATGTCAAAATACGTAATTAAATTTGTTTGACGTGTAAGATCCATGAAATTTGTATTAAAAATAACCATTATAGTTTTTATACTTTGTGAACTCATTCAACTTGTGAAAGATACAACACGAAGATCAGCACATCAAAGTCAGATAATGCGAAAGGGACCTCAAGACGCAGCAATAGAGACCGCAGTCAGCGACTCATAGCTTGACTGCCTGCGTCAGGACCAGCGAACCAGAGCTGGTCAAGACCGCACTCCACCTCCACGTGGTGGTCCTGGAAACAGTCTGCAGCTGTGCAGGCTGGCTGAGCGAGTGTGGATCGAAATGGGAAGGCAAACCCGGTCCTAAAAAATGCCGTGCAGAAGTCGGATGTGCTTACACCTAAGTATCAATCTGGAAACTAAACCACAGCTGATAAATAGTATATTCTTGTGAAATGAGATGCTTATGAAAAGCTATTAATGTTACCAGGTGAGACAGAATGAGAAGCGATGATATCTGAAAAATGGTAGGTACTACCCGGCATCAAGTATGTAGAGAGACAGAAAAGTAAATGCTGTGTCCATATGATGAGAATGGAGCCCATTAAATGATCACTACGCGCCTACAACAGCAGAAGACCTGGGTTCGGTGCACGGGAAAGACCAAGAAGTAGATGGGTAGATAACATTACAGACGTGCTATAACAACACGGCTTATTGTAGCCAGTGCGGCTTATTGTAGCCAGTGCGGCTTATTGTAGCCAGTGCGGCTTATTGTAGCCAGTGCGGCTTATTGTAGCCAGTGCGACAGACTTGACCCAACGACTTAAATGTCAGCTCCCCGCTACTCTTTACAGCACGTGTGGAACGAAAAAGTAAGTAATCAAAGTACTTTTGAAACCCGATTCAATACCAACTACTTACATGCAATATAATAGTCCACAGTGTAAACAAAGAACATGGCATCTAAAAGTCAATAAAAATAATCGTATAGTCCAGCACACATTCGTACGTGTATATACACAGAATTACATTTGCTTCCATACGTATAAATACATGAAGCAATTATACACAGGAATTAGACTAGTAAAGGTAACAAATATGGCTTATTTCAGTATGCATAGTTTATTCAGCAAATTAATTTGCATATATGTAAATCATATTAGTTTATAGACCAATTTTGTTGTCATGGACCACATTTTTGTCGGTCTTAAACAAAACAGGAGAAATCTATAGATGCAGATAACGAAAACAATTTGATGAACCAAAGTGTAAAGCCAGCAATAAAACTCACGAATTAAAACAATTCATACAATGTGGCAGTGCCAGACGTCATCATGTTGTTCCATGTCGATTGACGTAGCCGATCATGTCTCTTCACTTCAGCCAGATGCTGGTCTTCTCTCTTACTTGTTATCTCCCTTCAGTACCATGTCAAATATCTTCTTGGTGCATTTTCTGACATCAAACCTGCCTGTTGTTGCAATATTTTTACACTCTCCCCACAGAAACCTTAACCAATAAAAGCGGACTGTTCCTGCCTGATTTGTCCAAAGGTTGTTATTCGTTCATCGACCTCTTTCAGGGCATCGTGATATGATTTTTAACTTCTCATGAGATGTTTCACATTCTTCTGCCCTGCAACTATTGATGGATTCATGTGAATTTCTTATTTGCATTGTTTTTTTATTGTCCATAGCTCTCCTTAGTATTATGATACGGGATGTAAGGGATGTTATTAAATGCTGTCTTATATACATGGATAAGTTATGGATATCTTATGGATTTAGAAAGGATACATATTTTGTATTTGATATTTTGAAACGCGGGTTTCCTTGGGCTATTCGGTTAAATATTGTGGAGTTTCCATATACTCTGTACATTCCTTTTATTTTTTTAAAGCGTTTTTTTTTTTTAAAGTTGGGGTATTTCTTTAAAATGTTTCTAGTTTCCAATATGCAATGTAACTTGGTTTTTTTATTTAGAATATTTATGAGTTCCTACATGGACTGTAATTTATATATTTATTGCAAGATTGTTTCATGTGATGTATAACTTATACAAACTGGTAGTAGAAAAGTGGATATTTCATTAAATACAAACATCTCAGAGTTAATACTTTTAACAGTTTAATATATTTAGGCTATTTTTTTTGTTCCTCTGTGACATAAGGCGACTGCTACTGTTGTAAATGTTGTGACAGGGCGCACCAATTTACCCTTTCTCATGTGACGGGAGCACGAGGTTTGCCCTCTAAGTATGTACCCGTTTTACATACTGGGTAAAGTTTATTTTATATTTTTATCTTTTCTCTTTTTCCTTTTAATAAGTATTTCCGAAGAGTCATAAAACGAGAGTACTGGTTTGGTTCACCAGAGGTAGAAATTCTCTTCGATATTTTACGGGACCCAGGTTTTTATTTGATTCGGTTTCCTTGGACTTTGTGTGACATATAATGTAGTACTCTTTCATCAGAGATCATCCAAACTGAATGCAGAACTAATCCATGATAGAAGTTCCAACAATAACTTTATTTTACAAGTCTTCCAATTTTCACAGACGATTTGAACATATAATTATAGTGTCGGTTGCAGATTAAAATGTCCTACTCTATTATATTACGTTGGAAACTGGTACCAAAGAGTATTTGGTATTATTCCAGTTTCGTATGTAGCTGTTGTGTAATGCAGAATGTCATCGTCAAAACCAACTAAGAAGCTGGTGTATTTTGAACGATGGGAGAGTGGAAGACAATTAGGGAGCTAATCTCCAAAATAAATATGTTCCAAAAAACTATTCTAACAATGTTCGATCTTAAACACAAATGGCTGTTTGTCATTGACATATATCAAATCGAGCGAATTCATAATATATCAAATCGAGCGAATTCATACCATTTCTGCGTCAAAGCAAGAAATACACTGTCCATTGTCAGGGGATAAAATAGCTTGAGTCTATCTGAGTCTACTTCAACATCGGTCTGTCTCAATATCACGACCATCTCGTTGCAAGGTCAGTAGCTAAAAGACTTGTAAACATTCGTCTTCATAACGGATGTCTCTTAGTCCAATGAATCTATTGGCTAAAACCACTGGTTACAATTATTTGTGTACCACTAATGTATATGTCATCGATACTGCACTAGTAACGTTACCGTCACCTTGTCGTCATTTCCTATAACTGTCTTTGGTGTCTATGTTAAGTTTCTTTTGTTTTATAGGTTAATTATGAATAACGTCATCAGTCTCTGTTGTCTCTTATGTTAGATAGAATTGAGGGTATCTTTTATATAATGACGTCATCAATCCGTTCACATATGTTCCCATGCCTTAAAAATGACGTTTCTGCCAAAATGCAAGTTACAGTTTGTCAGCTAATAATGACATGAGCTGGGATAAAAGCATGCCCTTATCCACGTGGGGTGAAACATTGCGAGGAACTTGAACCATAGGTGTGAGATGTGAAGAATCATCAATAACCATGTCTACATCACACGAGAGGCGTGGAGATTTCGGTTTTCTTCTACGTTTTTTAGGTTTGACATATATTTGATCTTGCGAAAATTTCGGAAGCTTGGCAACAGGGATGGAATCGGAAAATGAAGAATCGTATCTCCGTTTATCTGCTAATTTTCGCGTTTCGTTCATGTCCATCAAGGTAGTATTCGAAGCTGTAGTCATTGAATCATTTTCTGAAACTACGGGTTTGGAGCAATCGATATCGGATGGTGTTGATAGTGTAGATTGAGGAAAATCAAGATTCATACTTGTTTCATTATGTTCGATTCTTTCATCAGCAGCAATACGTTCTTGTCTTGAAATGAGACGCTGTCTAAGTTCTTGTAGGGGAACGTTATCTTCACTTGATGACGAACTTCTACAATCTTTAGCTCTTTGAATCGCATGATCCAAACGATGTGGTACAATTTCTGACTCTGAGGAAGAATGTTCTGATGTGTCCACTGCATCCGAAGAAGATGGAGGTTGGGCTAACGTAGATAAACGAGTTGGTCTCTGGAACTTCGTCTCTGGTATATCAAACGGTCGGTGATCATCAAGTCGCATCTGATTGACGTGAGCTTTTGTAGTGGAATTGCGTTCTTCGTTCCACAAGATATAATTAGTTGGAGAAGTTTGTTCCAATATTTTGTATCCGGGTAACCATCGGTTGTCAAATTTATCCGTCCTAACACGCTTCTTATAGTATACTTGGTCACCAGGCTTGAATTCTTGCAGTGTAGAGGTTTTGTTACGGATCCTGGCTCGTTTAGCAAAAGCTTTTCGAACGTTTCTGTGAGCAATGACATGTGCCCTATGTTTTTGCTGCAAAATAATCTGTATCGGACATTCACCTGTATATTTCCTCTGGGGAAGCAAGATGTTATCCAAAGGAAAATTTGGTTCTCGGCCATAAAGTAAGTAAAAAGGCGAAAATCCTGTTGAGTCATTGATGTTCATTCTTATGGCTTCTAAGGCTTGATTTATGTATATATCCCAATATTGACTGTTACCTTCCGTAAGTTTTGCTAATATGTCATGTAGGGTAGAGTGCATCCTTTCGTTTCTTCCATTTGATTCTGGATGATAAAATGAGGTTTTCGTGTGTTTTATATATTCATTTTTCTTACTGTTGAGGCAAAAGGATCTCCTACGAACTGTTTGCCATTGTCTGTTATTATTCTCTGAGGACAGCCATGTCGCGGAATGAATTGTTGTAAGAAGATGTCTGTAATGAGAGCTGAAGTAGCATTTTCTAAAGGAAAGCTCTCTGGCCACACAGAATATTGATCCACCAGGTGTAATATGTATTTTTGTGCCCGGACAAGGTAACTGGATACGGTCCCGATATGTCTAGACTAACGACTTCCATGGGATAATGTTGATATGACATTTCCTGAATCGGTGCTCTAATCATTCTCATATTTCTGAGTTTACAAATTTTACACGTTCCTACATATTCTATGATATCTTTTATCATAGTTGGCCAATAGTATCTCTTTGTAATGACGTCGAGGGTTTTATCGCGTCCGAAGTGACCATTGTCATCGTGAAATTGTTTCAATACAGTTGGTACCAATGATGTGGGGATACATTTCTGCAGTAATCCATTTTCTCTAGGACTGACATGATATAAAATATTGTCTTCAGGTAGTATCACATAGTCTCTCTTTTCTTTCGGATTGGTACGTACTTGTACTATAATCTTGGTTAATGCTTCGTCTTTCAGTTGTTCCTTCTTGAAGATTAGACTCTGTTCAAAATCTCTAGATTCATCGCCATCATCAGTTCTCGAGTTCTCCGTAGGTTGTGTTTTCTGTTCTTGACTATCAGGAGGCCCAGTGTCTTGACTATGTTGGATGAAGTCAATGGCGGAGATTTCTTTCGCATTATCATCTATTTCAGCTAACTCTTTGTTGTTTCAGATCGTCCACGTCAGTGATATAGGTTTTGACGGATCCTGCTGGTTTAGCATAGCTTTTCGGATGTTTTTGTGAGCAATAACATGTGCCCCGAATTAAATAATCTGTATGATGGCCGTATATTTAGTGCTCAATGGGAAGCATAGATTTGCATTTTTCGTTTCTTAAATTTGATCTTGTAAGCTTCCATAAACAATGGTGTTTTGTATTGTGTTTTATCTTATGGCTTTCTAAGGTTTTTTCTTTACCCTGAATTTTTACCTTTCCGTAAAGTTTTGTAATATTTCATGTTATGCATAAGTGCATTTTCGGTTCTTCGATGGATTGTTTTATGCGTGTTCTTATATTATTCATTTATTTTCTTACTGTTGAGGAAAGACTGGATCTCCTCAATATTGTTGTAAAATTCTGCTATTGTCGGTTATTATTCTTCTGAAATTGACAGCCATGTTCCACGAATGAATTGTTGTAAGAAATGTCTGTTTGTTAATGAGAGCTGAATTCTTGCCCTGAATTTTCTTGTAAAGGAAAGCTTCTGTACACAGAATATTGATCCACAGGTGTAATATGTATTTGTGTCCGTCAAGGTACTGGATTTTTAATGACATGATTTAGGATTTTAACGACTGTTATAATGTTCATTATGACATTTCCTGAATCGGTGCTTAATCAAGCTCTCACATTTCTGAGTTTACAAGATTATTACACGTTCCTACATATTCTATGATATACTTTTATCATAGTTGGCCAATAGTATTCTTTTGTAATGACGTCGAGGGTTTTATCGCGTCCGAAGTGGACCATTGTCATCGTGAAATTGTTTTCAATACAGTTGGTACCAATGATGTGGGGATACATTTCTGCAGTAATCCATTTTCTCTAGGACTGACATGATATAAAATATTGTCTTCAGGTAATATCACATAGTCTCTCTTTTCTTTCGGATTGGTACGTACTTGTACTATAATCTTGGTTAATGCTTCGTCTTTCAGTTGTTCCTTCTTGAAGATTAGACTCTGTTCAAAATCTCTAGATTCATCGCCATCATCAGTTCTCGAGTGCTCCGGAGGTTGGGTTTTTTTCTGTTCTTGACTATCAGGAGGCCCAAAATCTTGACTGTGTTGGATTAAGTCAATGGCGGAGATTTCTTTCGCATTATCATCTATTTCAGCTAAGTCTTTTTGTTTCAGATCGTCCCACGTCTGTAGGTTCAGGATATGGTATTCTCGATAATAAATCTGCACATGTGTTTAGTAATCTACCAGGTAAATACTCGATCTTGGTATCGTAATTTTGCAAATTGATAGCCCATGTCTGAAGCTTTTTTGGTTGTTCTTGGGGTTTTAGTAAGCCAATTTACTAGAGGTTGGTGATCCGTTTTTATGATAACCGACGTTCCTCTGATATAAAAGTCAAACTTCTGCAAAGCATAATGAATTGCATAAGCTTCCTTCTCTGTTGTCGTCCATTTTCGTTGAGTTCTGCTTAAAGCATGTGAAAGAAAGGCTATCGGTTTTTCTTGAAGAATATTGGCAATCACTGGTTGTTCATTTGGTGATATTTCTTGTACCAAACAAGCTCCTATTGCAGTGTTGGAAGCATCACTATAGATGATCATGGGTTTTGTGATGTCTGGATGTGCCAGAAAAGGTATTGTAATTAGTGCTGACTTTAGGTAGTCAAATGCTTTCTGACATTTTTCTTCCCACCTGAATTTTGCATATTTCCTGGTTAAATTCAGCAAAGGTTCGGCTACTTTTGAGAAATTGATTATGTGTTTTCGATAGTAAGCACAACATCCTATGAATCCTCTCACTTGCCTTACATTCGTTGGTGGAGGTATCTTCTGTATTGCTGCAATTTTATCGTCATCTGGTCTGATTCCATTCTGATTTACTATGAAACCTAAATATTTGATCTCTTTTTGTAGAAAGCTGCATTTACTCAATTTTAACTTCACTTTGTGTAAACGTAATCTGTCGAAGACAGTCTCTACATGTTTAAGGTGATCCTCAATGGTTCCATTGGTGTGTATTAAAATATCGTCTATGTAAGCTGATGCAAATTTGTGTAACCCTTGTAAAACTTCATCCATCAAACTCATGTATGTGGCTGGACTTGTTTTTAACCCAAAAGGCATCACAGACCATGAAAAAGATCCCATGTGAGTACAGAAAGTGCTTTTCTGTTTTGCATCCGCGGACATAGGAATAGCCCAAAATCCTGATCGAGCGTCTAATGAGGTGAACCAATTGGATTTCCCAAGCATCGCCAAAATGTCGTCTATGCGGGGTAGAGGATACGATATTGTTTTAGTAATTTTGTTCAATGCCCTATAGTCACAGCAAAATCGGTGAGTTCCGTCTTTCTTGGTGACTATTACTATGGGGGGATGACCATGGTGAGCGGGATCTTTCAATAATACCAGCCGCTAACATTTCCTGGATAGCTTTCTCTACGATTTCTCTATTTTTTAGAGGAGTATGATATGGCCTCAGACTTATTGGTTCTTCCGATGTAGTATGTATTTCCATTGTGACGGTATTTGTTCTCTCCAACTCCATATCAGAGATTGCAAATACATCTTTATGTTTCTTTATGAAATTCTCCAGTCTATTCTGAAATTCTTCAGTAGTATGTAATTGTTCTAGTAAAACTTTCATCCTGTCTGGATTTTCATCATTGTTGTTTTTGAGAAGACTGTATTGATTTCTCGTCATTTGGTTCTGACAAGCTGGTTTTGAGGGATAATATGATTTGTTATAAAATTTGCCACTTCTTCTATTCGGCCAAGCAGAAACTGACTCCACAGTATAATATCTGCTTTTAGAGGAGCAATATTTACTCTTCCTTCCATATGTCTCGTTTAATATGTCTCTATCTCTTTCATCAAGGTATGGATCGAAATTCGTGCATTTCTCTCTGGTGTCTGTTTCTGAAATCTCATTCGAAATACATTTTCTGTGATACTCTCTTCTCTGGGACTGGAGGGAGGAGATGGGATAGGGACGCTTCTTATTCCCCGAAGGAAATGTGTTTGGAAAGGTTTTGGATGACGTTTGAGTAGAGAGGTTCACATAATCGTCCTTGTAACTTGATAGTTTGTGGGAGATCTCATCCTTTGGTATTTGAACTTGTCCTACAATCTTTCCTCTTGGGATAGTAAGAGTGGTTCCTGAAGAGTTAACAATCATTATAGGAAAGTCTCTGTTCTTACTCACCATTACAATGCCATCTTGTATTTCCACATGTGGATCATCCGTTTCTTCATTCTCCATCTGAGATACATAGATTGTCTGTCCTATATTTACATAAGGTGAGTTTTTTATTCGAGCCTTTGTTACAGTGATAGAACTCGGCTTCAAAGTTACTGGAGCGGCAGTTCTTATCAACGTTGCGATATGTACGTCATCTTGTAGAGGTATATAACTGCCATTTATTCTGAGCTGTTTCAAATCAAAGTATATTCTGGCATTATTCTTTCTAAGGAAGTCTCTCCCGATTATAAAATTTCTAGACAGTCCTCTCGTTATAATAAATGAGTGTTCTAGCATTTCTTCTCCCATCTTGAAATGTATATAGGCAGTTCCTAATGCTTTCAGATCCTGTCCCGTTACTGATTTCATTCTTACTGTATGTCTTGAGAACTTCGTCATGTGTTTTATCTGATGGTACAACTTCTCTCTAATCAGACTAACCGTCGCGCCAGTGTCTATGAGAGCTCTGAAGTTTTGTTTTCCTATTTTTAAAATGCAAGAACAAGGGTCTGGGATAACATTTATGTAGGCTTGATCTTCTTTTAATGTCGCTGGTTTATCAGATAGAGATCGATTCTGCAGACCATCACATCCGATCTCTGTTAATGTGAGGTCCTTCCGTTTCCCATTCCCCTTGAGGTTGGTTGGGAGTCATTTCTGTTTTGATGATGTCTTCTATTATTATTTGTCTGATAGTGATTTTGATACTGATAATTTCTATGATGTATTTCTGGTCTTGAATTGTTGTCCCCAAAATGATTTCTGGGCTGTGAATTTCTGTAATTCCCTGCTACATGTTCTTGACCTGCACAGTTAAAACAGTCGGTGGTTGGTTGTTGGGGTTCTACATTGTGTATTCTGTAGTCTCTTCTGTGGTTACTCTGTAGTGCTGGACTTCTCTGATTCTGGTATGAGTTATTGAATGATCTTCTGTGATGTTCTTGATTTTTGTCCCATCGATGTCTCGAATGATCAATTTCCATAGGTTGGTGCATTTGTTGATCATGTTGGGTATGTTGGTATTCATACTCTGGTAGCGGACACCTTCCAATCCGTTGTTGGAATCTTTTCTTCACATTCTCCTCATAAACAGCTAATTGTATTGAGGTAGTTATTGACTGAGGATCTTTTCTGAGTAGATGAATTTTCAGTGAATCAGAATACAGTCCGTCCACAAAAATTCCGACTAGATGTTTTTTTCCAGATCAGTTGATGGAATGTTACCTCCAACAAAAGCATCTTCGGCGAGGTTTAATAGCCTATCTCCGTACATTTGAACACTTTCCTGTCGATCTTGCTTTATTCTTCTTAACATCGTCCACGCGTGCTCAGCGTCGGTAATCTCTGAGTATCTTGATACCAATATTTTCTTGAGTTCTTCAAAGGTCTCCATCGGAAATGCCTTTGCCCTCCTTCGGACAAAATCTGTGACCAGTCCTTCTGATGACAAAAAATTATTTTCTTCTTGTCAATGTCTGAAGTTGCATCTATCAAGTAGGCGAATTTGTCTACGTCAACCATCCATTGTCGAAATCTTTTCGAATCCCCATTGAACGGTGTGATAAAGTTTTTTTTATATTGTTAAATTTCGCATGTTGGTCAACACGTTGAAGAGTGTCAGTCATGTTACGTAATGCCATTAGGTTTGTTTCATTTGGATCCACTGGAAGTGGTATTTGATGTGCATTCATTTCTGGTTGATTTTGCTGTAGGTTCTGCATCATTAATGCCTGTTGTTGGTTATGCTGCATTTGCAAAACATCCATGTAATTATCCACGTGTGGGTTCGGTTGCGTCATTTTCTAGCAGTCCACCGAATCCTGGTCACGGCACCAATTTACCCCTCCTATGTGACAGGGCGCACCAATTTACCCTTTCTCATGTGACGGGAGCACGAGGTTTGCCCTCTAAGTATGTACCCGTTTTACATACTGGGTAAAGTTTATTTTATATTTTTATCTTTTCTCTTTTTCCTTTTAATAAGTATTTCTGAAGAGTCATAAAACGAGAGTACTGGTTTGGTTCACCAGAGGTAGAAATTCTCTTCGATATTTTACGGGACCCAGGTTTTTATTTGATTCGGTTTCCTTGGACTTTGTGTGACATAAAATGTAGTACTCTTTCATCAGAGATCATCCAAACTGAATGCAGAACTAATCCATGATAGAAGTTCCAACAATAACTTTATTTTACAAGTCTTCCAATTTTCACAGACGATTTGAACATATAATTATAGTGTCGGTTGCAGATTAAAATGTCCTACTCTATTATATTACGTTGGAAACTGGTACCAAAGAGTATTTGGTATTATTCCAGTTTCGTATGTAGCTGTTGTGTAATGCAGAATGTCATCGTCAAAACCAACTAAGAAGCTGGTGTATTTTGAACGATGGGAGAGTGGAAGACAATTAGGGAGCTAATCTCCAAAATAAATATGTTCCAAAAAAACTATTCTAACAATGTTCGATCTTAAACACAAATGGCTGTTTGTCATTGACATATATCAAATCGAGCGAATTCATAATATATCAAATCGAGCGAATTCATACCATTTCTGCGTCAAAGCAAGAAATACACTGTCCATTGTCAGGGGATAAAATAGCTTGAGTCTATCTGAGTCTACTTCAACATCGGTCTGTCTCAATATCACGACCATCTCGTTGCAAGGTCAGTAGCTAAAAGACTTGTAAACATTCGTCTTCATAACGGATGTCTCTTAGTCCAATGAATCTATTGGCTAAAACCACTGGTTACAATTATTTGTGTACCACTAATGTATATGTCATCGATACTGCACTAGTAACGTTACCGTCACCTTGTCGTCATTTCCTATAACTGTCTTTGGTGTCTATGTTAAGTTTCTTTTGTTTTATAGGTTAATTATGAATAACGTCATCAGTCTCTGTTGTCTCTTATGTTAGATAGAATTGAGGGTATCTTTTATATAATGACGTCATCAATCCGTTCACAATGTTTTCTGTTTTTTGTCAGTTGTTTAAAAGTGACTATTGCTCATGTCCCCCTAATGTTTATATAAAGAATGTTACATATTTATTGTCCTAAAAAAACTCCTGGCAAGATTACATCTTAAAGTTTACACAACATTACATCTTAAGGTTTACACAACAAAACGTTTTATGTTCCCACAATTAAAAAAAAACTTTTTTTAAACCCGCGTTTAAAACACATTTTTTCCGATTGTTTATTCGTCCTTTTTTATATTTCCAAATCCTGTAAGAAATAGGATAGGATGCTCTGAACAGCATAACAACGCGAGATAATCTGACCGTCAGACAAGAGTTTCCGCGCTTTGTTATCTTCGACTATTTCTCACGACCTCTTACTGTATAGGCAAAAAAATTGTCAAATCTATGTTCAGAATTAGATCAGCATACTTACTTTATATATTTTTATGTTTCCACAATAATTATTTTTAAAATTGAATCATTTCGCAAAACAAATCCTTGCCTCAATAAGTTTTTTACCCATCTTTTAGTTTTCTATGTCTAAATCCTGTAGACAAAAAACATAGACAACTCATAGACAAAAAAATACAGACTATTCACACCTCTTCACCTTGGCTTCGTCGGTCTGATACATTCCTTCAGTTTATACGTCCCTTCACTTTATTCATCCCTTCACTTCAGGCATACGTTCTTTGTCTTTATCATCTCTAGACGTTACGAAATCACACTACTAATGGTTCAGAAATATGAGATAATTGTAAAAGGTAGTCACTATGATGATCATAGGAAGACATCTTAAACGTTAATAAGTATGGAGCACAGTTTGATGATAAACAAATAAAATGCACTTCAATACTGAACACAATATACTGGTTGTCTGCTCTCAATTCTGAGGTAATGTGGTCGAGCTGAAGTTTTCTAAGGCTTTTTTGTACTAAACGTTAAAACACATATTTTGATGCTCCACTTAAAAAATTGGGAAACAATATGAAAATTTTAACAATTAATGTAACTGTTATGAAAAATATACATGTTTTACAGTAAATAGATCGTAGCGTGACGGATGTAGATCCACGTATAGATTCAAAGAAGTAGCAGCAAATGCAAGTGAAGTAACAGGCTGAAGCAGAAGACTAGCAGCATTTGTAGCCAGCTGCTCAATTTTGTTAGTTTATTTGCAATAAGAATATAAAACAGTCGTGTCGCATCTTAAGTGGTCGTTACTTTCTGGCATAAAGCCAGATTCGCGTTTAGTCAAAATTACCTTCAATGGTAGGTTAAATTACGCTAAAAATACATTGTATTGTAATAATTAAGTAAAAAATAAATACCTACTATACTGGTAAGATAATATTCAATTTTTTTTTTAAATACACGAACAAGAAAAAGATAGAAGAATGAATAAATGAGTCCAAATGGAAATGTGTTGTGGATATGAGCTTACTATCTCGGCTGTTATTGGAATTTCTATCAAGCAGAAATAACTTGGGTGCCGGATTACTTACGACTCTATTTGCTCGCCACGTGAGACATCGATTTCAGTCTGATATATCATGTCTGTTATTTCCTACAGTTTTAGAATCGTGGTTGAACACAAAAAGAGACAAGTAGAGTTTTCACAGATACAGTAAAAAAAAAAAAAATTAAAACCCTGTAAGTTCCCTAACAGGAACGTTCTGCAAACAATACTAATAATTCAAGGGGATTGCCACACAGTGAATTCCATCGCGTTGCAATATTTTGGAAATGACGAGTGACAGACTGGCAAAAGAGAGTGGAAAACGACACGAAACCGATACAAGCGTAATGTATGAAGAGGGCAAGATACTTATTAATAGTCAATAAAGAAACAAGTTGGAGAAAGAGCACCCAGGCCACCGGAGTGAAAACAAACGAAGCCTATCACCAGTTCAACAGAAGATAACACGTAAAAAATCTCCAGATTCCGCAAAGGCAGTTACAATAATCAACTGCTCAATGTGCTAAAGGTAGGAACTACTTGTGGCACTTTCAAAGTTCAGCTGACCATCTACTGTAGCAGTGCCCGTTATATTGGAAGGAAAGAAAGCTTATACGATCGGAACTGTTTCAGCACAGGACAACATCTATCGAGATGTAAGAAATCTGAGACTGACCACTGTTGTCTTCGTACACATTAAAGTTGAGAGGGTTTGACAACGACCAAGAAGAACACCAGAATAAGTAGATGCCAGCATAAGACAAATGTGTACAAAAAATGTGTAAAGTTAAAAATACTAAGATGTGGGAACAGCGCAATGAAAGTTAAACACCATGTAAAATACATACTGCAAAATACACAGTGACGCGGGGAAAAGGCGTCTTCGGCAGTGACGCGGGAACATTGGCGTTATGGGCAGTTACTCTGGGCTTGCGTCCATATATGACGTCGCGCAATCTTTTCCAACATCTGTCTCTTTACCGTTACACATTGTCACAAAATTTTGACCCCATATATGTGGACTACCACTTATATTCAATAATTGTTATAAGGGCATGAGGTCTGCAACCTCATCATGACAATATACTGCTGCAGCAATAATCACTTTAAGAAGAAATGAAGTGCTTTTGTGAAAACAAGCGAGCTGCTTAATGGGGTGTGTGTGTGGGGGGGGGGGGGGGGGGGGTGTGACATCGTTGCATAGCGCGGAGATCCCTGGTGCAAATTAAATTTGGCGTTTTTGAACTTTTATTGACACCAGCGTAAGGTAGATAATCATAAGGTACGACACAACTGTATTACCAGTAAAAAAAAATGTTATAGGCAAATGTCGGTTTGATAATTAGTAATTGGTTACAAAAACATACAATTATAATGTACTAATTCTTGTAAAGCATGTAATTATTGCCTGGCCATGGCTTGAGCACCTGGCACTTGAACTTCCTGCGCCTCCTGGACCAGTGCGCATAGAGGGCAACAGCAGATTAAAGCTAGATCACCGACAGTAGATCCGGGTATTCCCTTCTGTTGACGGATTTTTCCGCGAATCTTCACTGCTGCGATGATGTTGACGATCGGGACACAGTAAGCTAACCCACATCCAAAGCAATGTTCGCCCACTGCCTCGGCATTCTTGCCGAACGAGTAGCAGGGAACAAAATATGCAACTATGCAGATCCCGAAGTTATCAAAGCATCCGCATAATCCGTGTTGCCAGGCACCAGACATGATGATTGCGTATGCTGCACAGTGACAAGTACCACCAAGGTAGCTCTTCAGATGGCTGTGAATGTATTTTAAAATATGCTATTAAGGAGTTGAGTTAGAATGAGCGAAGTTGGTTGTCTTCAGTAAACTGATTCTGTTTCTCGTTGTGAACTAAGAACTTCAGTACTTGTTGAGCTACAACGCTGCAGCCAGAAACAGAAATCATTCAGTCAAAACAAAAGTATTTGTCATCAAACTGTAACCAGGAACAAGCTGATCCACAACAGAGTTACGAAGATCAGGAATGGAAATCTTCCTCAGAAAACTATGTTGTGAGCTGAGATATATAAAACTTGCTGCCTGTCAGAAGGTCACTCGTTTCTTCGTTGAAAATGTTAGATCTGAAATGAGAAGAGAGCAGACATAAATTATCCTATGTGGTAACTAAAGAACAAAAGTATGGGTATAAAATCCTAGTAGCTATTCTCTCTCTCTCTCTCTCTCTCTCTCTCTCTCTCTCTCTCTCTCTCTCTCTCTCTCTCTCTCTCTCTCTCTCTCTCTCTCTCTCTCTCACTACTTTCTGAGCTTCTGATTACCTTGCAACTTAAATCATTTCATGTTGTTATTGATTTATTAATATGTGATTATTCTGTTTTTAGTTTTTATATTTGAAATTCTTGTGGTTTCATGTCTTATGTCGTATTTGTATAATGTCCTGATAGTTGAGTACGTTGTGTCCTGTTTGGGTAAACTTCACACAGTTCCGTTTTAAATGTAATGTTTATTTAATATGTCAACGTTTTGTATACTGCGTGTGTTACGTTTAGGTAGTTCATTATTGTGTGTACCCTGCGTAGACAGTTTAGATTAAGGGATGGTACCCGGTCGATGTTGATTTCTCGGTAGATCACAAATAATCTTTTGATAGATCTCTAGGTGACGGAGGGGGGACAAAAGATTTTTAACTAGGTAAATTTCGGACTAGCCTTCCCCCATTGGCACTTAGTAGCGCGGTTTTCCCAGGTTTAAAGGTACTTTCATAACATTTCCTGTAAAAAAAACCACAAGTTAGCTTATGAAAATTCACTTTATTCATCATTATTATAAGATAAAAAGTGAGATTTTCTTTAAAGCTAAGTTAACTTTCGGTAAAATATTCTTAAAATGACGCTTTCTCTTTCTTGACCAAGGTTTACCCGCTTGGAATGAAATAATCTCTTATTTATTTATTCATATAAAACACTTTCACTGGTATAATATGATGTCCTTTACATTCACGTAAATTAGAGATAGTGTTAAAGACTAATCTTTATAGCAAATAATATCACAAAACTGCGACCTAATGTCAAAATCAAATATTTATTAAACGTATATATCAAGTCAGTCCTAAAGCAGCGTGGAGAACTATACTGAAAAACACCAAGAAGCCACAGGCTTTCATAAATGCGAGTCCTGGGTAAGCCACTCACGTCTGTTGTTTTTCTGTTGTCTAGTGTTCTACTTCTTTATTTCTTACGAGTGCCTGAAAACATTCCTTTATGTTTGTCTAATATTTATTTTCATAAATGCGTACCTGCGTAGAATAGAAGAACTGAAACAATTCGACAAGATTACTAATGTGGAGCTGATATGCAAGAACCAGAAAAGTACCAGTGAAGCAAGAGATGAAAAGACAACGCTCGCAATGATGAATAGAACACACGTTTAGATCAACTGTTGATAGCGTTACAAGCTAGTCCTTCTTCTGAACTTCCCAGGACAGAGAGGTACAGGAAGACAACAACAAAAAACACAAAGAGAAGAGAACTGGGCACATCAATGAATGGGAAGAGGAAGATATGGAAATATCTTGAGCTGATGGCAGGTGACAGAAGATATTGGTAGGAGTTGGTTGACGGCCTATTGACCTTGTGGAGCAGAAGAGTGATTAGTGAATGATGGTTAATTCACTCATTTACTTAATTTGTCTTTTCTTTTTTCTTTTTTTTTATTTATTTCTAAGCTTAATATCTAAACCAGGGGTCGACAACCCAGGAGTTGATGAGTGATTAGTGAATTATTGTTATAATTCACTCATTTACTCAATCTGTCTTTTCTTCTTTATTTTTAAGCTTAATATCCATACCGGGGTCGACAACCCAGGAGTTGTGGACATCTACTTTAAAAACACTGAGCTGTCTAAAGATCTACCTTGATTTTTTTTAAAGTCTGTTTTCAAGTTTCAAAGTTTCTGGAATTTGGAATAAATCCAGCCTGTATGAAACTTTTCTCTCTACCACAAGATCTACTTCTTACAATCCCATCATCAGAGCGAAGGAAAATTGAAACTAAATATTTTACCGAAAGTTAACTTAGCTTTAAAGAAAATCTCACTTTTTATCTTATAATAATAATGAATAAAGTGAATTTTCATAAGCTAACTTGTGGGTTTTTTACAGGAAATGTTATAAAAGTACCTTTAAACCTGGGAAAACCGTGCTACTAAGTGCCGATGGGGGAATGTTACGACATGTTTTAACGATGTCGTCTGCTATATTTGTTATCGCGTTTGAAGTACGCGTTAAAGGTTGAAAGGTTTTTAATATAGAATGTTTTTATGCTTCAGGGTTTTTATTGAACGCAATCGCATGGTTCGATTGTGATATGGTAGCGTTGATAAGGTCACGTTTGACTACGAATCTAGTTCACCCTTCCGAATCTGAACTTGAAGCAAGTCAGATGTGTTTTGATTCACTCCCGTATATAGTATGAAGTGCAGAAGTATTCTTTGAGATTAGGCTTGAGGGTCAGCCATATTAATATTTGATGAAACGATGAATCGGGAATTGGTTATTGAGTCAGGAACTCAGGGAGTATTATTGATGTTTATATGATTCGTTCTCACAAACTAGGTGGTATCATTACTGGTGGTCTGCATAGCAGCCACGCATGTACATAGCCTACTACGTTTTGTTGACAACGCTAATAATTAATCTATCCGACTGGAACGGACTGCACGATACTGATATGAATAATGAAATGATTCCTGCAATGCAATGTATTGGTTATGAATTAACTGTGATGTGATGTATGCGTACAATGTATTAAATCGATGCTCGTTGGACTCAAAATACCAGGAATTAGTTACTAAATCAAGTTTGGAAGTTGGCTGGAATATTTGCCACATATTTATAATATAAAATGCACGATACGCTCTTCTCTGATGAAGGACACTAATAGTAACACTAATTAGTTGGAGTTGAAAGGGAATAAGAACGATGTCACCCATTATGCTAACCAATTGTAAACAAATCTAATCATTGACCTTCAACAAGGAATGGAAGCGAGAACCCGCTTCAACAGATGGCGGCCAAGTGTGGTTGTGAAATAACTATTTCCCTTTAAAGAATTATTCAACGATCAAGAATATCTTGTTTTCAAACTTTCCTTTCGATCGATACGGAAATTCCTTACGCATGCGTACCAATGACGTAAGTGACGTCACGACCTTAGCAACAATATTGCAGGACTAACGGTTGTGAATTCCATTCAACAAGTCAGCGACATTGGAAAGATTCAAAATGCCTCAACCAAGTATATCAAGAACTTACCAGTACTATGTTCCACTTACAAAGTCCGTTGGCACATGTTGACATTGCTGGAATTGGTCGCGATTCAAAAGTTAAGTACTTTTTTTGGTGGTAATTTACGCCACATTAGTCAATGTCGATTCACAGGCATGTTTGTTTTTCATGTCAATTTTTTTTTAGATGTTAAATGTTTTGTTAATATGTATTTACGTCGTATTGTACATATCAGCGGGCGGTTGGAAAAGGGAGTTTCAGATCAGCTAATACCGCTTCGGCAGGTCAGTGGATCTGAAACCGTTCTAATAGGGCATTAGTCGAGTAATTCCATTTGCAAAGCATCCGTTGAGATTTGCCAACGGCAGACTGCGTTTGCTTCTGTATTTATTCGACCTTAGGTGTTTTAGCTGTAAGGTTACGTTATATTTGTGGTATTTCTAATGTAATATGTTTTCATTTTATTCAGTTTTGTCATTTGTTCGTGCTATCAATTGTTAATTCTAACCTGACTATCTTTTATTTATGAATGTATATTTTAACGTTCGTCTATGAGTCCATTGTGACGTCATCGTTTTTAGTGTAATGTGGTTGACCTATTTTTCAGTTGAATACTTTCCTACTTCCGATTTTCTACCTCAGTTCATAGAATCATTTTTATTGTTATAAATTGTCAATTGTGGAGTCATTTCGTCTTGTAAAACTTTAATTTATTGTTCCTCTTGTATTTATTAATTCATAATTGATATTAATATGATAATAAGATAAAATAATTATAAGATAATAAGAACTTAAAAACATTTGATTAATTTTTGACAAATAAAATACTTGATTACTAGGACTGTATCAAGTTGCACTAGTAGTCCAAGTCACTATTGTTTTCACATGTTGTATAGGGCATGAGATGATAAAATATTGATAAATAATAATAAAATTATATCTTACCTTGAATTTGGTAAGAATATTGAGGGTATATTCATTGATTAGTCTAGCCAAGGGACTATATTGGCTATTAGGCATAAATGATTGAATAAAATAATAAGGGATAGATGATACCCACAATTATTAAGTGAAGTTATTGGATAAACGGATTTTATTGTTGAATAAGATTAATATTAGACTAAAAAGATATATTATTAGATTAAAATGTTTACTTTGGATCAGTTTGTTAAGATTGGAAAAGATTTTGGCTACAAAGGACCAGAACTCCGTGATTATGCGGTGGCTGAACTAGCCAAGGCTAGACAAGAACAAGAAGAATTTGAGAAAAAAGAAGCTGAACGTGAGGCCAAATTAGAAAAACAAAAAGAAATTGCTAAACAAGAAGAAGACGAACGTAAGGCTATTGCTAAACAAGAGAAAGAAGAATTAAAGAAAGAAGAAGAAAGAAAGATAGCTAAAGAGGAAAGGGAAGAAATTTAAAAAGAAAACAGAAGAAAACAGGAAAAAGAAGCAGAAGAAAGGTTAATACAAATGCGTATGGCTGAATTAAACGTAAGAGCTCAAGTAGCTTCAAATATAAATAATACTGATACACAGAATGCTTCTCCATCCAACCAAACTAAAAGCAATTATCATTTCAAATTACCACCATTCAAATTGAATATTGATGATTTATCAGCATGGTTGTTACGCTTTGAGGATGTGTGCAAGGTCAATAAATTAGATAAAGCTGCATGGTCACTAAAACTCAGGGAATTTTTAGATGGTGAACCTGCAAGTGCAGCTCAGAACATGGATCCTACTATGATTAACGATTATGATGCCGTTAAAAAGTTATTATTACGACGATTTCATTTAGATGAGGAAAGTTGTAGGATGAAGTTCAAAACTCTTTTGCCTGAATCAAACAAAGATTTTACAGGTTTTATTGCGAATATACGCAATACATTCAACAGATGGGTTGAAATTGCTGGTGTAGATAAATCATACGATAAGTTGGTTGATTTATTACTTAGGGACAAGGTTCTATCCTCTGTTAGCGCACCATTTTGTTCTTTTTTACAGGAGCGCAAACCACCTACTATTGAAGAATTAGAAAAAATGGCAATAAATTATTGTACGGCACACCCTAATGTTAACATATCTAATCCCCATATAAGAGAACCACTACCTGTGGCTTCCAATATGTCATATCACGGTTATGACAAATCAAGAGCACATAGCCTCGATAGACATCATGTAAATAGAAGAGATAATGATAATTATAATCAGGGGCGAAATAATTATAACAATAATGGTAATTTCAACAGAGGTAGGCAGCAATATAGGAATCAGTCACCTCAGTTCAGACATAACAATGGTCAACAAAATTCAAATTGGAATAGATCATATAATTATAATACTAATAACAATGGTAATAGATGGAATAATAATAATCAGAATTTCAGACCCCATCGAGGCCAGCTCCTTGACGTGGAGATGGGGCTCAAGTACAGCCATCAGCGGCTGGCCAAACCCCTACTACTGGGGGTCCTTCTCAATTGCCCCGTGGAGCCAGGAGGCATGAGAATAGAGCTACTGGCCAAGCAAAGAAAAGACCATTTAAAATAATGCACTGGAATGCTGAAGGCGTCAATAGTAAAAAAGACGGCTACAGCAAAAAATTAGAGCTCGAAAATATCTTGAATAACTACAAAAGACAGTGAAGTTTATACAAGAAACAACATTGCAGATATAGACAATATAGTTCAAGCGAACGAAAGAAGAAGAAGAAGAAGAATTTCAGACCTAGAAACAGTAGCTACCATGGGTTACAACGTAATAATTCCAGTAACCATCCCCGACATCGGTCTCAGTCACGTAGACCATCACATTTTGAACACAGTGCAGGGGCGGCACTCACAGATGGTACGACCTCTAGTCTTTCTGATAATAATAATCAGATACAGTCATCTTCCACATGTTATGCTGTTAATTATAACGTGGCAAATAGTTGCCAAGATTGTAATCTTATTTTTCAGAAGGCCAAAGAAACAGGGCTGAATTGTGGACACATTTCACCAGAAGTTGGTCTTTCGGCTAATGATGGAACAGGCTCTCTGATATTCAACAGAGGGATAGTTAATGGTTCAGTAGTCTCAGTTTTGAGAAATTTGGGATCAACTACCATTGGAGTCAAGCAGTCACTGATCCACCCAAGTTGTGCTACTAATGAATACGTCAGGTGTATTACTTTCGGGGGTACTGTTGAATACTACCCCACTGCAATAATTTATGTTAACACACCCTTTTTTACAGGTGACGTTAAGGTCTGCATGTTGAAAAATCCTATAGCGGATTTGATGGTAGGTCGTATCCACGGCAGAAAAGACTGTACACCGGAAGAAATTATTGATTGGGAAGGGAAGAATTTGCAATTTTATGGCAATGCTAACGCCGTCGTTGCAATGGCTACATTACGTGCCAAGAATCTTAATACATGTGGCACAGCATTTTCAAATTTTACTCTTTGTACTATTTTTGAAAAAGAGGAGAATGATGAGACTCTCCCTCAAAATAATAATAATGATAATATCAAAGTTGATATTCAAAGGGGTGACATTGACACTACATGCACACCAATTGTCACTCAAGTTGACACGGTGACATACTTCGACCAATGTCAATATTACAACTCCAGTGAATGTGAGGAAATCATTTCGAGGCAAGTACACCTTTCCTCGGCAGAATAATACTGCCAATTCAGAAAATAAATGTTGGCGACATGATCAGCCACCAACTGATTCTAATAAAACTGTTGACGTTGTCAACAGAGGAAGGGATGTTCCTAAAAAGAGTAGTGTGGTTGGAATCCGGATGACCTCGGACAATAAAATGAAGACAAATAAATCTGTCAGCAAGGTTCTAACTTTGCCTCAAAGGCAGTCTTATCCGACATATTGTAAATCTACTGCCTTAAATACTGATAGATCTCATAATACGTTCAATCATTATGAGACATCATCTCATAAGAATACCATATCCAGGGGAATGGGCAGATTGAATGTTTCTCATCTTAGGGACAATAGTCCTACATATATCGGTAAAAGTGCACATTCTCGCACTGTGTTAGTGCGAAATCTGCCACAAGGTACTACATGGCAGACACTTGGCAATTTTTTCAACTACACGGCAGACGTTAGGTTCGTGTGTCTGTTGCCACCTACCAATAACAGGTATGGTGACGCTGTGGTTACATTTCGTAACAATAGAGATGCTCGCATGGTTATCGAGCGTGATAATGGTGCATACTTTCATCACCATTCTCTAAAGTTACAATTAGTACCTGATTCTGCTTCACGCAGATATTAGTCTATAGGTATTAGGATTATTTATCACATTCTTTGATGACTCAGCATACGCAGTCATCAGTTATTTTCTCTCATAATCATCTATTCTCATCTAATATAGATTGATTTAGTGATTTTTTCTTCTATAAAACATTTTTGTGACATCTTTAATTTTGTACATATGTTTTCTGTCTTTATTTGTTTTTACCATGCCTACAATAGACAGAAACGTGGTTGATTGTTCTAACTATGCTCAGCCAATGCAGCATAAGTTCGTATATCGTCTATTTGTCTTGAGAAAAGACATGCTTATGAAAGCGACAGGGACTGCATAAGCTAACATTGCGTCCACTAAATTTCTAGGGAATCTTTTTATTAAATACCTTCTAAATTTGAGGTAACCGTGTACTACTAAATTTTACGTAAATATATCTCCTTTAGATGTCAGCAATTACGGACTAGGAGCGAGTTTACTTCAAGATCACGAGGGAATACTTCACCCAACCCTCTTTATTTCGAGAAAGCTCACGGAAGCAAAAATTAAATATTCTACTGTCGATAAAGAGCTTTTGGCTGTTGTATGGGCGATACAAAAACTTGAAAAGTTTTTACTAGGCGCACCTTTTGTGATACAGACAGATCAAAAGGCGGTAGCTTCACTACGTCGCTCAAATCATAAAAGCCCTAAATTGGCCAGATTCTCCATACTGCTGCAGCCATTTAACTTTGTCATTGAATCAATACCAGGAACAGAAAATGTTATGGCCGACGCACTCTCACGAAATCCTGCTGAGTCAAGTCAAAGAAAATTATAACTCATACGTTCAAGGATGAACTATACGTACAGTCTTAATGATTCCGTATTGTAACGTCATGTTACACGACTGATGTGTTATCAACTCGAGACATTGAACTAAACGTATGTTTATATTCGGCGCAAAAACATTTCTATATTACACGAGACTTATTTCCTAGTTTCAATTATCAACGTTTGGACTTTGGTTTGTGTCCATTCGTCTCCTACTCTTCATGATACATTCGAAAATGGATATGCGAGTCATTTTTGGACTAATCGTTCGGAAATATGAATCAGATTGACTGAATGAACTCGTTATAATTATGTATTCATCCTTACACGGAATACAGATTGGAAATATTAACTCAGCCTTCATTATGAACAATGTATATCAAGATTATTGAATGAAACTCATTCTTCATATGGAACAAATCCGTAGATTCACACATGGAAATAACGATGTTTGGATCTTCATAACGAACATTATTCAGTTTAATACTTATTGATTTAATAAAAATAAAAATGTAGTGTCAGAAAAAGATGGAAAAAAATGAAAGAAAAGAGAAAACAAAATACTCTCACGCGATTCAATAATTTAAGTAAATGTATTTATAGATATGATAATTATTAGCAACTAATGTTTTTATAATTATTACATAATATGATATGCATTTTTAATTTGTTAATAGATAAATTAATTTAATTAGATAGTACTTAGTGTACACACATATTTCATTTTTGATCTATTAACTTCTCACTATTTAACATTAGGCTTTTTCCATTATTCTTTTCCTTACTTTACTGGTCTTTACTTTACTTCCGTCACTATGATACGATACTTTAGTTTATTTTAATTATATTATATCCTACACCTAGTACACTGATTATTTAGTTAATTCGGCACTCCTCCGAATACCGGTCCCATATGAATCCATACGATTTGTGTTAGAAAATATCCCTTACAGGGCCTCATATGGTAATGCCGGTTCAGGGGCGACATGAAATGGGGAAAAAAAATCTAAAAATACCGGTTCAGGGGCGACCTAAAACATCATCAGCAAATGCCAGCTCTGAAATACAGACCTGTCTCATCTTCCAGTACCCCACTGAATACTTACTTGTTCTCTCCTTACATGCCTTGATGACATCGTCCATGAGGAGTATGAAAAGATAAGGTGACAGGATATCACCTTGTCTTACGCCAGTGGTGGTCCTGAACTCTTCTGCCTTATATTTTGCTGTCCTTTATAAATTTGAGAGGGCATTGTTTTTCCTTCCTCGTGTTCTTTATAGTCTTACAGAACAATTTCTGGTTTCCTTGCGCATCTTTTTCTAGCTTTTCTCCAATTTCTTCCCAATACTTTAGTTTTGCAGCTAGCACCTTGTTTTTTTTTTTTTTGCTTCTCTATTTGTCCTGCTGTTTTTTTAGCTCCTAAGTATTGTTTCCATGCCATTTTCTTCTCTCTTATTTTCTCTTTGACTTCCTCTGTCCACAAAGGTGTTCTCTTTCTCTTCAAACACAAAGTTCTCCCATAAGCGCATACATGAAGACACACTAGATGTAAACCAACAAAGAATGAGAAGTCAGTGATCGACTATGCCATAGTCATGCGGAGCTCATTCAAATATGTCCAGGAGGCTAGAGTATGGAGGGGGCCAGAGATTGAAAGTGATCACTACCTGATTACAATCAAAAGAACAAATGAAAGTTGCACAGCCTAGGAACTGCCCAACATCACGCAAGAAACAATGTAAACGACAGGGAGAAATGAGTACTAAGACCTAAAAGCTGAGAGAACCAGAAACTAAGACCAGATATAAGGGGCTTATTGCTACATCGGTGAGAAACACCGAAGAACAACCTCATGAATTGGAAACCCTATGGCTTAAATTCCAGGACATCATAAAGACAGAAGCTGCCGAAGCATGTGGTGAAATCCGACTTGGGAACAAGAGCAAGAGGACACCTTGGTGCACAGTGGAAGTCGAAGAGAAAATAGGAGAGAAGAAAATTGCATGGAAACAATACTTAGGAGCTAAAACACAGCAGGACAAATAGAGAAATTTAGAGAATATGTGACACTCAGAACAGAAGCAAAATACAAGGTGCTAGCTGCAAAACTAAAGTATTGAGAAGAAATTGGAGAAAAGCTAGAAAAAGATGCGCAAGGAAACCAGAAATTGTTCTGTAAGACTATAAAGAACACGAGGAAGGAAAAACAATGCCCTCTCAAATTTAAAAAGGACAGCAAAATATAAGGCAGAAGAGTTCAGGACCACCACTGGCGTAAGACAAGGTGATATCCTGTCACCTTATCTTTTCATACTCCTCATGGACGATGTCATCAAGGCATGTAAGGAGAGAACAAGAAAGTATTCAGTGAGGTACTGGAAGATGAGACAGGTCTGTATTTCAGAGCTGGCATTTGCTGATGATGTTGTCCTGATTGCTAAATAAGAGGCACATCTCCAATCCAACCTGCAAGTCTGGAAGGAAGAGCTGGAGAAGAGAGGGATGGTCATAAGCAGCTGTAAAACAAAATCCATGGTGATATCACAAGAAGACAGTACATCAGATTAAGCTGGGAGAACTGGTCCTGGAGCAGGTCAACCACTTTAAATACCTCGGAGCTATTATAGACCGAAAGGGAGGCATCAGAGACTAGTTGGCCACTCGAAAAGCAGCAGCTGGGAGACTTTCTTTTAGGCCATAAATCTAGGATTCCTCACCAAGAGAGAGTTTGGTAAGAAAACAAAGATGGCTGTACACCGCTCCACATATGTCCCAGTGTTGACATGGATGCGAGTCATGGGCAATGACTACAACCCACAAAAGCCAGATCCAGACCTCAGAAATATGGTATATATGAGGAAGGTGGTTCAAGTAACAAGAAGAGACATGGTGCGCAACCAGCCGATTCACCAAGGCGTAAAATCCCACCCCCGCAGACCCAAGTAGAACAGTCCCAGCTAAGATGGTTTGGCCATGTCTGCAGAATGGGAGAAGATCGGCTACCATGACAAGCATGGGAAACAAAGAAAAGTAAAAATATTCACAGTATCGACACGATTCAGTCTACCCAGCTGTAAATGGGTACCTGACTTCTCACTTGAGTTAAGGAAGGAAAAGGCAGCGAGGAAAGATACTGATCACCCCACCTCTCTATGCATGACCTAGTATAGTGAGGTCTCTAACACTTCACTCCCCTACGGTTGTTTCTGCTATGGGTTACTTTCACAATTGCCTCCAGCTGGCAGAAAATAAATTCAATCTGTCTGCTCAACTATAACTCTATCAATACATTGATCAGAATGGCAATTTCTGTGTTTCAAGAGTAGTTTCCCATTCATTTCTACTCGTATATTTTTATATTTTTTTTAATATGTCAAAATGAGGCCCTGTAAGGGATATTTTCTAACACAAATCGTATGGATTCATTTGGGACCGGTATTCGGAGGAGTGGATTCATTTGGGACCGGTATTCGGAGGAGTGCCGTTAATTTTATATTTAATTGGTAGATCTGATAACACTGACTAACAAAAAAAAACTTTTTTTTTCTTTCTCTAACATTTCTATATTTTTCTGGTCAATTTTAATGCGCTGTTTTTAAATCTGCAAACCGTTTTTCTCTATCAGGTCGGGATCTCTAGAAATACGCAATTGAAGTTTTTTTAACAACGCATACAGTATTACAACATCATTCGTACAAGAAGTATAACAGTTATGTAGGCTTGAATTTCTTTGCAGTCGACTTTCGTCGGTGAATGGCATGTGGTACATCGCGATGAAGCATCCAACAATAATCGGCAAACATGGTCACACTCCACCTTACTTGATAACGTGACTCCATTACGGCGATATCTTGATGGAATCGTTCTCCATGTTCATCGCTGACTTCGCCAAGGTTGTCAGGGAAAAAGTCAAGATGCGAATCGAGCAAATGGATTTTGAGGGACATGTTACAGCCCATAATTCTGTATGCATCTATGCACTGCTTAACAATATGCAACATAGTCGACAGATTTGTGATTTCCCAGAAAGTTATCGACGATCGATTTGAATGCCATCCATGCGCGAAGTTCACTACCATGTAACAAGTTCTCGAATTGTTTGTCTGCAATAACTTTCCTAATCTGAGGTCCTACAAAGATACCTTCCTTTATCTTTGCATCGCTAACTTGCGGAAATTTTTCTCGAAGATAAGTGAAAGCTTTGCTCGTTTTATCTAACGCTTTTACAAAATTCTTCATGAGCCCCAACTTTATATGTAACAGTGGTAAAATGAAGCTGTATTTGTTAACTAATGGCTCGTGTATTACATTTTTATGCCTGAGCTGCATACGATCCCCGATAGGCCACACCTTTCTTGCATAATGTTCCTGTCTGTTGCGGCTGTCCCATTCACATCGGAAGCAACAAAATTTAGTATACCCAGTCTGCATGCCCGTGAGAATTGCAATGACCTTTAGGTCTCCACAAATCCGCCATTGGTAGTCATTGTACTTTATTTTTTCCAAACTTATAGCCATATTGTCATAAGTTTCTTTCATATGAACAGAGTAGGCGACTGGAATTGATGAAAATAAATTTCTGTTATGCAATAACACGGCTTTTAGACTAGTCTTGGAAGAATCGATGAAAAATCGCCATTCGTTGACTATGTGCTCATGACCGTTTACATCTTTGCAAAAGCACATGTCATCATCCATCTCAAAGTATTGAACAAGTTCTCTGTGTCTGTGACGAAATTTAGATATCGGAGTATTGGGCGCTAAAAGATTCCATTCTTTGAGTCGCGAACCGAGTAATTCCGCTTGTCCTTTGGTAAGAGCGAGATCACGTATTAGATCTGAAAGTTCTGAATGGTTAATTAAGTAAACACCATCATTCACCGGTATGTAATCTGAGTCAGAATTAGTTTCTAAAGCAGGTAAACTATCACTTTCTGATGGTTCATTCACGTCTAGCGGATATTGTTCTGGTGGTACTTGGATCAGACACGTGATTGGATCATAAGGCACTGGTTTCGAAACCGATTCAATATTTGGATAAACCACAGACTTTCTAGTTTTAAAAGTGAAATCATGGATATTTGTCAAGCAGAAGTAACAATCAGTAGTGTGATTTGTATGTTCACGCCATATTACTGGCACTCCAAAAGGCATCGACTTATGCTTCAGCGATTTTCGTAACCAACCTGCCAATGTATCGAACAAACTGCATTTGGCTTCCAAGATTTATTTGCATCATCAACTTTCGAATCGAAATAAAGTTCATATGCTTTCTTTAGTAATGGTGTAAAGTTTTTCTGGTCAACACGATCGGTAAAATATCCGCACACATAACAGAACAGATCAGCCGAATTTCTACAACTTCTAGAAGCCATATTTTGCTCAGAATTATTTCAGAATACAGTAACTATTTGAAACATCGCGTAATATATGTCATGCATCTTTTAGCAGTATCATCATCATCATGTGACGTATTCTTTCCAGAACGTTGTCTCCATTACAGCTGCTCTGAACGCATCACGATTCTGGGCAAGTCGACCTGCATCAGCCAAAGACAAGTTCAGACTCTCTGTGATGTCCTGGGTCCACCGTCGTCTAGGTCGACCCCTTCCCCTTTTTCCAAGGACCATGCCTTCCATCACTGTTTTTTCCAGACTATTATGTCTTTTTATATGACCGAAAAATTTCAGCTTCCTTATTGCGATGGTATTTAGGAGCCACTGTTCCTGTACGTTTAGTGAGTGCAGTACTTCTCTGTTGGTCTTTTTTTCTGTCCAGGGTATTCTCAACATCCTTCTGTAGCATTTCATTTCGAATGATGTAATCTTTTTTTGCAACTGTTTTATTGAGTGTCCAAGTCTCGCAGCCGTATGTTGCTTCTGGGAATATACATGCTCTGATCAGTTGTAACTTTGTTTCTTTGCTTCTGCCTTGCCATAGGTTTTTCATCTGTATTAGTTTATGTGAAGCAATTGCAAGTCTTCTTTTAATTTCTACTGCACAGTCGCCAGAGCTGTTGATGATTGATCCTAAGTATTCGAATTCATTAACACTTTCCAGTTCTTCGTTATCAATTTCAATTTCTGGTTTGGTCTTTACTTTGTCTGTTGTCAATACTTTGGTCTTCTTGGTGTTTAGGTATAGATTCTGGGCCTCGCTGTGTTTTTTGGTGGACAGAATAAAAAGTAGAATTATGTTGCTTTTTATTAATTTTTAATAAGTTATATAGTAAAAATGAAACGGAGCAAATAACGGTTTCCCAAAAATATATTTATTCACAAATATCTTAAGGGGAGGTTTCACCCATATTTTGGCATTTTGTTTAAAAATTATCATTTTTACAATATTGATGCTACAGTTTAGTGTCACCATTTTTCTACCTAACGCTATGTTTTTTATTGCAGTTTTCAGCTTAAAAATATTTTAAATTAATTTTTCAAATACGTATGTTCAGCCACAAATCAGCTAATTATATATGCAAAAAATTTATTTTGTTATAACTTTTTTTATTTATTAACATATTTTAATAATTTTTTCGGTATTTAGTCCAGCCATGGCATTAGATTAAAATTTTTAAAAGGTATGAATCTTAACATAAAATAACATTTCATTGGCTGAAACTTCTCATGGGATTAAAAAAATCGCCAGCTTCAACCAATCAGAATCAAGCTTACATTGGGCTTGGCTAACTGATTTATTTACTTCCTAATTTGTACACGCTTCCTGTATCACTGCGAAGTCGGTTGCTGCGAGATTTATAGTGATTTCTTATTGAATAAAATGGATTGTGTTAATAAATCAACAGCATCAGGTAAAAGAAGGAAGGATAGGCCCATTAAGAGGAAATTTAGAGGTAACAGGTATTCTGGTTCTCTTAAACAACCGAAAGCCACATGTCAGACAAATGGAATAGGCCTAGGCCTATCGGCAAACTGTAATTCTCAGCCAGCTGAAAGTAAAACTCTAAACACATCTGCAAATTAAATAGTGTTACTTCTACAACTGTGAAAGACACTGATCCTGAAACTATTGAAGGATACAGAATTATCAGCATTGCAAGCGTTTTGGATTTTGTTAAACAGTTTCCCTGTCCAAAGTGTTTGACATCACCTGTCACTACAAACAGTGAGCAGGATCAGTTTACAGAGGCTTTATACACAGTGAATGAGACTCACTATGGCCTGTCAAGTTCATTCACATTCACTTGTATATTTTGTTGTGAAAGTATTCAACTATCTTCATCTGCTGAAAATATAAATTTAAGGTTCCAGATGTCAATGTTTAGCATAGGAATAAATAAAGAAAAAAGTAAAAGTTTTCTGACAAATATGAATATGCCTCCACCAGTAGCATCAGCAACACACAGTGAGTTGAAAAGGAAAATTTTGCATGCTACAAAAAGATGTGCAGAAGAAAGTATGCATTCTGCTGTCGAAGAATTAAAATCAGATGTTAAGACAAATGAAGTTACTGTGTCATGTGATGGCACCTGGCAACGGCGAGGCTTCTCAAGTAAAAATGGCATAGCAACAGTTCTATCTGTGAACCCAGTGAGAGCAGCAAAAGTTGTTGATGTAGAAATTTTGTCCAATTACTGTGATGCTTGCAGTAAGGCTAGAAAGAAATACAAAACAGATGAAGAATTTGCAGTGTGGATGACAGGTCATAAATCATGCCAAAAAAAATCATGAAGGTGCCTCTGGTCTGATGGAATCAAGGGGAATGATTAATATTTTTAGAAGATCTGAGGAAAAACATGGTTTGAAGTATGTAAAATATCTTGGAGATGGGGATTCAAAAAGTTTTAAATCTGTTGCCGAGGCAAAGCCACAAATGTATCCTGGACTTCAAATCGAAAAATTAGAATGCTGCGGCCATGTTCAGAAACGAATGGGACGACGTCTCCTTGATAAAGTTGCAGAATGTAAAGGTAAGCACTATGAAGAAGATGGGAAAAAGTATTGGAAATTTTGCAAGATTAACAAAGAGTGCTATTATGAGAATACAAGATCATTACGGTGCCGCAATAAGAGGAAATATTGGTTCAATTTCCAATATGAAAAAAAAGCATAGGCCTAATGGCCATTCTCAAGCACCGTGCTGGAGATCATGAAGATTGTGGAGATTGCTGCCCAAAGGATATAAACAAGGCTAACAAAAACAGGCTGCCTAAATTTGTCATTAAAGAAATTCAGCCTGTCTTTGATGAATTGTCTTCAGACTTCTTGTTGTCAAAATGTCTTCATGGAGGAACACAGAACTCTAATGAGTCTTTCCACAATCTGATCTGGAACAGATGTCCCAAAGCAGCATTTGTAGGAAGAGACAGATTAGAACTTTCAGTTTATGATGCTTTGATAGTTTTCAATGATGGAGAACTTGGGAGAAGAGGAATTTTTGAAAATCTTGGTCTATCTTTTGGGAAATACTGCTTCAAAGGATTTTCTGGTTTTGACGCCGCACGAGTCTCTGGTTCCCTAAGATCATATGATATGAAAAAAGCAGAATACAGGCACAGAAAATCTTTCCTGGAGTATAAGAATACCAGCAAAGAGAATGGATATGCAGGTGGTGGATTCTAATGTGAGTATGACAATTTTAAGGCATGTTTTCCCTCTATTTTGCTTATTTCTACGATATTGTTTTTCACCAATTTTGATGACATTATGTCAGGATTACTCAAAATATTGTAGAGCTAAAGGCTTTAAACTTTGCACACTATGATCTCATACTGTTGTGCTAGTCCCCTTCTAATTTTAAAAGTATAAACCTGTAACTTTTTGATCAGTGAATTTTTAAAGTATCTCTACCCTGTATTTTTATCAAGAAAAATTGGTCTAATTTTTGAAAATTCATAAAAATTCACTCGGACAGTTTATAAAGATGAAACTAGAAGGGAGTCTTGAGAATGCTAGGATCTATGTGCAAGCCAAATTCCAATGTCCTATCTTTGCAAATAAAGTGTGCATCTTGACACAAAAAAGTTTCTATTTTTAGTAACAATATGCAAATTAGGACCCAATATAATTATTTTCCAATGATTCAGCATTTTTTATTAGATGCTTTGATGTCCTAAACATGCCCAAAAAAATTGGAGCTTGTAAAGTCAGAAATAAAAAAAAAAGTTTACTCAAACAGGACACAACGTACTCAACTATCAGGACATTATACAAATACGACATAAGACTGAAACCACAAGAATTTCAAATATAAAAACTAAAAACAGAATAATCACATATGTACATATACTAGGAACAAGACACAGAACCAGCAGAAATTTACATACACAAGAAATGAACACACACGAAACACGAGCATTTTGTCAAACACATGACATATAACATGGAACTAACAGAACGAATGCAGTTTATAAATGCGGAACTATTACACATTCACACTCTCAGAACTTTGCACGTAAGGGACACAGAAAACTGAACAATGATAACTTTACATGCACGGGACACAAAACATTGAACTATGACAGCGTTACACGTACGGGACACAAAACATTGAACTATGACAGCGTTACACGTACGGGACACAAAACATTGAACTATGACAGCGTTACACGTACGGGACACACAACATTGAACTATGACAGCGTTACACGTACGGGACACAAAACATTGAACTATGACAGCGTTACACGTACGGGACACAAAACATTGAACTATGACAGCGTTACACGTACGGGACACACAACATTGAACTATGACAGCGTTACACGTACGGGACACAAAACATTGAACTATGACAGCGTTACACGTACGGGACACAAAACATTGAACTATGACAGCGCTACACGTACGGGACACAAAACATTGAACTATGACAGCGTTACACGTACGGGACACAAAACATTGAACTATGACAACATTACACGTACGGGACACAAAACATTGAACTATGACAGCGTTACACGTGCGGGACACAAAACATTGAACTATGACAACGCTACACGCACGGGACACAAAACATTGAACTATGACAGCGTTACACGTACGGGACACAAAACATTGAACTATGACAACATTACACGTACGGGACACAAAACATTGAACTATGACAGCGTTACACGTACGGGACACAAAACATTGAACTATGACAGCGTTACACGTGCGGGACACAAAACATTGAACTATGACAACGTTACACGTTCTTATTTTTTTACTGGTCAACTCCCCAATAAGCGTAGGCCGTCAGTTATATCATGCCAAACCATTCTATCTTTCGTCTTTTATAAGTCCTTTCTATATTTTCTTTAACCGTCTTACTGCCATGTTAACGAAAATAGCTAGCAAAAAATATCAAGGGTTGTCAGTATCTAGTTTATGTTGTCATGTTTATATCCGCTTTCCCACCGTCTTAATCAGTGTTTTGTGTCCCGTACGTGTAGCGCTGTCATAGTTCAATGTTTTTTACATTTCCCACCGTCTTAATCAGTGATAACATCACCGCACATCTTCCCTTAACTTAGTGTTTCTCTGTCAGTTTTTCGCGGAACCCTGAGGTCCGTGGCCGTGTTTGTATGTGCTAAATGTTTTCTGCTTTATAGCGCCTGCTAGAAGATGTATACTATAAGCTCAGTTTGAATATATTTTCCTAGGTAGTGAACTACTGTTTCTTGATCTTTAACTCTGCGCAAGTGTTCATTTATGATAGGATCAAAAAGAAATAGGTACAAGGTATTAAACAAACATCCAAAATATTTCCATTGCTACCATTGTACAACTTTTGAGCTGTACCACGGAATGCCAAGTTTTGCATACCAAGAATTCTGACCAAAGATATGACGTAACTTATTCAGCTGTAAACAACACGTGTTGCCAACTAAGAAAAATAAGACATTTTATACTAAGCCAAAAAATATCACTAAATTTTAAACAGAAAAATCAAACAACATATAAAAAGGATAAATAAATAACAGAATACATACACTTTTCATAAGACTTTATAAATAATTATAATCCATATAACTGTCGTGGTATTTATCTTAAAATAAAATAATTTTAGTCAGTTGCATGTTCTTCATGGGTTTAAAAAAAACTAATCTGTATAAAACTGTACCCCTCTCAAAGATCAATGCTGCGCCCCTCTGAGGTCTGCGCCCTAGGTGGCTGCTTAGTTTCCCTAATGATAGCACCGACCCTGCGCACACATATAATAATTCGAACGTTTGTAAATGTATGTATGTATAGTAACGTTCATCGTATGTGTTTAATGTAGAAAGACAGACTGTCGTCTCAGTGATAGTAATACCAAAGAGATAAATATAGAAGAGATGTCACACAGGTAAATAACATGAATTAGTACATTATTTTTAGAGTTCCAAATTGTTGGAAGCTGTATGAAAATATGTCCCTACATTATACCCAAGAGCCAATCAAAACCGCATTTTTATCCACACACACGCACACACACACACACACACACAGACAGACAGACAGAGAGAGAGAGAGAGAGAGAGAGAGAGAGAGAGAGAGAGAGAGAGAGAGAGAGAGAGAGGTCAAGCAATAAAGCTACTTAATATTAAAAATTCAATTTAAAATTCAAATATTACAATGACAAGAAAATGCTCATGGAAACGTTGAAATAATTGAAACAGAATTGTCGTTAAATGTGTGTACAAGATTTCATGACATGTGAATGCAGATGTCTTTTGAATGTGGTGTAATTATCCGTTTTGACAGACTTGGGTAGGGAATTCCATGCTAAACCACCTGCATAACTAAAACAACTTCGGAAGAGGTCAGTTCGAGGTTTTGCAAGGTCCAAAAGTAGGTCGCCACGTATAAAATATGAGCAGTATTTATAACGAAAGAACATTTGCAAGTATGAAGGTGTTCTGCAGTGTAAAAATTTGATGCACAAACAGATCTTGGAAGAAGAGGAATTTTTTAAGAGGAAGAACACTCAGCTGTGAAAATAGCTGAGCACTGGGAATGTTATAATTCAAGCAAACAAGTCGTGCCCTTTTATGTAGGGATTCTAGGCGTTTCAAAAACGAGATAGATAGATAGATAGATAGATAGATAGATAGATAGATAGATAGATAGATAGATAGATAGATAGATAGATAGATAGAGAGAGAGAGAGAGAGAGAGAGAGAGAGAGAGAGAGAGAGAGAGAGAGAGAGAGAGAGAGAGAGAGAGAGAGAGAGAGAGAGAGAGAGAGAGAGCTAGGCATATCTTGTCATACTTATATGATATCAGCTATTCACAATGCTAGAGTATGTAGATTTGGATGTGAACCTCTGTCTATGAGGCAATTACACCTTCATTTAACTTTGAAATTATCCACACACTTCCAGGGATTCCCCCTATGGTGAAACATGTTGAGAACACAGCATTGCAAACTAAGCTTGGAGGAGTCACTTGAGTCCAGACTTAACTCTGGCATTTACCTGGTTACCTGCATGCAAAAGGATCTCACTATGGACCCTGTGATAGGCAGGGGTAGCTGAGAAGTGGACTGTGTAGGACTTGACGATTCCTTGGGAGAACCCAGAACCAAAGCACAGCATTTTAGCTTTGCATATTTGGACAACCCCCTGTCGTAAATTGAATGTGAATCGCTGTCACTTTTAGCTGAGTGGTCCGCCTCTGTCTTATTCTCTATATTGTCTCCTCTAATTTTTTCTTTGTAATAGCTCCTGCAGCTCTATTTCTGCTGTCATGTCACTCTTTCGTTGGACAGGCTAAATTCCACCCCTTTGCACGTGTGCATCGGCACCAAGCAAAAGGTCTTTAATTTATCCTTTCTTGTAGGTGACGGCAGAGTTCCCTGACTCTGATTCAGAGAGAAGCCAACACACAGAAGAAGCAACCCTCGCCTTTCATGTGTCCAAGCTCGTCTAGAATTGCAAACTCTGGTCGTTCGAATGACCGCTAGAGTGTCGCTATAGCTTATGCAACTTTCCTTTATCACGATACGACAGGGAGACAACTTCCCGAGGCGCTTACCTCGTTGTTACGCTGCAACATTTTTCTTATTTTTCTGTGGGTTTTATAGGCATGCCAAAGGAAAGATCCATCCGGGCCTTATACTTTAAGTACACCCCTGCCCATTTCCCCCTGTCTTCTTCTCACACAACAAGAAGCACTTATAACACGTGCATATATTCTTCAGTCAATTTACAACGATTTTTTCTTTAAACAATTTGAGATATTTCTCTGGAACATACATGTTTATTACTTGTTTGAAAACACCCGTTATGGAAAAGAAGAAAATGGGCAGGAATCCATTTTGGCGCCTGAGTGAAACTAACAATCTTCCTTAGAAATGACGAGCTAATTAACCGTCTTGTATGAGTAACCTGCGTTTAATGAGGATGTCATTAAAAAGGCGCATGAGCGAAAGAAGCTTTCTACATACTGCTTCTACTTCCTCTTCTTCACATACCATGCCTGGTAGTGTAGGCGATCATGTCTCTCAACAACTTCCTGTCTCCTGTACTATCTATCGATTCCGTTGTTGACTTGATATCTAAATGCCCAGTATCTGTTCTCTTTGTCTGACTCTATCTCCTTTTCCTTCACTCTTCCCTGTTGCCACGATACCTTTATTCTTCTCATAACGTGCCCACTGTGACGTACGTCTAGTTCGACAAGTGAATTTTCCCTGATTTGATGGATGATTAAAGGGACTTTTAGCTTCTGTTAACATTAGAACCCCTGAACATTTGTTGTAACTTTTTTGTTTCGCCAGAGCGAACCGATTCCACCGGGGCTCATTAAGTATGCGGCATGAGATCTAAAGACACTGAGACGATCCCCAGAACAGAGAAGCTAGTTTCTCGCAGGAATTTCCGTGCGAACACTGAACCGCTCGCAAGATGGACCAGAGCGGTCAGAAGAAAGCGGAGGCAGCGAACAAAGCAACGTCTCGCAGGAACATGACACGGCAGTGCGAACCAGAGTAGACGAAGAAAGCTTCTTGCAGACCTCGCACTTCTGTGGCAACCGGCAGACTTGCCCGAAAGACTGAGAAACAGGAGAGACGGAGATCGGAAGCCAGGGGGCAATCGCGCTTAGCGTGTCTGTTAACACGACGGCTAGAAACCTCGACTTTTCCCGGGTTCTAAAGAGGCGCTAGAATCTAACAGGTCCCACTCATCTTGAATTCCATTTAGATATATACAGACCCTGAAGAATGCAACTTTATCACTCGTTTCGCCAGACCTTGACAGAAGCACTAGCATAGTGAAATCCTGTTTGATTCACTCTGGATACTCAACTTATTTGCAGTGAATTCTATTCTGTGCTAAAAGGTATAATATATTTGTTTTAAAGTGATCAGTGGTCTAGTTCATTCATTCATTTTATTTCACTGAATTTTGTGATTAACTTAAAGCTATTAAATTAAACTTATCTCAAATAGTTCCAGTGGAATAGGTAATGAAATATCTATTATATTATTTCCCAAAATGATAGATACTTAAATGCTTAAAGTAACATTTAAAGACGCAAGGGAATTCATAACTAAATTTAATTGAGTTTAGTTCTAGTTTTTACGTATGTTTTAACTATTAAATTCGCGTGGAGTTCTTCCTGAATTTTATAAAAATTATAGACGCGAGTGTATAAATAGTTAACTGTAAATTTATCGCGCTTTGGAAATGATACTTGATTTTCGGTATGAATTACATGTTTTCTATCTTTTATCTAGAGTGATCGTTACCTTAGCGATCCCAGCAAGAAGAAGTACAACCTGGTAAAGAGTCCCCAGACTCAGTTCTTAAACCCCCTTCCAGAATCTGATGAGACTGTGTATTAAATTTTAAATCTTTGAGGCGATCCTATGTTTGGGATCCAGCTATCTAAATTAATAGAAAGAAAGCACCCCCATTGACAAATTTAAACACCTCACCAAGTATATTCAGTTGTAACTGGAAGAAGAACAATCGCCAGAGTTTTTTTAAATTAAAATTACTGCTACAGCGAGAGAGAGAGAGAGAGAGAGAGAGAGAGAGAGAGAGAGAGAGTACATATTTACCTGAACTGTGACGGTACCTAGTTTTTCCTCACGGGATTTAAAAACCTACCTCACTGAACAGTTGCAGTCACCTCGGTTTTTTTAAAGAAGAAGGTTCACCACCAGCGGTGAAATCTAAGAAGCCACACCCCATTCTCACCAGTATCTAACTGCGACGGTGCCATCCCATAGACTCTTTTTATATCAGAAAAATAAACCACAAGAACATTTAGTCTTCACGACCGGCGATAAGCGGGAATATTTGCTACCAGCCAAACCTCGCTAAATCTGTGGCCGGACATTGAAGTAACAGACACTCTCAATATGTCAAGTGTTAATTGATGAGTTTTTTTTGTATAATTCTATGGATTGCCTGCTTCCAAGATCGGTAAGTCTGTGTGTGAGTTTGTGTGTTGGCCAGCACGTGCGTGTCTGACTAAAAAGAGATTTATGTGCAACTAGTTTAATTGCTGTACCTGGTAGACACTTTGTTATTTTATTTCTTACATAGTTCACTTTATAAGTGGGATTTCTTAACCTCTGTTATTTCCCCTTCCTAGTCTGCTTAGTAGAAGGGAAAACAGTTAAAGATAATAGGACTAGTTTCCTAATCCCTCTTTTCAGGATAGATTAATTGACTGTGGGGTTAACTTATCTATTTCTGTTAACTACCTTTCATTTGGACCGGGTTCCTTTTTCCATTTTTCTGTACAAGAGGGAAGGGCATATTGAACACTACTCTTCAACAATCCCCCACCCTCCTTGTTTTTTATTTTATTTTGAAACTTCGATTTCTGCATGTAAATTGATAATTGTTTGTGACTTGATTTTTTTAAATGCTAAATAAAAGTAATAAAACTTTTAGCATTTGTGTTGGCAGGCCCAAACCCAAACTTTCCCATATTCGTTATCGTAGTTTGTATTCACGTGCGTCTGTGTGTCTGAAGCACCAAATCAGTGTGAGCGCAGTTGTGAGTCTGGAAACTGGCAAATAATTGTTTGTCCAGAAGAGTTTTTTTGGAGTAGAATTGAGAGGCAAATTGTCGTAAAACAGTCTGTCCTTACTCTTCCCAGCACTCTGTGAATCAACTATTTACTTCTAAAACCCTTACTATCACATAGCCTTTTCCATCATTCTCCACTCTAAACAGGATCATTATTTCCAAGACTCTTCCTCTCAAATAAATTTACGACACCCAAGAAAGTGGATTGCTTCTTTCTAACATGTGAAATAAGCTTCCTCTGCGCATTGGCCTCTTTCTGGACATCCTCACTACTCGTTTTAGCGGTTCATGGTGTTTTTAACATTCTTCTGTAAAACCACATCTCTAGGGCTTTTCTTTCTTGTTTACTAACTATCCACGACTGACTCCCACAAGTTTCGTCCTACTGAAGAACTCTCTTCCTTACTTCCATTGACAAAGAAATACTTACTTACTTACTTAGTCGTTCCATTTTTACCGTGAGGTGTAGAGGTTTGGAAAAGACAGCGCCAGACTATCCTATCGGCTGTCTTCCTCCTGGCCTGGTTCCATTCTAGTCCTCGGTCCTTCAAAGATTGTTGTCCTCCCAGCGGACTCTGGGTCGTCCTGGGGGTCTTTATCCCTGGCTCTTTGTTTCCCATGCTTGTCGTGGTAGCCGATCTTCTCCCATTCTGCAGACATGGCCAAACCATCTTAGTTGGGACTGTTCTACTTGGATCTGCAGGGGGTGGGATGTTAAGCCTTGATGTATCGTCTGGTTGCGGACCATGTCTCTTCTTGTTACTTCAACCACCTTCCTCAGATACCTCATTTCTGAGGTGTGGGTCTGGCTTTTGTGGGTTGTAGTCATTGCCCATGACTCGCATCCATATGTCAAGACTGGGACATAGGTGGAGCGGTATACAGCCATCTTCGTTTTCTTACCAACCTCTCTCTTGCTGAGGAATCCTCGATTTATGGCCTGAAAAAGTCTCCCAACTGCTGCTTTTCGAGTGGCCAACTCTTCTTTGATGCCTCCCTTCCGGTCTATAATAGCACCGAGATATTTAAAGTGGTCGACCTGCTCCAGGACCTGGTCTCCCAGCTTAAACTGATGTCTTCTTTCTTCTCGTGATATCACCATGGATTTTGTTTTAGAGCTGCTTATGACCATCCCTCTCTTCTCCAGCGCTTCCTTCCAGACTTGCAGGTTAGATTGGAGATGTGTTTCTGATTTAGCAATCAGGGCAACATAATCAGCAAATGCCAGCTCTGAAATACAGACCTGTCTCATCTTCCAGTACCCCACTGAATACTTTCTTGTTCTCACCTTACATGCCTTGATGACATCGTCCATAAGGAGTATGAAGAGGTAAGGTGACAGGATATCACCTTGTCTTACACCAGTGGTGGTCCTGAACTCTTCTGACTTATGGTTTGCTGTCCTCACATAATTTCTGCAAGACTTGTAGAAGCTCTGTATAGCATGAATCAGAGGTGCTGGAATGTTCTTCCTTGCCAAACAGTCCCAAAGTTTGCTCCAGGGGACCCTGTCAAACGCTTTTTCCAGATCTATGAAACAAAGATGGATCACAAAGGCCTTTTCACTCAGCTGTCTGAGTGTGAAGATTAGGTCTTGAGTACTTCGGTTGGCTCGGAATCCGCACTGGACCTCATCCAATTGTGGCTCAGCTAGGCGTCGGAGTCTCTGCTCTAGGATTCTAGAGTAGATTTTACCAGGGACACTGAGAAGGGATATGCCTCTATGGTTCCGACATTGTCGATTGTCACCCTTTTTGAAAATTGGTGTTATGATGGCAATCTCCCAATCCTTTGGTATGGTCTTGTTGCACCACGCTGCCTGTAGGACCCTTAAGAGTAATAGGTCGCCTGATGCTCCCATGTACTTAACCATTTCTGGTGTTATACCATCATGCCCTGCTGCTTTGCCCATCTTGATTTTCTCTAGTGCTGCCTTCAGTTCTTCCAACTTTATGTCATCTTCATCACCATTGGTTTCCTCTTCTGTGCTAGTGGTTATCATTTCTGATGCTTGACCTTGCTCACAATCAAGGAGTTCTGAGAAATATTCTTTCCATCTTTCCATTACTTCCTTCGGGGCAGTAAGCAATTTGCCTTGCTTGTCCTTTATAAATTTGAGAGGGCATTGTTTTTCCTTCCTCGTGTTCTTTATGGTCTTATAGAACAATTTCTGGTTTTCTTGCGCATCCTTTTCTAGCTTTTCTCCAAATTCTTCCCAGGACTTCTGTTTTGCTGCTAGTACCTTGTTCTTTGCTTCTGTTCTGAGTATCACATATTCTCTATATTTCTCTATTTGTCCTGCTGTGTTTGTAGCTCCTAAGTATTGTTTCCATGCCATTTTCTTCTCTCTTATTTTCTCTTTGACTTCCTCTGTCCACCAGTGTCCTCTTTCTCTTGTTCCCAAGTCGAACTTTACCACATGCTTCTGCAGCAGCTGTCTTTATGATGTCCTTGAATTTAAGCCAGAGGGTTTCCAAGTCACCAGGCTGTTCTTCTGTGTTTCTCACCGCTGCAGCAATAAGCCCCTGATATCTGGTCTTAATTTCTGGCTCTCTCAGCTTGTAGGTCTTAATGCTCATTTCTCCCGTTTGTTTACCTGGGCAGTTCCTAGGCTGAGCAACTCTCTCAGTTGTTCTTTTGATTGTAAGCAGGTCGTGATCACTTCCAATCTCTGTCCCCCTCCAGACTCTAGCATCCCGGACATATTTGAATGAGCTCCTCCTAACAATGGCATAGTCGATCACTGACTTCTCATTCTTTGTTAGTTCACATCTAGTGTATGCATGTATGAGCTTATGGGGGAACTTTGTGTTTGTAATGATAAGGAGTCGCTTTCCATTGTCATTGAGAGTAACTTCTCCATATCTTCCGATAACTCCACCCCATCTAGCATGGTCATTTCCAACTCTGGCATTGAAATCTCCGAGCATGATAATTTCATCTAGACAGTCATCCACTGTCTTTTGAAGCAGCTCGAAGAATTCCTCCTTGACCTCTGCTCTCTCATCCTCATTTGGCCCATACACTACGACCAGGTTGGCTATGGTTTCTCCTTCTTTTAGTTTTACAACCATAATGCGCTCCGAGACAAAGTTCCATCCCTTGATGCTATCTTTTTGGCTTTTGGCCACAATGCAACCCACGCCCCCTTTAGCTCTTTCAGATATGGGTACACCACTGTAGAGCAACGTGTTGCCATCGAGATCCATGACTCCTTGTCCCTTTTTCTTTGTTTCCGTTATAGCCAGGATTTCTAATTTTGCTTTCCTCATCTTTTCCACCAGCTCCTCTTCTTTCCCATTTATACTTTTTGTATTCCAAGTTCCATAAGTCGTAGTCCGTAGTCCGTTCCAGTTCGTCGCCTTTAGAATCAGTCCGATTTTCTCTCTTGTATTTCGCGTAATCATGTTTTAAAGCTAACAGGTGATTGGCCTGTTGTGCCTTTGCATGGTGGAGGGGCTGCCTCCTTACGGCCTCCGTGCAGGCCGCCCTCCTTCTTTTTCAGCCTGGCTTGGGGCCGGCCTAGGCGGAGTTGACAAAGAAATGTTGGATAAAATTCATTTCATTGTATCTTCTTCTTCTTTGATCTCAGCTTCCACAGTTCTCCGCCAAGTTGTTTTTGGTCGGCCTCTCTTTCGCTTTCCCTCGGGGGTCCATTGCATAGCTGTTCTTGTGATGGTATCAGGGTCCCTTCTGAGGACATGGCCAACCCAACTCCAGCGTCTGCCAGCTATGATGGTGTGCATGTCCTCCTGGTTACTCCGAATAAGTAGTTCTTGGTTGCTGATGGTGTTTGGCCAAAAGATTCGGAGAATTTTCCCTAGGCAGATTGTGTGGAAGGAGGACAGTTTCGACATTTCCTTCTCTGTTACTCTCCAACATTCCGCACCATAGAGAAGCACAGAAAGTACACAGCTCTCATACAGTCTTAATTTGGTGTTTGTGCTGTACTGGGAAGACTTCCAAATGTTGTTGAGAACAGCAAAGGCTGTTCTCGCTTTGTTCATTCTGTTGTTAATGTCCTTGCTTGTTCCGCCGTCAGGTGTTACTATGCTTCCTAGGTAAGTAAATGCGTCTGTCTGTTCTAACTTCTGGTTCCTTACTGTTACTGGCTCAGGATTGTCCACATTTAGTGTCATGACCTCTGTCTTCTTCAAATATTTCATTGTATAGAATGCTGCTATTACCTAGGCTATTCTGCTCTTAATTTCTAAGATGCATCTTTCATTCGATGTTATTAATGCCTAAGTATTTAAATTTATGGACTTGTTTTAAAACTGTTCCATTTACTATGGACTTGTTTTAAAAGTGTTCCGTTTACTATACACATCAGACACAACTTTTTATTTAAAGTGTGGTGTTATGACAACTGAAGATTTGAATAGGCCAATAATGTGACAAGAAGCAATACTGCAGGACAACAATGTAGAAGAATAAATAAGGCAAACTCCTAGATATATTAGAATCATGGCATGGAAAAAGTACAAAAGAATGGATAAACATCACAGGGGTTGGGAAATTGGGTTGAGATAACGTCGTCTATGCCATTTGGCAGGACACTTAAAACAAAAGTAGTATCTGATAGGAAACTCTGCGTAGAGCGTTCAGCATGAGGGAATCTAATCATCAGAAGTGGCGTCCCCACGGTCAGACAAGTGTTTCAGCTCTTTTATCTGTAGTGAGTTTGTGTTAGTGTAAGTGACGTGTAAGTGTAATTATAATTGTGTGTCTATTTGTGTTAATGTATGCGCGTGTTAATAGGTATTTGGGAGAAGATGGCATCTCAAGCGAGTATGTGTGTATGTGTGAGCAGAAATTATGGGTGTGTACGTATGTATACATAATGTATGTGTTTGTATACACTTATGTGGTGCGTGAATATGATTTAATAATGTGGTGGATTACGTGTGCTGTGAATTTACGTATGTGTATTAAGGGGTAACTTCGATTACGGAAACAACAGCAAATATATTATAATGATTTGGGTCAGAAAAGCGCCGATCTCCCTGTTTTTGGCTTACTAGTCACCGCGTGATGGGAAACAATGAGCAAAGAAAACCTGTCCCCCGTGGCCCGACGTCACGGAAAGTTGCGAAACGCGTATGTGGCCTTCTGACGATTTGACGTTCGGTGTTATGCTAAGTCAGGACACCAAGAAAAGATATCGGGGACCAACTCTATCGCTAGAGTGGCTGTAGATGTGACGTAAACTATGTGGTCGGTTTAGAATATAAATATAAGACATGTGGGTCACGAAAAGCGCCGATTGCTCTGGCTGGGTGTTTGTTTACTTCGTCACCGTTTATTTGTTTGTTTACTCTTTGCTGGTTTGTGTCACTGACTGGGTTGTAAACCCTCATTAAATAAAACACCTGCCTTAACACTCAAGAGTTGTATTAGTGTACGGGTCCGGTGCGTGTGTGAATTTGCCGCAGTCGATAACACAGATCACATATCTCACCACACTTCACACACACATAGAGCGGCTGTAGAAAGAAGGGTGAAACTTCCTATCTTGTCCGGTAGAAGGGTAAACGAAGACATGTGGACACGTTAGCAATGTGCTCTGGCTGGGTGTTTGTTCTATTGTTTGTTTATTTGTTTGTTTACTCTTTGCTGGTTTGTGTCACTGACTGGGTTGTAAACACTCATTAAATAAAACTCCTGCCTTAACACTCAAGAGCTGTATTAGTGTACGGGTCTGGTGCGTGTGTGAATTTGCCGCAGTCGATAACACAGATCACATATCTCACCACACTTCACACCACCTTATCACACACACACATATATATATATAAAGAGGGAAAAGGCAAGAGCAGCTGTCACCGCATTGGGAAATACAGAGTGGAAAAAGAAATCAAGTCCAAAACAAAAATAAGAATTTTCAACTCAGATGACAAAAAAGTCATAATTTATGGGAGAACAACTTGGAGAACAACAAAAACGACAACTAAGAATGTATATACTGTCATGTATTACTGCTGCAAGCGTATAATAGCAGGATAGAGGTGGTATGACAAGATCACAAATGTTCAACTGATCGAAAGAACCAGACATTATAACAGACGGGCAAGATTTTAGGAGAAGACAAATTGACGTTAGAATAGACACATATTGAGGAAACTAGTCTATAGCATTACAATGCTATTCTCGTTCAGGAAAGCTCAAGAGTAAGAGACATAAGCGAGACTAAAAAAAAACACACATGGAGAAGGAAGCTGGAGAAAGACATAAACGAGATAAAGAAGGAAAAGGTAAGAAATAAATGAATTACTAAGGCAAGACTACGTTTTTCCATACACTAGAAAGCACAACCAAATCAGGATCACATGTGCATACCTTCAATGCACTAAAATATAAACACGTCAACATAGGGTTAATATTCTCATTTGCGCGCTGCACAATCTAAGGGAGGACACTCAGCTATTTTGACTAGCTACATGTCCAGATTCTCGACTGGGGTTCTAAAGCAGTATATAAATAGTTTCCCTTTAGTGTTCACGACTTTTATTTACTTGAGAGCTGTCACAACATTCGTGTAAACAGCAAACACAATTATTTAAACACTGCTTTCACAGTGATCATTCTAACTCGTCAGTTTTCTATCGAGTACAGAGCATCAGTCAAATTTGAATACATTATAAATGTCCAGCTCTCCTTACATCTTCTGCTTTCTTTCTTCCTCTACTGCACACTGTATTTTCGTACCGTATTTACTAGCCTTATACATTTATCATATCATTATTTTTCTTTCTATCTCTTTCTTTGTCTCATGCGTCTTTTCTTAATGCTTTTAATTTCGTTTCACTGCTACACCCAGAGCAAAGAAGTGGCTAACGGATCAGCAAATGAAGATGAAAGGGTACTTCAACCTGATTTAAAACATAACGTTTGAACAGGCCAGGAGTTTTATGTACACGCTGCTTTGATTTGATTTTAATGACCAACTTCATTGACATGGACAATTCCATCAGTGATCCGATCTACTCCTTTAGATCACACAAGGAGGATCTCAGCAAAGTGCACAAACGCCGTAGCACCAGCGAGGATCACAGTGTGTGTATACATAATCATGCATTCTATAAATATGTTGGGGGTGGGTAGGTTTCCTAATTTTTAAATTTTGCCAGGGCAGCGGCCTTATGTCCTACTCTTTACGATTTCCAATTGTCATGGGATTTTAACGTGCGCAATTTGCGCAAGGGACCTCCTATTTTGTCGCCCTTATCCAGATACAGGTACAAGTGGGAAGGCCATCATCAAGGCCACTACAAAAAATGATACATATTACCAGCTCAACAGAAGTGAACAAGTGGTAATTATCAGACTCCGCACAGGTCATAACAGATTGAGATACCATTTATTCAACAAGCTAAAGATAGGAACTACTGATGAGTGTAACTGGGGCAGTCATAAAATGACTACCGAACATCTGCTGCACAAGTGCCCAACATAGGAGGAACGGAGAAAGGAAATATGGCCATCACTAGTACCATTCCTGGACAAACTCTACGGAGATACCAACTACCTCAAGCTGACGACAGTTTTCTTCAAACATATTCAAGCTGACATATCAAACAACACGAAGATGTCGCTATAAATTATATTTGTTTCTCGCGAAGAATCTTTCACTAACGATAGGAACATCATACTCCTTTTTTTTTATTTTTTTTTAAGTACATCAAAATAAATAAACCACCTTTAAAATCCATTAAGTAAGTGGACACAAACATTTATTTGTGATGAAAATATACAGCACACAGGAAAGTTAACTAGGGGTGTTAACCAGCTTCTGATTACAGCCAGTATTAACACAGTTGTAGAACCTAGACTAAGATACTCTAACTAAGGCAACTGTTACTTAGCTTCGCTGCTAGCGCTTTACAAAAGATGAAGTAATCCGCTCCAAATAAACGATACTGTATTATAAGTTCATCATCATCACTCCTTTCCGTTCCCTGTGGAACATAGGGCAGAAACAGTTGCTCACTATCGATTTCTATTCTGGGCTGTCTTTTTCAGCTGTGCCAAAGTCATTCCAATTTCCTTAGCCAACTCTTCGACATTTCTTCGCCAAGTTCTCCTTGGCCTTCCCACTCTTCTTTTCCGTTGTGGGTTCTAGTCAAAGGCACCTCTGGCTATGCTTGATTGTTCTCTCCATCCCAACCTTCTTACCTTAATTTCCATTTGTATTGGCTATTGCCCGCATCTTTTCCTTAGCTCTACATTTGTTATTACATCTGGTCATCTTATATGGAGGATCCGTCGGAGACATCTATTTACAAATATCTGTAGTTTGGAGGTGACACTCTTTGAGACATGCCATGTCTCTGAGCCATACAGCAAAACAGACTTTACATTTAAGTTAAAGATTCTGATTTTAAGTATATTTATTTTCACTCAGTTAATGCTATCAAGAATATATAATTCTATTATCTCCCTTTGGGTGTTATGATTAGAACCTTCACGTTTCCCCTTTTATGTTGTATCTCTGCCACTCGTCGTATCTGTTTAAGTGTGTATCCTTCATCTACCAGTGATGCTATTGTATCTCTGCCACTCGTCTTATCTTTTTCAGTGTGTATCCTTCATCTACCAGTGATGCTATTGTGTCTCTGCCACTCGTTTTATCTGTTTCAGTGTGTATCCTTCATCTACCAGTGATGCTATTGTGTCTCTCCTCCGAATGTTTCTTGGTTTTCAAATTTTCCTGTTTCTCCCGCGGACTCCAAGTAATTGCCTCAACAGTTACATTATAAATCATTTTTCCCAAGTTTGTATCCATTCCATCTCAAAGATGTTTTCTTAGTTCGGCGGGCTTTTAGTTCATACTGTCCCAGAAGTTCTCATTTCTCTTACTGGTCGATTTCTAAAGTTCTTCTCAAAAAACAGTTTATGAATATTTTTCCAGTTGTTTTTCACAATGCACAATTTTTGCAGGATATATATATATATATATATATATATATATATATATATATATATATATATATATATATATATATATATATATATATATATGTTCTTCTCCGTACACTCTCAGACGTCTACTTGAATGTTTTCAAAGAAAGCAGTAGTCAGTTTGAGGCTGTTTGAATCTCCATAGAGCTTTTCCATGAATGGTACTGGTGTCGGCCATATGCGCTTTCTCTGTTCCGCATATGTTCTGCAACTTTGAAGCAGATGTTAAGCAGTCATTTTATCAGTGCCACAGTTACACTGATCGGTAGTTCCTATCTTAGCTTGTTAAATAGATGGTATCTCAATCTGTTGTGGCCAGTGCGGAGTCAGAAGATTACCACTTGTTCAATTCTGTTGAGCTGGTAGTAAGCATCATTCTGTGTGTGACCTGGATGCTCTACATTCCATTTGTTTCTGTATCTGGTTCTGATAAAACTATGTGTGTGTGTGTGTGTGTGTGTGTGTGTATATATATATATATATAGATATATATATATATATATATATATATATATATATATATATATATATATATATATATATATATATATATATATATATATATATATATATATATATATATATATATATACAGTGCAGACCTGATAAGGAGAACTCACCAGGGACCCAAGAAATAGTTCTTCTTATCAGAAATTCCTCTTATCAGATAAGAGTTCAAGCATATGGTAATGCATTTGCAACGTACAATGCAATAATGAATTAGCGTTGAATACGACAGATGTATGACACAGAAAATATGTAAATCACCAAAAGTGTTAATGTATAACGTTGGCACAGATATCTAGATAATAACAGGACTTTTTACACTTTGAAAAGAAAAAGCTGCAATTTTCCTCTGTATCTTAGTACCTGTACTTGAATGAATAAAAATGTCTTTCCATGACATCCTTAAATTCAAAGAAATTATAAATTAAATCATCTTGGCATCCAGCCTGCATTATATACATGTTAGTTTTATCCATGCAATTTGAAACTTCCAACTGTGAAATAGTTTGTACCGTTAACCCACAGTCATCATTATCTCTAGAATTTGTAAACTCTTAAATGATAAAGCACTCTTAAATGAAAAAGTCTGTAATTTTCCTCTGTGCCTTGGTACCTGAGTTAATAAAATGTCTTTCCATGGCCTCTTTAAATCCAAAGAAATGAGAAATTAAATCATCTTGGCATCCAGCCTGCATTATATGCATGTTAATTTTATCCATGCAATTTGAAACTTCCATTTGTGAAACAGTTTGCACTGGCAACCCACAGTCATCATCATCATCTCCATCTAGGTCAGGACTGGAAAGGACAGAAGATGAAACTGTTGGCATACACATCCCTAGAATATCAGCACTGGCAAGGCTAGCACTACATGTAGTAACAATATCATTGTCAATGTTGACAAAATCTTCTGCTGAAATGTTCAGTTCCTGATATAGTCGATGAAGCAAAGGTTCCACAGAAGTTTCAATTATAATACTGCCATTACAAGTATTTGATACAACCGTGTTTTCATCATCTGTATCATCTCCAACTTTAAAGCCTGCTTTTCGAAAACAGTTTGCAATAGTCACAGGCAACACTTTACCCCATGCAGATTTCAACATAACAATAGCGTCCAGAAGGGTTATCTTGAAGTCTTCAGCAACCAAGTCTGCATCAATGTGACCTACAAGTTTGGACAACATTGCTGACCTATAATGAACCTTCAGATTTTGAATAATACCTTGGTCACAAGGCTGAAGTTTGGATGTCGCATTTGGTGGTAAAAATAAAAAATCTGTTGCTTTTAGATTTTGAACATTTAGGTGGGCTGAACAGTTGTCAAGCACCAAAAGAACTTTGCGATGTTGACGTTCCATAGAATGATCAAATGCATGTAGCCACTTGGTGAAAATGTCTGATGTCATCCAGGCTTTTGAATTAGCTGCATAATCAACACACAATTTTTTCAAACCTTTAAAACAGCGTGGATTTTTGAATTTACCGATTACAAGTAGGCTAATGGCAATTTTTCTGAACCATCCATATTTGTACACACAACAGCTGTGATTCTTTCTTTCGATTTTTTCCCCCCATGACACTTTTCATTTCTGAAGGAAAAAGTCTTGTCAGGCAGCAATCTCCAAAACAATCCAGTTTCATCAGCATTAAACACATCAGCGGAATTATACCTACTCATGGCTGGTTTTAGCACCTCCTCCGTCCATGACTCGGTAGTCGTTTCATTAACAGAATGCCTTTCCCCACACAAAGCTCTGTAAGTAATGTTGTGCCGTTTTTTTAAAACGACCCAACCAGCCAGGACTACATTTCCAGCCAGTCCGACCTTCCAGAAGTGCTAACTCTTCTGCCTTTGCAGTTAATATAGGTCCATTTACAGGAACATTTGCTGATCTCGCCATGGTGAACCATTTTAGGAGTGCCGTGTCAACAACATCACACGCCGCTTTTCGGTTCTTCATTCTGTGACAATGAACTTGTCCACCATAAAACATTTTTCTGTACCGATCCTTATTTTTTATGATTCCTGAAAGCGTTGATTTTGGAATGTCGAATTCCTTTGCTATTTCCCTTTGGTTCTTGTGCGTTTATTCACCGGTTAAATCAAATTCTGGAAATTTATTACCAAAACTGAGAACCGTACTTTTTCTTGACTGAAAAATGTTGATTTCACATTGTGATTTGGGAGGCAAGTTAAAAAAAAAAAAAAGCGTTTCTCTTGCATTCATAGTTGACACGCTTACGACAGATCCTCCCTCACACCCCCCCCCCCACCCCCCCCCCCGTATTAAAAAAAAAAGTTTATATACCAATAGAACGGAATTGAATCATTTCTACAAGTTAACGGTACAAAGTAAACAAGGAAATCGCTGCCGTTGCCTTCTATAACTCAAGATCAGAGTCAGGCACCCTTTTACAGCTGGTTTGACTTGCGTGACACATGTTCCCTTCCTCGCTGCCGTTGCCTTCTCTAACTCAGGATCAGAGTCAGGTAACCATTTACAGCTGGTTATGGAGTGTTAGAGACTTCACCATGCTAGGTCCTTCTTCTTCTTCTTCGTTCGCCCTGAAAAGGACGGTGGTTGCGTTGTGTCTGTTTACAACGTAGCTGTGATATCTGCACCTTTCGGTCGACACATCCGACTTCTGCACGGCATTTTTTAGGACCGGGTTTGCCTTCCCATTTCGATCCACACTCGCTCAGCCAGCCTGCACAGCTGCAGACTGTTTCCAGGACCACCACGTGGAGGTGGAGTGCGGTCTTGACCAGCTCTGGTTCGCTGGTCCTGACGCAGGCAGTCAAGCTATGAGTCGCTGACTGCGGTCCAGAAGGTCCAGCATCGAGAACTGGGGAGACCAGTTTTCCCTTCCTTCTCGCTGTCTTTTCCTTCCCTAACTCAAAGTTAAGTACCCATTTATAGCTAGGTAGACCCCATCTCTCGAAGCTGGACCTAATATGGTGAAGTCTCTAACACTCCATAACCAGCTGTAAATGGGTACCTGACTCTGATCCTGAGTTAGAGAAGGCAACGGCAGCGAGGAAGGGAACAGGTGTCACGCATCAGTCTAACCAGCTGTAAAAGGGTACCTGACTGATCCTGAGTTAGAGAAAGCAACGGCAGCGAGAAAGGGAACAGGTGTCACGCATCAGTCTAACCAGCTGTAAAAGGGTACCTGCCTCTGATCTTGAGTTAGAGAAGGCAACGGCAGCGAGGAAGGGAACAGGCCACCCCACCTCATAAAGCTGGGACCCAGTACATCGAAGTCTATAACACTTCACTCCCCTACGGCAGAATGTGCTACGTGACTACAACCTTACGAACGGCAGGCGTGTTTTAAAAAAAATTCTAAGCAACGGGGTAAGGGGGAGAGGACAATGACACTTTTTCAGTCAAGAAAG
>JAMPIV010018895.1:0-262500 GCA_024509875.1 Oreohelix idahoensis | reverse complement strand
CTGAGGAACACCGGTGTCAATAATAGTTGGGCTTGACAAGGAGTTATTGTACCACACTACTTGCTGTCTGTCGGAAGGAATGATTTAAGTAATGTCGCCAGTTTAAAGTTAACTTTCATTGTTTCTAATTTTCTTATTAAAACAGCCGTGATCTAACATATCAAATGCTTTCCTAAAGTCTACAAATATTACTCCACATATGTTATCGTTATTGATGTTTAGGTGCAAGTTGCCTATCATCTTAGTTAGAGCTGTGTGGCATGAATGCGTTTGTCTAAACTCTGACTGACTGTCAATTAGCAAGTCATTACTAACTAGGTACTGTAGTGTTGCTTTATGTATGTGTTTTTCTAGTGGTTTAGAAAGCGATGATAAAAGAGAAATTGGTCTATAGTTACCGAGGTTACTGTTATCTGACGAGCCAGGTTTGAAAAGAGGATATACTATGGCAATCTTAAAGGCCGAAGGAAAATAACTTTTAGTGATACATTGATTATATATATATAAGTTAGTGAATCACTAATAGCTGGTGCGGCGTAACGCAGTATTCGATTACTAATTCCGTCAAGCCCTGATGAGCTATTATCTTTAAGGCCAATAAGATAGTTATCTTCTTTTTTTCTTTCTTTGATCCTTAGCCGCCGACCGTCAAAGCAGTCAGTGGCCATTACGCCTGGTGGCGTCTTGTAGGGCAACAACAAATTGATTCCACTTTGCTCGGTCGGCGGCCATCCTTCGTACAGTGCCCCAACTTTGCTTCATTCTTTGCATCTCAGCCTCCACAGTCCTCCGCCAAGTTGTTTTTGGTCGGCATTTCTTTCGTTTTCCTTCAGGGGTCCATAGCATAGCTGTTCTTGTGATGGCATCGGGGTCTCTTCTGAGGACATGGCCAACCCAGCTCCAGCGTCTGCCAGCTATGATGGTGTGCATGTCTTCTTGCTTGCTCCAAGTAAGCAGATCTTGGTTGGTGATGGTATTCGGCCAAAAGATTCGGAGAATTTTTCTTAGGCATGTTGTGTAAAAAGAGGACAATTTCGACATTTCCTTCTCTGTAACTCTCCAGCTCTCCGCGCCATAGAGAAGCACAGAAAGCACACAGCTCTGAAATAATCCTAATTTTGTGTTTGTGCTGTACTGAGAGGACTTCCAGATGTTGTTTAGACTAAAAAAGGCTGTTCTTGCTTTGTTCATTCTGTTGTTGATGTCTTTGCTTGCTCCGCCATCTGGTGTTAAAGATAGTTATACACTTCATTAACTGTCATAAAAGGAATGTCGGGTGGAACTGAGTTTGTACATTTGTTCTCATAGAATGCTGAAAGTTTGTCTAAGTCTTTAGAGGAAGGTGGTATTGTGGATTTCAGACTGTTTATTTCTGCTTGAAAGTGATTGCTGCAAGTGTTGGAAGAGAATGAGTCTGGTGCATTACGTTTTTTCGCTAAGGTGTTAATTGCCTTCCATATTTCCTTAGTATTTGATTTATTCAGAACCATATTTCTAAAGTGATTTTTCTTTTCTTTGCGAATTAAATATTGAACCTTGTTCCTGTATACCCTGTATGTGTTGAGGTCCTTATTTTTGTGCGCTTGATCTCTCTGCCTCATAGCCTCCAACACTTCCTGCGTGATCCACGGAGATTTTAATTGTCGTTTGACGCGAATTTCCTTAGCTGGTACGTGCGTGTCAAAAACACTATAAAAAATGTTTGTCCAGTATGCAATAGCGTCATCCGGTTCAGGAAGTTGGTAAGCATTGGGCGAGAGGTGCAGTTAGCAAGTCATTTAAAAATAATTCCCTACTGAAATGTTTGAAACTTCTAAATTTAATACTTACGTGTTTATTTTTGGGAACTTTACATTTATTCTTTGACCATGTGCAGCATACTGGATAGTGGTCACTCATTGCAATATTAGGGACAGAGCATTCTATGATGTTTTCTGGGCAAGTTACGTAGATGTGGTCGATTAATGTGGATGATGCTTGTGTAACTCTTGTAGGCTGTAGAGGTGGGCAAATCGACACACTCCGCTGTTTCGAGACATTCGGCTCAGTGAATTAAACTGTGTCGACACACTGTTTCGACACAACGGCACAACGGCACTTTTGCCCGTATCGGGGAGAAAGAAGTCTCTAATAGACAGTATATATTACTATACATGAACTGTGTGAGACAATCTCCTCTGTTTTTTCTTTGCGCGCTACTGGCGTGTATGAAAATCTATGGTGTTTCGTGTCGTAATTTTTATCTGAGAGGGTTCTGATGGATATTGGTCCCTTTAGAGTGTAGAGTGATATTGAAGGCTCTGTGAGAATAAGGATTTAGGAGAATGGGGTAGTAGATTCACAAGCGCGGGGAAGAGCAAGGACAGTCTCTTATTACGACAATATCTGTTTCTCACAGACTATTCCTATCTCTCTTCTGAACAAACAATTGTTTGTCAGTTCCAGTCGCTCAGGCGCACTCACCGATTTGGTGATTCTGTCGCACAACGTACATGAATACAGCCTACACAGATGGGAAATGTTTGGAGTTTTGGGCCAGCCGACAACCAATACAAATAAAGTTTAATACCTTTATTATCATAAATCAGTCACAAATAATTATACATTTACAGTCAAAAATCAAAGGTTACAGAATACAAATATGACAAGGGAAGAGGGGGGGTTTGAGGAGAAATATCCCATCCACCGTTTCCCGTTTGTATTTACTAACAGACAAGACCCGGTCCAAAAGACAAGAAAGGGGGGTGGGGGGGGGGGGAGGGGGGGTATCAGAGATAGGCAATTTAACCAACTGGTAAATTTATTACTCTGAGGCAAGGGGTTACAGTAAAGGGGGGTAGAGGAAAAGCTAGGGTTCTCAAATGTCTCCCTTTAATCCTGCAAATTTTACGGGAGGGGGGAATGAACACAGTTACACAATCCCGCTAGGAGAAGTCCCGTACAAGGAATATAATGCACCTTAATACTAGGTCGAACTAATTAAAAGGGTAAAGAAAAGATGAAATCTCCTTTCATTCAAAAAACACACTAGGGCTGGCCATCCCACAGACACACACGCAGACTTACCAAAATGGTGAATTCTGGCACTCTAGGAATTATTTACCACAGCAGCTAATACCGTGGAATAATGGACTGGTCTTCTTATTTCTTCCGGGTCAGGCCCCAGATTTAACGAGGTAACAAATAGTCTCAAAAAATCGCCAGACGGTGACGCGTAAAGGCTACTGTTGGTTTAGATAAAGTTCCTAATGAATGGCACAGGCACTTGGCTAGGCGTGAGGTATGGTGTGGTTCCTAAAATTGGCACAGCTGGTGGAGATAACTTTCTTTTTCCGTACTGTCACAAGTTAAACACACTGAGGTAAGTTCTTCTTCGGGGGTGGGTAAAATCCACTGAATTTACTTGACAGACAGCTTTCAGGTAGATCTATGTTCTTCCTCACAAATAGGGCAGTGAATAAAATATGTTCTGCTTCCAGTTTACTTCAAGGACTATATGAACTAGTATTTTAAAAGTGTTTCTTGGGTGGCTTTATTCTCAGTTAAATTCAGAGGAGCGGGGCCCATTACAGGTCGCCACAAGTTTAGCTTTAAAAAAGTTCATATGTTACTGGAGTTATCGAATTGAGTTGGCAGAACTCTGTATATAATTAATAATTGCTGGGATGCAGGTTGAATGATCGTTCTGAATGGAAGATAATCAAAACAAGAAATGCATTACAAATCATATTATAATCTGACACGCGATAAATTACAGTTAGCCTATTTACTTTATTTGCGTCGTCAATTTAACAAATCAGGAAAACTCCCCGTGAGTTAAAAATAATTAAAAGCACATCTATCTATACAGAACTAAACTGTATTCACTAGTTATAATTCCCTTTAACGTCTGCAAAATTAATTTACGCGTCAATTGTATTAGGAAATACTTTTAGAAGTAACATTTAGTTTGCACTAGAACTTTGAAAATGGGTTTATTTAATAAGGTTAAATTTACGCCACAATCCAGTGAAATAAAATGAAATAACTAGACCACTGATCACTCGAAGCTAATGTATAAATTACCGTCTGCGCAGAAAGAATACACTCCAATAGTCAACAAAGGTAGATGAAATCTAGCAGGAATCCGAGTAGGCTATATGCTAGTGAAACTAGGATTCTGTCAGAACGAACGATAAAATGCAGTTTTCGGAGTTCTTTATTTATACTATCTCGAATGTAACTTAAATGGGACGTGTTGGATTTTCACACCTTTCTTGAAGTATAGCAAAATCCGAGGTACAACGCCGTTGTGTTAACCGCTGTGTTTCCTCCGTTTTCCCCGGTCTACCGATCTTCTTCGTCTCAGGCTGCTCGCATGAGGGTGCGAAAATTTCTCGAGAAACTAACTACGTTAGCTGAGAGTTCCCTGATTGCTTTAGATCGTATACCGCTCCACGTTGAATTCTGAAGATCAGCCTGTCCTTGATGGTACCGCTGTTCTGAGAAGCTTTGGCAACTCCCACCAGGCGGGGCGACAGCCAGGTAAGAAAATGAACTGCTGTTAATTGCTCTAGAAACAGGAGTGAGTCTCTGGCCACGTCCTCTTTTGGGCCGGCGTTAAGGAAAAGATTGCTATAAATCGTTCTCAGAGATGGTCGTGGGCGTGATTTAACCTCCCATCAAAAGCCATGCGATCTCAAAAGTTCACAGAAGATAGCAGGCTACATATTAATGATCCAGCGTGTAAAGTTCTCGTGGAAATGCTGCATGCGGGTTAAAGTTACAATAGATGATCAGGGGTTCTAAAGTTATGAGAGGCCAATATTCTGTTATAATCCATCGAGTCAGGGAAATTCATTTGTCATACTTAGACGTACGTCACATTTCGTATGACCACAATTCAATATTTTTACACACGTCTTCATTATGATGAAATAAAACGGAGATATGATGATAGCTGTGCAGTATATGTGAAAATGATAAAAAAACAACAATAATAATAACAGTAATAATAACACATGACATCAAACTAGAGTAAGCTAGTTTTGGTAGACAATGATTCAAATCCACACCGAGTACACAGATATCAGCAGAGCTAATAAAGTGTCCATTACATTTATACGAAGACACGGACACTTTCAACCTTAGCATAGTGCCTAAAACATTGACAACTGCAGCACTGACACAATTTCCAGTGTCTATAACTTCTCAGCAAAAATAATATCAATTGTAAAATCAAGTCATCATAACACATCCTTGAAAAATATGACGTGTTTGATATTCCATACTAATGTTCCGGACGGCTGACTCAAATTTTACAAAGGCCCACGGAAGGTGAGACAGTGTGTCTCTGCAAAACAGCGAGGCAGACAGGAAATGAAACTGTTTCGAAACAACATGCAGGCTGTGTTTCGAAACTTTCGGATTCAACGCTGTTTCGAAGCATTGTTTCGACACACACACACACAGTAGCCATCTCTAGTAGACTGGTTAACTATTTGTTTTAAGTTGTACGAAAGCATTATATTTTTCCATGTTAGATTTGAATTGTGTGCATCGATATTGAAATCACCAAGAAGAACAACCTCCTTGACTGTGGCAAATACGTTGTCCATCATTATTGTGAAATCTTCGTACCAGATAGGTCCTGCACTAGGATTTCGATAAAGATATCCCACCAGAAATGGGCCCTGATTTGGTTGCTTTATTTCCAACCATACACATTCTATCTCTGCTGTCTCTAAGTTGTTTCTGCGGCTAAAATTAAGGGAAGTGGAAATATAAACTGTTATACCTGTCTCTTGTTTTTTTGCTTTCGTCTTGCCGAACAGTTTTAAAACCATTTAACGCAATGTCATCGTCTGTTATTCTGTCATTTAGGCGACTTTCTGAAAGTCCAAAAATGTGAAAATTCTTATTTAGAATGTGTGTAAGTTCGGGGAGTTTACCTAGAAGATGGTAAATATTCAGATAACCAAGTCGTAGACCATCCTTGTGAAGCCACGGCACATAATTACCAGCCATGTTTGTATAGTAAAAAAGAAATATATATATTTCTTTTTTAAATTACGTTAAAAAGCAGTTATGCGCACAAAAAATGCACAAAGTATTTTTACGAATTAATATATACTTCACCAAGGAAGTGGAATTCAAGGAACGAGAAATTGCAGGAAATACAATATTAAAATAATTAGTACAACTAATAAAAACAATTTCAACTGAGTATATGAAAATTGTCACAAAACAATCAGGCATACAACATATTACACCAGAACTGCTCAATGCAACAAATTGAAGTTAAACGAGGGATGGAAGAAATTAATAATTGACACAATTCAGACAAGTAAACAACACTTCGCACCATAACACCGTTAATTCTAACAAATTAAAGCTACGCGTGATAACAAGAAATTGAAATTGTAACAAAATAAGCAATCAAAGAAAAATCTTAGAGGATATTAACCGATAAATTGAGAATGATCCGAACTAGTAAAAGCCCTGATTATTTTTACCGTTGTATTAAAATATCAACAATTCTCAAAGAGTGAAGGCTTTAGTCACAGAGATGTAGTGAGGCAAAGTGTTTGTTCGTCAATAACTGATGTCTCTGCCGGGCATATAATAGGGGTGACGTTTGGCAGACATTAATGCTTGTCTAAGTGACGCAGGGCTGAATTGCATCAGATAGACAAGTTCAGGGTTCCACTGAGGACGATGATAAGAAATAGGGGAGGAAGCATGGTGATCTCTTATTTCTTCCGTCCTTGTTTTAGCGTTGGTAGGATTATTCTGAGCCTGGGACATTGGAATACTGTTGGTAGAGGTATCTGAGTGGGGCTGCCTTGTGACTAATGGGGGAAACATGGTATCATAAGATTCGGCTTCCTGATTGAAAGTTGCGTTGTGATAGCTGGAAGGCTGTCTGCTTGCAATATGTGTGCTTCTTTGAGGGGCAGGTAGGGTGTGTGATGTATTGTGATTATAGGTTGATGTCACAGTAGATTTTTTAGCATTCTCTATGTAGCTCGAGCTGTCTTGTTGCGTCCTTTCTGGATATTTTATGTTTTTGGCCAGGATGCTGCTTCCCAGTGCGGATGTGTGAACTTGATCTCTGTAGAGTCGTTTCTTAGGTGCTCCTGAGTTATATTATATATAAAGAATGGAGTATTGTTGATGAAGCCGAGGCCGTTTTGTTTACAATAGTTATGTAGTTTTGTGTTGTAAGTGTCCGCTATGCGACGTTGAAACCCATAGCATGGTGGTATGATTGATGAAATAAAGATGGAGGCTTTGGGAAATTTTTTTTTTACTGTAGTCACCAATCCTGAGAGGTTTAGGCTCTGCTCATTCCTGATATCATTAATTCCTACGTGTAGTGTTGTTTTTGTTATCTTGTGATTAATATCGAACTTATTATTGTGTCCAGTAGTCGTTTAATACCAGCCCCCGGCACTGTCATAACTGAAACTATGTCTTCTCTTGTAGTGGACATTCTTTCACAATAAATACCCTTCAAGAGGGAGTCACCAATTACAATATGTGTAACGTCACTACGTATTTCTTCACTTTGTTTTCTATTAGATTGATGCTGCTGCCTTTTGTGGTGTTCTTTTTGTGGACTGTCGTGATGGGTCTGAGATTTGTGAATTGGGTTTTCGGACACTGGAACGATGTCTGGTAAGGATGTTGATACCTGCTCATTTTCTGTTGAATAATCCTCAAGAACTTGAAATCTGTTGGTAATTTTGACTCCAATAGGATATGTTGTGTTTGTGAGTGTCTCTTCGTGTTGTTTGTGTACAGTTTGGTGGTGACCTTTTTGTTGATTTGCCGTATGTTTATTTATGGATTCTTTGCAATCTTCTACATGTGAGAATAAATGGATTCAGTATGGAAGACGAGAGAAAGGAAGGGCAGAATGTTAGACGGGCCTGCGTGCCCAATTCTAAACCCTTTGAAAATAAAGTTCGTTCGTTCGTTCATTCGTTCGTCCGTTCTATCTATCTATCTGTCTGTCTGTCATCTATCTATCACTCTATCTATCTATCTGTCTATCTATCTATATATATCAATCTATCTTTCTATATATCTGTATGTCTGTCTATCTAGCTATCTATATATCTATCAATCTGTCTATCTATCAGGGACTGACATCATTTTTATCAATCTATGTGGCCCTGACTATAATTTTTCTTTCTATATATCTGTCAATCTGTCTATCTAGCTATCTATATATCTATTAATCTATCTAATATGAGGTTGTAAATGCGGCTGACAACCACATCATGTAAAATAAACTGCTCCGGAAACCACCCATACAACAACACAGGAATGCTTTGGTGCCGTCTTCCTGCAAGGAGATCAGGTGTAGTAGAAGTTACTCCCTCCAGTTGAAACGAAAATAGAACGATGATGATGATGATGATGATGATGGTGATGAATAAAGAATTAAACGTTCTTCAACTTATTCATTTTAAAACAAACATCACGCGTTAAATTACTTGCATACTTTCATGTCAATTAAGAAATGAGGTAAGTGCTTAGCTGCTAAAAATAGATTGGCCTAATTATAGCATTTTTCCTGGAATAGGATTTTCTAATCGGTGAATCGAAACATTGGTTTGTTTCGTCACGTTTAATGTTTTCGTTCTGCTGAAAACTCCGATGAGATTTTTTGGTAATTTCCCAATGACTGTCGCCGAACGTTCCGCAGTGAATATGTGTATTATAGAGTTAGGATTAGGGTTAGGGTTAGGACTTAGGTTAGGGCGGAACGTTCGGCGACAATCATTGGGAAATTACCCTTACCACTTGTAGTCATGTGTATAGGTAAATCTTTTGTTAGGAAAGATTCCACAATTAAATTATGTATATACCTCATATATAACATTGGTTTACTCACACAGGGTCCGGAAAATCCGAAGGGCTCGCCGAAACACTCTTGTTTTCTCGAGAAATCGTGGAATGAATAAGTAAAAATATGAATTTGAAATTTCCCGCAAAACATCAAAATTCTTACTTACTTACTTAGTCGTTCCCCTTCTACCGTGAGGTGTAGAGGTGAAACATCAAAATTCAATCAAAGTAACTCGTAAAGACACAAATTTCACTCAAAATATCGGCCTTATTTTTGTCTACCTTGGGTGGTTGGCAACCCTGAGAGAAGCTGTTTGTCCAGATTAGGTGACCGGACAGGACGCGGGAACAAGTGTTGCCGTATGACCTACCACCATCAGCATATATTCATGCTGGAGGCTGGTTATAATGAGAATAAAACTATCATTAGTTATTATAGAAAAAGCAAGAACGATTTTTAACAAATATAAAAATAATCCAGACAGCTAAGAGCAGGGTAGAGCAAGGTGAAGCTACTGTGTCAACTTTGGGTAAAAAGCCACGTGACAAATCGGCGGCAGTTGGCATGGAAATGTAGTGACGTAAGTAGGGACAGCTACATCACGATATGAGAACGTGATGTTTGACCAATAAGCTTCCAACCAATGAAAACGTAGCCAGCTCAAAGCGCTACGAAATTGTCGGCAGGAAAATATTAAACCGGCAGTCTTGGAGAATTGAGCAACATATAAGGACCTGTCAGTCACAGTCCTGCTCCCAAGTTGAGGTATTCAACGATTTTGAGAAACATTTGTGCATGTGTATTTGTACACATTAAAAGGTTATTTTGATACCTATTCAAGTAAGTAGTACCATCGCCCTATCATTTTATATTTCAGCGTATTTTCGTGAAATGAATACATAATAATAGCAGAAGAGATACAAAATGGCGGATGCATATGATAAAACGAGGGAAGAGGATTTGAAACCGAGAATAGACAAAATGATGAAAACTACTGAGAAAGAAAGCAAATATGAAATTATGATTATCCAGGAATGGGTAAAACTTGAAGTTGAGAAAGAATATTATGAAGCATCTTGGATCGAGGTGAAAGAAGGAAAATATATTCTTCATGAAAGGAAAAATAACTAAGATTTATTTTATGTACAGAATGCATAATTGCTCAACATTGTTTGACACTATTTGACCAGTTTTTGCTGTTAAATAAAATTCATTTGTAAAGGACCAGGCTGTTGAAAATTGATTGTCAGTTGGATAACATAGATGTACTGTCAAAGTTCACATTTCTCAACCACTAATCCTCTCCAACGCACAGCATCTATAAAAGGAAGGAACGAACCTCACACTCAAACAGGGTCTAAGAAATAACCATCTCCGGCGAGCTATAAGCCAGTACTAGATCACACTTAGACATGGATTAAATACAAGGAAAAGAAAATGTCCATAAATAAAGTTATAGCACGGCTACATAATACTAATTGGTGCCGAGTTCCAGTCTTGAAGTAAACACCACACGGCTACATAATACTAATTGGTGCCGTAACTGTCCGGCAACATATTACACTAACTGGTGCCGTGACCAGGATATGTCAATGCTTACTGTCCGCATGGGAAAATGCAAAGGCTGCATTTCTTGAAGAGGTATTGAGTAGGGTTTCATATTTCTTAATTTGCATATTTTGCACGTAGCAACATATTCGATAATATCTTTGTGCACAGTTGGCCAAAAATATCGTCTTTTGATCACATCAATAGTTTTGTCATGGCCCATATGACCATTGTTATCATGAAACTGTGACAATACGTTAAGGATGAGGTGTGAAGGAATGACCTTCCTCAACCGACCATCTTGTTTGTCATCAATAAAATATAGTGCTTCATCATAGGGAAGAATAGTAAACTCTTTAAGTTTAGAGGGATCTTCTTTCACACGTTTAATAATTTTGGCTATTTCAATGTCTTTAGTCTGTTCTATACAGGTATAAAATATATCCGGCCTTTCATCCTCTACTTAAGGTGTTTGGTGTGAACAGCTACTTGTTTCTTGCGAAGTTATGGCATTTATTTCTTTGGCATTATCATCAATTTCAGTCGATGTTAAGACATTTGTGTCCCTGTTGATGTTCGTATTTGATTCATCATCATACAAGATTCTGGACAATAAGTCAGCGCATGTGTTCAACGTTCCTGGAATGTATTCAATGGTAGTATCATACGACTGTAAGTTCATCGACCATGTTTGCAGTTTCTTCGGTTGTTCCTGTGTTTTTGTAAGCCAGTTAACAAGGGGTTGGTGGTCATTCCGAATAATGAGTTTGGTACCACGAACATAAAAATCAAATTTGTGTATCGCATAGTGTATCACGTAGGCTTCTTTCTCAGTGGTGGTCCATCGTTTTTGTGATTTAGACAATGCGTGGGACAGGAACGCTACTGGTTTTTCATGTGGTTGTACGAAGCAAGCACCGAGCGCGTTATCCGAGGCATCGGTATATAGGATCATGGGTTGAGAGGTATCCGTATGTCCAAGAAGTGGGATGGTGGTTAAGACATTTTTCAAATATTCAAATGATTTTTGACAATCTTCAGTCCACCGAAAACGTGCATATTTTCGTGTGAGGGCAATTAAAGGCTCAGTTTAACACGTAAAACAGGCCACTTATCTTTAAGCGTAATCCTCTACAACAGCAAAGATGCAGTTCATTGCAGTACACTTGTAAACACTAGTAGACGTTCCACCGTTGAAGGTCACCGTAACTTGACAACAGGTGTAGTAGTCTCCAAAGTGAAGCTATCAAACCATACTCGACTTCAGTTGAGAATGTTTGTAGACTGTCGTAGTAAACAACAGGTTGAACTGTTCTATGTTTACAATCCGAGCTTGCACGTAAAATTGTGACGTAAACTTTGACACATATGTCCTTCGACGACTGTCACAGTGTTAAACAACTTCGTCAGCAACTGTGGTCCCGGTAGCACTCCTGTAGCAGCTGGGGTCCATGTAGCGATTCTGTACCATCCATAAATGTATACGTCGGTCAGCAGACGTTGACCTATTTCCTACTGTCCTGTGTAGCTGACAACTAACTGTCAATCTTGTCTTCCGGATGTATAAATCCAGATGTGGGCAGGAAAATCCGTGTCGTTGACAAAAAACCCACGAATCTGGTCCACCAGATGTTACATACAGTTCCTAATGTAAAAGGTCGTTCCTGGGGTGTACAAAGGCTGATGTAACGTACTGTTTTGGTGTGTTATGAATGTTAGTACTTTGAGCGTGTCGTGTTGTCCTGGACAGTACCAAGTTGTAGCGAGGATTTAGGTCACTAGCGTGAGGTGCCGCCAGGGTATAGTAGAGACACACATAATGTCAGTATTCATATAGATTCAGACGTGTAGTACTTGAATAAGAATGTGGTTGATCGTGTAAGTGTGTAGATAACAGTGCTGACAACACGAAGGCCGTATAGGCTCTTGGACGACTTCACATTAACTCACACAACCACAAATAGAAGTTAGTGAAGTAGGAATGCTGCTGGCGTTTACAATATTTATTCATGACGTACGATAATACGATGATGGACGAAACAGTCAATGTATAAGATCCTGGACATTATATGTGTAGTTACAAAGGTCAACTTCAGGCATCACAGATCCCAGACATGCAACAATGTCTTGACCAATATTTACTGTTCATGCAATAGCTCTAATCCCTGACTGAGCCCCGTCAGGTAAGCCCTAGCAAAGATATTGCTTAGTACGGGCGATATCAGTTATTTAATGCTACTGTCCTACAACTAGCAAAAGACTTCAGTCTGGCCTCACATGCCAGGTACTTCATTCTGGTGAAGAAGATGGGCCGTAAACACGGACCAATATAATGACGACGTAATCAGGCCGCAGGTCGCGGACCTCGATAATCAGGTCACTCTCAGTTTACACAAACTTCTGAGAATATATATATTTTCTGCCAAACAATATTCCGCCTGCATTGCGGATCCATAAAGTTGATTCTTAGGCTTAAGTGTGTAACAGGTCAACTTAGACCTAGTCTTTCAAATATGAAGCCATACTGGGGTACAGTATATTAACTCCTCGTGAGCCTCGCTCACTATGTCGCCATCAGCGCTAAATGTGCCTGTAAGATCTAAACGAGACGAAAAGATCGAATAATGTTTCAGTTACCTTCTCATAGAATCCTTACACTCTAAGGTAACACAACACAGCCAATACTGGCATAAAGAAACACTCAGGGACGGAAGAATGACAAAACAGTCATTCCCAGAATTTCCAATCCCTATCGAAAACTTGGCAGAGAGAAATCTACGCATCGGTACATCCGTTCTAAGCCTCAGGTACACTCCTCTGAATCCGTCTCTCGGTTTTTGCACCAAGACCCGCGCATGCCCAAAGAGCATGGACCAGATCGAGGCTAACCCAGACCAGGCGTTTCCGCCCAAACGGGTGGCAAAGATACTCCGTATTATGGTCCTATAAATAGACTTAAGACATGTCAACTATAAGACATTGCCTGAGACAGGACAACATAAGACAGGGAAGATAATCACCCGTCAAACCTGTCACAGAAAGATAATAAACATTTATCTCTCTTTGATCACATTAAACCAAACATAAATTAGGTTGGTGGTTTTTTTTAACCGTCAAAAATGACAGCAACAAAACCCTGTCCACGTTGAGAACCGTCGAATACAAGGTATGCGGCATGCTTCGACGGAGTGATGTTCGTTTTATTTATTATTCTTATTTATTTTATCATGTCTCTTACGTAGTGCTCACTGTCTTTCTTGTCCCTGACGAAGGCCGTGTGGCTGCAGCGATGGCAATTGTTTTTCTTTGGTTCTTGCAAGATGCATTACCTTTTACGTTTTTGTAATAATAATTATTATTAACCTACCCTTCCTCCTTGTCTGCTCAAAAATAGAATGATTGAATTGGTCTGCCAATATTGCAAATGGGAAATATAGGGAAGAACCAAATAATTACCAGTGTAACAAGAAATGTGAAAAATGGAACCCATCATGAGAAAACCTGATAAGAGAGTCACAAGCCAATCTTTACTATGGAATGCACAGAGTAAGAGAAATGAAAGAAGAACGAAATATGCATAGAGACGGGAATTGACTTAACCTTGAACGATGTCACATGACACAACGTCATGACGTGTATTTGTTGCGATCTGTCTTCCGTGGCGACATAAAAGGTCATGAATTAACGAATGTACAGTGAGAGAAAACTGAGGAATGGCAACTAAATTAAATCGTCAATCTGTATTCTGTAGGCTATTTCTCCTAGTTATTTATATTTTACCTTAATATATCTGTCGTAGGAAAAGTCGTGTTGTATATTTGTTTACTGCATTATCTTCAAGTAAGTATATGTTTGGTTGTGCTCTAGTATTAGCCTCAAGTCTTATCCATCTTCACTAACTGCTATGAGGTCTTTGGCTAGTTGTTTATATGGACTTGTCGAAAACTTTTAAGAGACACTTTTCCATTATAAAATATACTTTCCATTTTTTTTATTAATGCATTCATTCATATTCTTGAACCTTGTTCTGAGTTTGTTTTTTTCGGTACGTTTTCCGCTATTAATGTTTGTTTTTGTTGTTTTTAGTTTGTTTAAGATTTCAAACGCCCTGCATAGACCTACATGTTTTCAGGCGATCATATTATTGTTTATTGCTTCTTATTAATTGTTACTTTTCAAAGCATTTCTCTGCTGTCTTTTTTTCAGTGTTGATGTTTATGTATGTGAATAATAGTTTAGTTGTGTTTTATGTTTTAACTTGTTTATGTATGTTTATCACAAATGCATAACTAACCGATTTAATAACTGCATCTGGTATATTTTAACTTTCTTATCATTTTGTTCGTGAATCTTTTAAAGAAACAGATAGATAAATAAAAAATATCACAACTAAAAATAAAAGGAAGAAAAAATTAATAATTGAGATATGTAGGCCACAAAATACTCTTGGCTGAAGCACATAAGAGCTGCTGGAATTAGTTCTATATTTCAACATCATCATCCTTATTTGACATTTATGGAACATGCAGCAACCACAATGACTGGTCCCTTACAGGAGGCCTGCACCCACAGCCGGCTCTTGGGCTGTGAGAGCGATGCAGCCGGGGGGAGGGGGGAGGACCTAAATCATTTTTTTTTAGTACAGAAGTTATAATGCGATCCAACTCAATAGTATAATATTGACCATCAAAAGAGAACGGTACAGTACTGCTGGAAATGGTGGGGGCAAAACAAGTCCTTACACCACCTTGAAAAATACCTGAAGCCGGCTCGGCCTGCACCACAGCATTAGTGTGCTCTTTTAGCAGTGGTTTCTGCATCAACTTATTTTACATTATGAATGGTGCCGGTCCTATACACAACCTGCATTTAGTCTCCTCATATGACATGTAACCCTGTCCTTTCTTTGTCCGCTCAGAGTCCTCAGTATAAATATGTGTATGTAGACATTAACACTGGAAATACAACAACTATGTGTATGTAGACCTTGCACTGAAAATACAACAAATATGTGTATGTAGACATTAACACTGAAAATACAACAACTATGTGTGTGTAAATATTAACATTGAAAATATGACAAATATATGGATGTAGACATTAACACTGAAAATACAACAAAACATAATATATAACACAAATGAAAATCAATAATAAACGAATTAAATATTTATATGTAGTCACTAACATTGAAAATACAACAGAAAATAATATATAATATAAATGAAAATCAATAATAAATTAATAAATATTTATATGTGGACATTTAACACTGAAAATACAACAAAAAAATAAGTTATAATATTAATTAAATTCAATAATAAACGAATAAATATTTATATGTAGACATTAACACTGAAAATAGAAGAAAAACTAATATATAATATAAATGAAAATCAATAATAAATGAATAAATATTTATATGTAGACATTAACACTGAAAATACAACAAAACATAATATATAATACAAATGAAAATCAATAATAAACGAATAAATATTTATATTTAGACATTAACATTGAAAATACAACAGAAAATAATATATAATATAAATGAAAATCAATAATAAATTAATTAATATTTATATGTGGACATTAACACTGAAAATAGAACAAAAAATAATTTATAATATAAATGAAAATCAATAATAAACGAATAAATATTTGTATGTAGACATTAACACTGAAAATAGAACAAAAACTAATATATAATATAAATAAAAATCAATAATAAATGAATAAATATTTATATGTGGACATTAAAACTGAAAATACGACAAAAAATAATATGTAATATAAACGAAAATCAATAATAAATGCATGAATAAAGATAAACAAGTGAAACTTTTGGATATTTTGCACAAATAATAACGGCGAATTAAACAAGACGAGAAAAAAGGAAATTTTAAAATTGATATAATTTTTCATAAGCTTGGAAAGTACAAGATTCCCGAAATGGCTATTTCGTTTCAATTTCCTTTTTCTGAATTAAGCGTCTTTCCTTCTGGTTCTGATTTTGTGACCCACTGAGTTACTTTCGTCTGTCAGCCAGTGAAGGTTGGTATCATCATTATCATTACCATTATCGTCTGTCAGCCAGTGAAGGTTGGTATCATCATTACCATTATCGTCTGCCAGCCAGTGAAGGTTGGTATCATCATTATCATTACCATTTTCATCTGCCAGCCAGTGGATGATCATCATCACCATTTTCGTTTGCGCGCCTTACGAAGCATGCAGCTACAACTGTGGCTGGTCCCCTTGGACGAAGCCTGCACAAAGCATTCTTGAAACTGGTGGTGTCTGTCTCAATTTGTTTTAAATCATGAGGTTAACAGCCCCATGCACACAGCCTTGTACGACATGCATGAGGATGTAGTAGTCATATTCCTTCTCTGTCTGTTCAGAGACCACGGGGAACTACGCGGGGTTGGTATAGCTCTAGAATTTATTTCCTGAGCAGCTACCAAATAAGTTCATCATCATTCTCATCATCATTCTCATCATCTGCATCATAATTTCCCTTCTCACTTCTTATGGAGCAGTGTACCACCACTGCAGCTGACCACGTTATAGGAAGATTGTACCCAAGCATTCATGTGCTCAAGATTGTACCCAAGCATTCATGTGCTCAAGATTGTACCCAAGCATTCATGTGCTCAAGATTGTACCCAAGCATTCATGTGCTCAAGATTGTACCCAAGCATTCATGTGCTCTTGCAGTGATGGCTACTGCTGCAATTTATTGTACATGATGAGGTTCCAACCCCATACACAATCTCTTATTAGCCTCCTCTTGTTTCATAATTGAGAGAGCAGAAGTCCTTTCTTTCCTTATTGATCCCGGGAACTATACGGGACACAACTACAACATTCTAGTGAGAAATAATTTGCGACCTTAGGATAATCGGATTTTTTAAATTAAAATTCTGGACACCTTAAGACGGGTTTGCCCACCTGGGGTAAGCGTGACATGAGAAGCTTGCCAAATGAGTACATTGACTATTTAGTAAATAACTATATGATTCTACTGGAATATTCCAAATATAGTAAAGTTAGGGAAAAAAATGTTGTGGGCTGGATAGAGAATGGTGAATCCTATTCTAAGATGGTGATGATGGTGATATATTTTAATATGAATTAAATATGTACGTCTATGATTTCCATTGCAATTATTACTTCGCACTTACACATTTTTTTCTTAACAGTATTTATTTAGCAGTGCGTCCCTTATTGACAATTTGTACCCTTCTGTGCACCCTGCTGATACCATGAACCTCTTGCACCAAGCCCCCAGGTTGACTACCACTATACCCCCGGACTAACTTTAATCTTTATTTCAAACTAACGAAACCTGATAGTAGAATTAACCTGTTTCTTCTGTAACTTCAAAGTGTTATGCAGGATTTAAGTAGGTGGAAATGACGGTGCATTTATGTGACCGGATTTTGAATGTCTTCTCAGAAGGTAAATAGCAAGCAATGGCGTCTTGCCAGGTGGCGTGTTGCCAGCTCTAGAAAACAAAGCTTCTTCACTTATGAAATACACTCTGTTCAACAAATTGAAAATCGGACAGACAGATATGCGTCCATGTGGGGAAACAAACGAACAGTATAATATGAGCTCCAAGACTGTCAGAGGCATGAGAGGAGCATAATAGCAGCCTGGCCTCCAAGGGAGAAACTGTGTGGTGACGAGAGAAGCCTAACACGGGTTTCCAACTTTATAAGAGAGATATGGTTACTTGAGAGCGGTAGAATAAGAAGCAGAAGATGGGTAATATCCCCGGCATTGGAAGCATGGACGTATTAACTTCAATCTCAAAAACTGAAGTGATGACATTCAGAACTTACGTGAAAACAGAAATTTTCGCCTAATTGGAGACAAAACTGACCAATATGCGATTACGCTTTCATATTAGTCCAAACATCGGGTTGTCACAAATATAAATTGGAAGAAGGTATCACTGGAAATATAATATAACTATTAATGTAGAATATACCCAGGCCGTAAGGTCTTTTGTGTTTGTACATTCGCTCCGTATAATATAAGCAACGGACCCTGTGTCTACGTTGAATGGGGCGAGTCTCGCCAAAACGAGGCAAACTTTTTTTTTCTTTTTTTTTTAAAGTAAACTGGAAGATTGCATATAAAGTGAAGGATTAGATCAATGTTACAATTGGGAAAGTCAAATCAAGATTACGATTACAGCGACTAGAGCTTATAAATAGCTCAGTTATGTAAAGGCAATAAACGAAATACGAGACGGTGGAATAAGGACAAATATGTATATGGAGCTAGAACACTGGAGATTAAACTAGTTTAACAAGTTTTGTTGTTGAGCAGGAAAATCGGGTAAAGCTTAGTGTGACGGTATTGCCTCCCCTGCTTTGCAATAGCGGTCCAACAGTGGCCAAAACTCAAGAGTATCTAAATGGGCTTCAAAGGTGTCTACCTTCGCACAAGATTACTCTTGGCAGGGATGTAGATAGAAGGGTAATGACACTTCTATCACAAAGGGAGTCTTCACAAGATATTCAGATAAGCAAAAACAATGCTGATTTGGCTTAGCACGTTAATTCTAGAATCTGCCGACTACTTTTGTGAAGAATTGAGCACTGATTAATTTTAGCTCGTTAAGCCCCACCTCTGATTTACTCAGTGGAATTCTTATTATTCTGGTATAGCTCAGTTTAGAGAGTGTGTAGTAAATTGACTGAGACAAACATGCAGTACATTTAAAAGGATTAAATCGAAGTTAAATTTGTAAAATTACAAATAACAAAATTTAATAATCACTTAAGTTTTAACAGTTTGAAAATAATTGAATAGTTTAGAAGAAAAGTTTCATCTTTGATGGATAAAAGAGACGATGAAAAAAAATTCACTTTGGCAGCTTATATATGGAATTTAGCTGCCAATGACGGTTCTGCTCCTTCTTATGGGTTGGTTCTTTTTACACTGCTCCCGCTCGTCGCTGGCCAAGATTGTCGGGTGTAGCTCGTTTCCCTGAAATGTCAAGCAGAGTCTACAAAGTTGGTCCTTCGTCTTAAAGCGTAGGCCACTTGTCCCTTCTTGTTCCAGAGATAGTATTTTCTGCTGGTACCACCAATAACAATGATAAAGAATAGAAACGAAACGCTCTTCCGAGTATTGCGTTTCCAAACACATACGTGTGTGTCCTCTTTCTTCTATTCTACAGTCCCATTTATATTAGAATTTACCCTCGATGAGAATTAAATTTAATCCCTCGAGATAAAACTTTCTTTTACATTTAAATTGAATAGCTTTAGTTTTACATTACATTTAAATGAAAAGGTTAATAGCTCAGATAGAATATGTTTACATTTACATTTCCACTGATTGAAAAGTGTTCACAATATAAATTAAATATGTTTTCATTTATGTTTACACTGATTTGAAAAGTTTGAAACTTCCATTAATTTTAAAGTGTATATGTTAACATCGACATTTACACTGGTTTGAAACTGTAAGTATTATACTTAGAATGTACATCATTTCTTTCATCTTTCCCTCCCTGCTACGTATGGAACCTGGGACTCTTCATGCGTTTAGTTCTCTTTAAGAAACTAGCAATAAAGCAGTCACCAGCCCGTGCAGTGGTGGTTCATGAATCATCATTCTATACGCTGAGGTTGCCAGCCTCAAATGACTGGGACATCCACTAGCGATTTTCACATACTAAAATTCACATGGTAATATACATATATGGTTAACATGTTAGTAATAAAATATAGAATGTAAAATCACAACTTACGCCAATCCTGGCTCACTGACTTTTTGCTCAGATTAATTTTAAAAAAGACTTGAATCGGCCTTTTACACGCGTCTTGGGTGTCGTTAATTTAATAAGTTCCCTCTCTGACTTTGTGTGTTTCCTTCAGTTTCCTCAGACAGCGGCTTTCCTTATTAAAATGATAGAGATTTCCTGGGCTGAATTTGTGTCCTGATAAATACCGCAATAAAAGGTTTCCGGTCTGATAAATGGACATTATGAATTCTGGCACATCTGGTGTCTTTGGCAAGCGTGAATCTCACAGTGAAAAAACACTGAAATGTGTCAGGTTATATTCACTGTCTTACCCCACTCTGTTTGTTATGGGGCTCAATCGACCAGCCAATCTGATTTGAATATTTTGCATGACTCATCTAGTGCAAAATTTCAAACATCACTTTTCTGAAAATGGGCTGTAAACATCTGATTGCCGGGCAGGCGAACTTACAGACACATCGGTAACCTCATACGACAATGTGTGTAAGATGTAACAAATTATTACTTTCGCTAAAGTAATGTCTTATCTGTTGCTTGATCACACACAAAATCCGTCTCTTTACAACCTTGGCGGAGATGCACCCGTACCTTATCAGTGATTAAGCAGATTGCGCTGGGGCGATGCACATGTTAATCTGTGTACTGATATCGGTCGCGCCTGCGATTAACCAACTTGGTTGTTGATAATTTTCTCTTAGCCGCTCCTGCAAACGTTTGGTATTATCAGCCACCAGGAGTGTTAGATAAACAGGCAAGACACAATATACTGAAAGTAACGAAAGAATGTAGATACAAAATATCTGCTACTTAGCAGAGAAATAAAGTGCGACAATTGAAAGCACGCAATAAAATCCGTACCACAAATGTACCGATTCCTGCCGTAGTAGAACAGAGATCGTGAGGGGCCGCCCCGTTGTGTTACACTTATGAAAAGAGTTATTTTTAAACCATAAAGTGTATTGATGTCAACGAACTTCTACTTTTTTGTAGAGACCTGTCAAATAGAGACACAGTACTTGCTGCCAGTCAGGTAGGCTGGGGACTGTCAAAGTCTACGGAAGGCGACCCGACATAAATGCCTGTTGAAATCGAATGCACTGGGCCACAGGCCTAATGAAACAGTGCAATGTAAAGCGCTGAATGATGACGTCACTAAAAAGTAAGCAGAATGACGCTAACCCTGTGGAGTCCCCGCCAGGCTGTGAGAGTGCCGGACCCCTTGCCTCGAAGGGATCCCCCACATGCTACTGGTGGTCACCTTCCCCTGAAATGTGGGGTCAAGGCACAGCAGCAAAGGGCAAGAGTTACTGACCAAGCCCCTAAAACACTCAACAAACTACCAATCAGTAACTGTGGCACAGTTAAAATGACCGCTGAACATCTGTTTCAAAGATGCCCAACATATGACGAACAGAGAAAGCACTTATGGCCGTTGCCAGTATCATTCCTGGAAATTCTATGGAGACACAAATAGCCTCAAGCTGATCGCTGTGTTCTTTAAACAAATTCAAGCAGACGTTTAAGTGTGTACGAAAAAGAAGAAACACATTTTTAAACACTTGACGTGACTGTCGTTTGGGTGATTCAAATCTTTGAAGCTCAAAATGACTACGTTCTAGTCATTGATAAAACTATGCAGTATATTTTAATTTTTCAAGTTTTGATAGGAATTGGGCCAGCTGATTTCATATAAAAATGAAAACAATGTAAAATAAAGTGGAAGTAACTCTTTTAGCGCAAAAGTTTTATAATAAAGGAAATAAAGAAAATTGCGGAAACAAACTGTGTTTTGTGTTTGAAGGGGCGAGCTAAAGATGGTATAAAGTAATGAGCTATTAAATAATAAAAAAACTGTTATTCAACGACTAAATCAATGAGTGGTTTTAAATATAGATTTGGTAGTGACCAACTTTCGTGTGAGATTTAGATTAGGTGTTTAAACTTATCAAAATATGCTTAGTGCGTTTAATTACATTAAGAAAAGTGGTTCCTAATTCTTTTATTTTGCATTTATTTGTTAAATTCTTAAGTTTAAACGAAGCAGTTTATGAGAGGGAGAAAGTTGGAGTACACTGTGACAACAGGAATGATTAATGAAAAATGAGATTGGAGATGACACCGAGATGCTATGGCATGTAAAATTACGCGCTATAGCGCGTAATTTTACATTGTTGCATGGACAGAATTCGACGACAAAATAGATCAACAGTACTGGGGACAAAGTTGTAAATAGATTTGTTCAGCCTACGACATCTGGCATGGTACTTGAAGAACCAGTGTGTGTTTTAGACTTAAGTGCACGCCAGTCGCAGGTTGATTATTTATGAATACTTAAGCTCATACAATCGACTTCAACGGACCCAAACGCAGTTTTATTGGCTATATAAATATTATTTTTGAACATTTGCAATATAGAAAGTTCCAGTTTCGAGCGTACGTCAGCTACAATCTTATTATCGCTGTTCATATAAAACAGCGTGGGAAACTCGGGAGCTGTAGAGATCTACTTTAAAAACACTGATTTCTCTAAAGATCAGCATTGATAAAATCACATCTGCAGAGTTAGGTGGAAAATCAGTTTCGGTTGCGAAAGGAGCCGATTTAAAATGTCTCACAGCATTACCTTTCTTAACAAAATCGGTAGCTGCCTTGTACATTTAATCCTGGGGACACCAGGCACTGAAATGTTTTTTCCCCCGCTCCGTCATCTAAATATCTACTAAATCATTCCCCATGTGATATACCGGCAGAACGCGATCGACCGATTGCCGACTTGTGATATACAGGTATGTTCTGTGACAACTGGAAAGAGTGATGGAAAAACAAAGCGATAGAGAGAAAAGATGCTGGCCAGCTTAACATCGCGGCATAGAAAAAATTCAGCAGCATAATTAATAAACAGCACCGGAGACAGAAGGTGGTGGTGCGCAGTGGCGTACTTAAGGGGTAAGGGGGGAGGAGAGGGGCGGCCCTCCCCGGGCGACAGCCAGGAAAGGGGTACCATTGGACACAATTATGATAGTACATACTGTTAAAAATATACTTGCAAGTGTTTTTCTTTATGGCAGAGGGATGCCAATGGTAGGATCCGCCCCCGGGTGCCAAATATTTTAGGGACGCCTCTGGTGGGGCCACATGATCAGCAGCGGCTTATAGTATGATAAGAAGATCAGTTACGTTTGAAAAAAGTTTTGTCGGTTCACGTTTGTCCACAAGATGTTATGTTGTTAACACATTGTTTTAAATGTTTACTTGATTCATCAACAAAGAGTTTGCTTGATAGAAGTCGAAATTTAGTTTTTTTTATTGATACTTCGTGTCGAACAGGACAATGTAAAAAAGTAACGATAAGGGAAATCTTGAAGATTCGGAACCTCGGTTACATAAAGTATTTTATCACATATGTCAGTACCTAGTCATTGGCCTCCTCTAAACACGTTAATTTACAATCTGAGTAGGAATATATACTGAAAATGAATTTCTTCTGTTGTATTAAGTAGAACGTTGATTTTGCTGATGTTGCTATATCCTAGTTTTATTCCTTTCCTCCTTTAACTCATGTCATGTAGCCATGGCAACAGAACATTATTATTTATAATCCCTATAAGAACGTGTTAGGTAAGCCCAGCACGTGATGCTGATAAATGGCTGCTGTAGAACTGATCATCGTCATCCTTCGGCTCCACAACAGCCATCAAGAAACGTGTGCCAAGTCTTCCTGTCACGTGCCATCAACACAAAGTCTTTATATGTCTTCGTTATCCCCTCACATAAGTGTCTCCGGTTTTCTTCTCCGTGCGTTCTTTGGTCTTCCTCCACCTCACTTACCCTGGGGATTCCTAAACAAGGACTGCCTTGTAATGCTATCAACAGGTTTCGTCAATATGTGTCCTATCCATCGCCAGCGTCTTCTTTTCAACTCTTGTACCCCTGGCACTTGTTTGGTTCTTGTCATCAGTTCCATATTGGTGACCTTGTCACACTTGAAACTCTGTAGCTTTTTGGTTGTTGATTTTTCTGTTCTCCGTGTTTCAGATCCATACAATAGGACTGACTTTTGAATAGAAGATTCTGATTTTTATTTTGGACTTGATTTCTTTTGATTTCCATATATTTCCCAATACAATGAAGGCTCACAACTGATCATGTGAAGTAAAGTAAAATAAAGAAATACAAAGTGGAATTTTGGAGTGTTTTTAACAAATGACCAATACGCTAGAAATGCAGGACGTTTCACAAACAGGAAGTAGAGATAATCCTGTTGTTAGATGGCAAATCTTATCACACTAGTGTACCCGGATGGATAATCGTCTATTTTTAGTAACTTATATTAAGTAAGCGTAGAATACGTACAGAGGTACGTAATCTGAGTATATAGTCATAAACATTCGTTTGTTAACAAAGAAGTTTTGTCCTTGTATAGGCTTTTCGTCGTTCAGCTACACAAAGCCCTCAGAAAATACTGGCTCCACGCAAACACTGCCATATCCATCATAGTTGGTGCCCTTGCCACAGTTAACTGCTCTGTTAGACGAGGTAAGTTTTCTTTACTTCACTACCATACATTGGGGATGGGTGATACTGAGCAAGAAATGTTACAATTAGGAAAGTTAAATGAAGGAAACGAAGACTAGAGTTCACAAACAGTTCAGATTTATTAAGGCAGTATGCCCCGTGTAGTTCGGGGGGGGGGGGGGGGGCCCTATGTGACAAAGAAAGACTTGGACCACTACACCCTCAGGCATGTCGTACAAGGCTACTGGTATGAGGTTGGGCATGGGGCTGACAATCTCATCATGTAAAACAAATTGCCACAGAAACCCACACTACAAGAGCATGTGAATGATTGGTACAGGCCTTTCTGTGAGGGGGCCGTCTGCAGTGGTGAATCCAAGCTCCATAGGGAATGAAAATGATGATGATGATTATTATTGAGGCAGTTCGTGAAGAACGAGAGAGTCGACCAATGCAAAATATCTTATGTATGTTACAACAACATAGAGTAGAGATTACACTAGTTTAATTATCTTTGCTATAGAGCCAGTCTTTATCGTGGCACAGACTTGAGTATACAACTAACTGCTATATCTTTATTACTTGTAACGCAGATGTAATATGTTCTTTTTCATTTAATTAATTGTCCAAATAAACTCGTGCCAAGTTTTCCTGTCATGCACCATCATCTCAAGGTCCTTCCATGTTCTCCCTATCCCTGTTATTTCTGCCTCCTCTTCTCCTCGTGTTTTTCCGTCTACCTCTTCCTCTCATGCCCTGCAGATTCAAGAATATTGCCTTGTAATTTATTTAACAGGTTTCTTCGGTGTGTGTCCTGTCCATCGCCAGCATCTTCTTCTCATCTATTCTTTAACTGGCAATCGTCTGGTTAATGTCATCAGTTCTACATTGGTTACTTTGTCATACCATTTCGATTCTATTCTGCATAAGTATCCATTTATGACAGTCATTTACTTTTTCACTTGATTTATACATTGCTAACACTTTGCATAACATTAATCAACTTTCCCTACCCCGTCTACGTCGATCTAACCTGACTACTTCTGAGTGGCGGTCCTTGTCATCCCTTAAAAAGCGGGATGACATTATCATCAAACCTGCCGATAAAGGTGGTGCATTGGTAGTTTGACGGAAGGACTTGTACATTCAAGAAGGAGTCTCACAGCTCGGCAACTCCACCTTTTACTCACCCAGTTCTGGAGATGCCACAATCCGGCATAATCTTACTGTTCATGCTACTATTCGTGATCTCATCCAAGATAACCTCCTTCCTTCTAGTGCCATGTCTCTCCATATTCTTGATAGTAGTCTAGGTAAACCTTCCTTCTACATGCTTCCTAAGGTTCATAAAATTGACAATCCGGGTCGACCTATTGTTTCAGCCTACTCTTGTCCCACGGAACGTATCTCTGATTTCCTGGATAGTATTTTGCAACCATTAGTGGCCAATCTACCTCCCTATCTTAAGGACACCACCCATGCTATCACTACTTTTGATTCCATCCAATTCACACCTGACCACACTCACCGTCTTTTCCTTCTGGATGTTTGTTCGCTTTATACTTCCATTCCACACTCTGATGGCCTTAAAGCACTACAATTTTTTCTCGACAGACGCACTGACCTTACTTTTAGCACCGGCTCTCTTCTTCGCCTTGCGGAATTGGTCCTCACTCTCAACTCTTTTGAATTCAATGGCCAGTTCTTTAATCAAATTAGTGGCGTGCTAAGGGCACCAAAATGAGCCCGAGTTATGCCTGCCTGTTCATGGGTCACTTTGAATATTTGGTGCTTCAAAGTTACGATGGACCATTACCTGAGTTTTACCGTCGCTATATCGATGTTGGTATTGGTGTCATAGACATGTCTGAAGTCAACCTCCGTAGATTCATTGACTATGTTGGCAATTTCCATCCTGCTATCAAATTCAATTCTCAGATTTCTACCACTTCAGTTAACTTCCTTGACCTCACTGTCAATATTACTCCTACTGGCCTTTCTACCTCTGTCTTTTATAAACCTACTGATGCTCATGGTTTCCTTCTTTACACCTCTTCTCACCCTCCCAGCTGTAAAAATTCCATTCCCTACTCTCAACTTCACCGCTTACGTCGGATATGTCACGATGAAGATGATTTCCGTGAACGAGCTCAAGAAATGCTCGAGTTTTTTCGCCGACGTCACTATCCTGAAAGAGTCTTATCTGATGCCCTTAAACGCATTAGTCCCGTCACTCGTCAGGTTGCACTTACTGCTAAACCTACTACTACATCTGACAGACTCAAACTTGTCTTAACTTTCCACCCTCACTGTTTGGCGGTGAAAAAAATTCTGTTCCGTCATCTGCCTATTCACCACTCCGATCCTGATACCAGAGAGTTGTTTCGTGAAACCCCTTTGGTGGCATATCGTAAGGATAAGAATTTTAGGGATATTCTTGTGCATAGTCGCTTGAGACAAACTAGTCCTTCTCACTTTGGTACTAAACCGTGCCAACGCCGCATATGTAAGACCTGTCCTTTTGTACTCCAAACGCAGTCAGTCTCCTTTCCGAACGGTAAATTTGCCATTGGGGAGTCTTTCACGTGCGAATCCAGAAACCTGATTTATGCTATCATCTGCAAGAGGTGTGGCATGACATATATTGGTGAAACTGGCAGACGTTTGCCAGATAGGTTTCGGGAGCACTTGAATGACATCCATCATGGCAAACATTTACCGGTGGCCCTTCACTTCAACAGCCCTGACCATTCAGGTAACTCTGACATTCATGTCACTGCCCTCCGTTCATGTATCGGCGACGACCAAACTCGCTTTTCGTTGGAGAATCGTCTCATTTTTCAAATGGGCGTTTTAGCTCCTGCTGGGATGAATGTCCAGCATCATTTTGCATAATTCTGGTGGCTTCTGTCGTTATTTTCCTATCTATCCTTGTTTTTGCTTTGGTTCGTTTCGTTTCCTCAGTTATCTGTTCTTAGCCGTCACTAGCTCCTACGTCACTTCCGCATGACGCCTTATTTTTTCAGCCATTTTGAATGTTCCTTTCTTCGATCCAGCTAAGTGATTTTTTACGCATTTTAATGTTGTTGTTCATTTCTGTCTTCGTTTCGTTGATTATTTACTTTCTTGTTTCGACATGTCTTTCTGGTTTCACGATTTTCTTGCATTATTACTGTTATCGTTTCGCTCATCACCGTGGTTTCATCTGCTTGTATCGCTCATTTGACGTTTTCCTCATCATCATAGACCTTTGTAGTACCTATATGTACTTCTTGTCCTTGTCACCTGTTCGTAACGGTGGCTGACGAAGGGTAAAACCCGAAACGTCACTTGTCTCATGTGTACCGTTTATTTGTAAAACTGATTTCATACCATATTATTTTTTAATTTATATATTTATTTTTTCACTTGCTTGTCTCTTAAACGTCGAAGTTAGTCTCTAGTGCGCATGTGACCAGAGAATGTGACATCATCTGTCGCATAGTACACATGACATTGTGGCTATGTCACATCATCTGTCGCAACTTTCTCTCCTTGTACGAAATACAAGTTACACTACACTCAAATGCACACAATTCTGTGACAAATACGCACGAACGTGAAAACAAACTATGAATAACATAATGGATAGGGGTTGACCGACACGATAACTAAAGGTTTAATAAAGTTTATTATCAATAGAAGATCACAACAATAAGCATATACATCACTAGATCATGGTTTACAGACAAAAGAAGAAATTAATCAAATAGGTTCTCCCCCTCTGGTAAAGGAAAAGAAAAGACGATCCCTGTAGTGAAATTGACAGAGATACAACGGTAAAATACCTCCAAGGATAACCTATAAGGATAAAAAACATAATGCGTAGGCTGCTGATGTACATGATCGCCCAGACCGCGGGTCATCACCCTACATAAAAATTGACTTGCTAGACAGGAGGGGAACGGCGGATCAAAAAGGAAAAAAAATGACTGGAAAGATTGCGTGAGACTAGAAAGGCTAAAGAGACGCAATTGGGGGGGGGGGGAAACGGAGAAAAGTCACGTTTCCCAAGTTGACATAAAAAGTAAGCAACTCGACAGAAGGGACCATTGATATGTTACGCCACAGTCATTTATTGGACGCTTTTGCAATACCAAGCCCTTGATTTGAATTCAGCGGCTAAAACGCAGATGTTTGGAATATTACAAAATTTAAAAAGTACTTTTTTCTTAATATTAATGTTAGGAATATAAAAATTAGCTGGCCGGATGGCCTATTCTGAGCAGTGAACTAATATGTTCTTAATTTTACAGACGGATAGATAATATTGAAGATAATGACAAAAGACAGTGTTGTTCACATCATCGACAGACTGTATTGAATCTAAAAGTGTCGCTAATTGCACAAAAAAACACGACCTTGGGACGCAGGTGTTCAAATTTACTTAGTATGGAGGAGAGGGTTTTTGGGTGGTAGCTGTGTCTAAAAATAACTTTTAACGACAAAATTTTGGAGGGGAGAGAAAGGTTGGTTCAAAAATCAAGTACATTTTTGTAGAAACACAAGTAGAGACGGACAGACTAACAGATAACCATCCATACTTGACTGAAGCATGACTGAAATGACTTTAGTGTAGGAAATTTGAAATTCAAATAAACCTAGGCAGTGATTGGCCACAGACAATCATATCATTAGCGCTCAGACGCGAAAGTGGGGCCATTCTTCAATAGTTGTTCAGTGATAGACACAGATTTTAAAGTGTGGTGATTTCCATATGAAAGAAAGTGAAAGAAAGTTAGGGACGCCATACTATAGCCAGCAGCTCAGCTGAGTTTTGCTAGCAATTCTGTGTTATTTATTCATAATCTGGTAAGATTGAAATTATTTCCTTATATATTTTGAATATTGTTTCATGTTTGAGTGATTTGATACTGCCATATCGAAATCTAGCCTTACAAACAAGTAGGGATTTGCTCTAGACCCCCCGCCCAGTTCAGGGTCTAGGGACCAACAATATACATAAACTCCAACAAGGGTTAGGCAAGACAGATCAAGTGTTGAGAATAATGAAACATATTACCTATCCTCTTTTAGGGCAGAAAACTAATAAATATTTTTCAGAATCTATAGTCTGGGAGGATCTATCTGATGTAAAACCACCATGGTAAATGTGCTGTTTGGTCAGAGAGATCTGACCTGTCTGTATGATGTGGTTGTTGTGTCAGTGTTGTGTCCAGACGTGGGTAGAGAATAGATTTTGACACATGGCCCATACTTTGATTGCAGAGCTGTGAGTTTCTGTTGTCAACCAAGCAGTGTCTATTCAGTTGGTGACTTACTCGAGTGTATCTGTGCAGTACTTGTGACAGAGACCACCATTATTGCCCGCCAGCACGGAGAGGTGGGACCCTGATTTCAGCACCAGAGCTACAACTACAAGATGAGTGAGCCTCTGGTCTGCTGGACATTCACCAACGCCGTTTAGTTACTAATACCCCATAAAAATTCCCACCATTTTCTGGACACTGTGTAGTCAATATAGACAGGTGTGATGAGGCCACCCCAACAGCACAAACATTAAATATCCTCCCAAGTAGATGACTACTAGAACATTTTAATAAAACTAACTAGTATAGTACATATATATGTACACTATTGCATTTATGATATAATATTCCATGCATTTCTTTCATAATCTCTAAATCCTTTTAAGTTCTGGTCAACCTAAAAAATTGATCCAGAACAAAATAAATGTAATATAATTCTATCAAAAAAATTTTACACACGTGAGTTAGTTCAGTGTGTTGTAATATTTGTTAAATATTATTAGTCTTGTTAAATATCTGTGGGTATATCTATAACCTATTACACCACCCTACATATCAGAACCCTAGACACTTTACGTAACCACATTCATTAAAAAAAAATTAAGTGTGAGGTCGTAGTGGTAGCAAGAAAGGCCTTCTGACAATTCACAACTACATTTTATCTCAGGAGCCTTCACAGCTGGCCTCATACAATTACAATTAGTAATATCACCATCATACAATACCATCAAACACCACTACATAAATTGGGGTCTTGTCCAGGGATAATTAGCCCAACAGTAATATTAGGATCTCCTGGTGGGAGAAATAAAAGTAGGGAAATAAATTGTAAAATTCCCTTTAAAATTAAAAGTGTCCCTGTAGATAAAAGTTGGTGAATCTTCACAGCCAGTAATAATTAATTAGTTAACTGGTTAGTTAGAATTAGTTAGACTATAGTCATAAGAAGTACTTAGTGTATTTACTGGTTAGAGATTTAGCTTGTATATTATTATATTGTCTAAAAAGTATGGCGGAGCTGGCAAAATTTAGATCAGCTGCTGTGCTCAACGCGAAGGAGATGGGAATGGATGGTCAAATTTTAATTCAATATGTAACGGCTGAATGTGATAAATATATTGAACGGGAAGAAAGGAGATTAGAAAAAGAGGCTGAAAGAAAATTAGAGGCTGAAAGGTTAGCTGAAGAGAAGAGGTTACAAATTGAGGCTGATAGAGAAATTAAGAGGCTGCAGATTGAGGCAGAAGAAAAACGACAGCAAAGGGAGGCAGAAGATAAAAAGGCCGAAAGGGAGGCAGAAGAAAAAAGATTGACTGCCGAAAGGGAGGCAGAAGATAGAAGGTTGCAAAGGGAGCACGAATTACGACTAAGGGAGCTGGAATTACAAGGCCAGGCTCCTGAAAATGGTGCCAGCCCTTTTGCCTCAGATGCTACGCCTAGTCTGGGAGCCTCAAACTCCGCTATGGGGTTTCATTTAGACCATTTTGTTGAAAAAGACGATGACATAGAGGGGTACCTAGGACGTTTTGAGTTATTAGCTACTACATATGGGTTAGAGAGAGAGAGAGGTGGAGCTTAAAGCTATCACAGGGATTGAGAGGTACTTCTTATGAAGTATTTGCCAAAATGAACAGGGAAGACCAAGACAATTATGACATGTTAAAGCAGGCTTTGTTATTAAGGTACGAGAAGAATGGTGAATTTTATCGTAAGAAATTTAGAAATGCCAAACTGTTGTCTGGGGAGACATACCACCAATTCTCTGCTAGACTAGAAACCTATTTGGAGAAATGGACGGCTCTGGGGAAGACCCAAGATCTTAAAGAAATGATCATGATTGAGCAATTGAGAGAGTCCATGGCTCCAGACATGAGAAAATTTCTCATGGAACAAGGTGCAGAGAAGTTGGGGGAAATTTTAAATGTTGCTGAGAGGTATCAGGCAGCTCAGGCAGAGGTAAGTGGTGCTAAAAAGAAGCACATAGACAATTTTAAAGCTCCACAGCAATTTAATAAATTTGATAATAGAGAGCAGGGAAATAAAGGTAGGACAAACTTTGAGCGGCCAAGAAATGACTATCGCGACAGAAACTCACAGTTCAATGACCAAAAGTTCAATGAAAGAAAACCGTTGAACCAAGGAAAAAGATGGTGTAAATGGTGCAAGAAGGATAACCATAACACCGAATTTTGTAGAAGGAAACCTTCAAACATTGTGCAATGAAGTCGGGGACGCAAAGATTAAAGGTTAATCCTAATGGACAACAGGAACCTTATCACCCCCCAGTTTGTGAGGATGTTATTTGTAATGGGGTCACCATAAGGTGCCTTTATGATACAGGTTTGGATTATGATTCAGTTGTGACGTTTAGCCTAGTGGACCCACGTCAGTATACCACAGAAACAGTGGAAATACAAGGGGCGACTAAGGACATACCACTCATGACACTTCCCATCGCAAGGATAACGGTGAAAACTCGCTATGTGGAAGGAGAAATCAGAGCAGCAGTGATAGATGAACCAATCTACCCTCTGATATTGGGGTGTAGATACGTCTTCTTGGGGAATCCCGAGAGACCTGTGATCATGGCGACAGTGCAGACCAGGTCACAGAAGAAGGAGGAAGAAGGTGAACCTATAAATGCTCATCCAGAGGAGATGAGGAAGGCGCAGGCTGAGGATAGGACACTCAAGCCCTGTTTTAAAAAATTGCCCAAATGCCACACACCTCCGAGCAAGGGGGAATATTTCATGAAGAACAAACTATTATATAGGAAGACAGGAACTAGATCCACTGGTCACGGACAGTTAGTTCTTCCCAAGATATATAGGGCAAACTTAATAAGGAGCTTACATGTTGGAAAAGATGGTGACCATGAGAAAGTCGGTACCATCTGCCAAAAGATTGCTCGAAAATACTATTGGCCCGACGTAAATGTCGATGTTGAAAACTTTGTAGAAGCATGTGGCGTATTTCATGAGGGAACACCCACAAAGGGAAAATATGTGCAGGACCTAGAAACGCCACGGGGCAACTTTAGGCCTGAAAGGAAAACTAATTATACTCGGGTAGACAAAGTGGAATGGGAGCCCCCTTTTCACACCCAGTCTTCACTTGAATGGATTAACATGGCCACTATGCGAAGAGTACAAAGAAGAAATTTTACCCAGGATAAGATGACAATCCCTCGGTCAGACTTATATAAACTGGAAGAACAGACAAGAGAGCGAAGATCTCTCATAAGCAATCTAAAGTGGGGAGACAAACCCCAGAAAAAAATTGGTAGTGGTCGATTTGTGAGTGATGATTCTAGGAAGAAAAGTCCTCATTATAAAGCTTCTAAGGGACGGGACCAGATGGGTTCCATGAAAAATAAGTATGATAAATTAAAGATCCAGATGTAGCTTTATTAAGGACCTGGACAGATGAGAAGGCGGAAGAGACTGTTACCTCATCGTATCAATACGTGAACGAACTGACCACTCGTTTGAAAGCTGGATGGAAACTGGCAAATGATAATTTGAAACAAGCCAGGAAGAAACATGCAGCATATTTTAATAGGAAGGCAAAGGACAGGGAACTGGCAGTCGGAGAGAAGGTGCTGCTTCTACTACCCGGAAGCCAGAATAAATTACAAATTGGTTGGCAAGGTCCATATACGGTTCTAGAGAAGGTGTCTAGAACAAACTATAAAATTGACAAAAAGGGGAAGGAAAAAGTTTATCATGTAAACCTGTTAAAGAAGTATCTGGACAGACCACTCCAGGAAAGCACCCCCTTATTGACCTTGGCTATTGCAACCCAGATGCAAAAAGAACCACTCACCTCACATGAATACCCATTACATCCTTGTGAAACAGCAGCACAGGTAAAAGTCAGTAAGCACCTGACTAAAAACCAGAGGGAGAGAGTTCAACAGGTTCTGGAGGAACATACAGATGTATTAACAGATAAACCAGGCCATACAAATTTGCTACAGTATGACATGAAACTGGTAGACTCAAACCCAATCTGTATGAGAGCCTATTCTATTCCGTTCGCGAAGGAGAAGGCATTGAAGGAAGAAATAGAGTATTTGTTGAAGGAGGGGATTATTTCGCACAGTGAATCATCTTTTAGTTCTAGTGTCGTTTTGTTGAGAAAACCGTCTGGGGAACACAGACTGTGCATAGATTACAGGAAACTGAATGCTGTCACAGAAGGACAAGTGGATCCATTACCAGACACAAAACAGTTATTTGCCAGACTGAACAAGGCAAAATACTTTTCAAAGGTGGATCTTAGTAAAGGCTATTACCAGATCCCAGTGAAGCCTGAAGTGAGACCTTATTTGGCTTTTAGCACTTCGGATGGACATTATGAATTCAATATGCTACCATTCGGACTGAAAAATGCTCCGAGTGTGTTTTCAAGGATGATGCGAAAATTGTTGGATCCCCTGAATAACCCATGTATCACGAATTTCATGGATGATATTCTCGTCGCCACAGAGACATTTGAAGAACACATTGAAGCTCTGGAGATGTTGTTTGATAGACTTCGGGAGGCGAACTTAACTGCTAGGCCAACAAAATGTTGTATTGGATGCAAAGAGTTGGAATTCTTGGGACACACTGTATATCAGGGTAATATGACCCCTGATCCTAAGAACTTGGAAAAAACTGCAGAGAGCACCTAGGCCACAAACAAAAAAAGGACGTGCGATCATTTGTGTCGTTATGCGGATTTTATCAGAAATACATCAAGAATTTTAACGCTATTTGTGCTCCTCTGACTGATCTGACTCGCAAGGGACTTCCAGATAAAATTATTTGGACTGCACAATGTGAACTAGCGTTCCAAGAGTTAAAGGAAAAACTCACTAGCAAGCCTATTCTCAAACTGCCTGATTTGACACAGGACTTTGTCTTAAGAACCGATGCAAGTAATGTAGGACTCGGAGGGGCTTTGTTGCAAAGATCATCTTCACCTGATGGGGAACTTAAACCAGTCGCTTATGCAAGCCGCAAATTGAATAAGGCGGAACAAGGATACTCCACAAGCGAAAAAGAATGTTTAGCATTAATCTGGGCAATAAAGAAGTTTCAAATCTATCTGTATGGTAGGACTTTTGTGGTGGAGACGGACCATCAGCCTCTCGTGTTCTTGTCTCAGGCTAAGCATGAAAACGCAAGATTGCTGAGGTGGTCTTTGTTGCTTCAACCTTATCAGTTTAGTATCCAATATATCCCAGGCAAATTGAATGTCGGTGCAGATTTCCTCAGTCGGCACCCCTGTGATCAAAATTAGAGTAGTGGCAGACGTGAGGAGTAATTTTACCTATGTGAAGGATAAAAAAACATAATGCGTAGGCTGCTGATGTACATGATCGCCCAGACCGCGGGTCATCACCCTCCATAAAAATTGACTCGCTAGACAGGAGGGGAACGGCGGATCAAAAAGGAAAAAAATATGACTGGAAAGATTGCGTGAGACTAGAAAGGCTAAGGAGACGCAATTGGGGGGGAAACGGAGAAAAGTCACGTTTCCCAAGTTGACATAAAAAGTAAGCAACTCGACAGAAGGGACCATAGATATGTTACGCCACAGTCATTTATTGGACGCTTTTGCAATACCAAGCCCTTGATTTGAATTCAGCGGCTAAAACGCAGATGTTTGGAATATTACAAAATTTAAAAAGTACTTTTTTCTTAATATTAATGTTAGGAATATAAAAATTAGCTGGCCGGATGGCCTATTCTGAGCAGTGAACTAATATGTTCTTAATTTTACAGACGGATAGATAATATTGAAGATAATGACAAAAGACAGTGTTGTTCACATCATCGACAGACTGTATTGAATCTAAAAGTGTCGCTAATTGCACAAAAAAAAACACGACCTTGGGACGCAGGTGTTCAAATTTACTTAGTATGGAGGAGAGGGTTTTTGGGTGGTAGCTGTGTCTAAAAATAACTTTTAACGACAAAATTTTGGAGGGGAGAGAAAGGTTGGTTCAAAAATCAAGTACATTTTTGTAGAAACACAAGTAGAGACGGACAGACTAACAGATAACCATCCATACTTGACTGAAGCATGACTGAAATGACTTTAGTGTAGGAAATTTGAAATTCAAATAAACCTAGGCAGTGATTGGCCACAGACAATCATATCATTAGCGCTCAGACGCGAAAGTGGGGCCATTCTTCAATAGTTGTTCAGTGATAGACACAGATTTTAAAGTGTGGTGATTTCCATATGAAAGAAAGTGAAAGAAAGTTTAGGGACGCCATACTATAGCCAGCAGCTCAGCTGAGTTTTGCTAGCAATTCTGTGTTATTTATTCATAATCTGGTAAGATTGAAATTATTTCCTTATATATTTTGAATATTGTTTCATGTTTGAGTGATTTGATACTGCCATATCGAAATCTAGCCTTACAAACAAGTAGGGATTTGCTCTAGACCCCCCGCCCAGTTCAGGGTCTAGGGACCAACAATATACATAAACTCCAACAAGGGTTAGGCAAGACAGATCAAGTGTTGAGAATAATGAAACATATTACCTATCCTCTTTTAGGGCAGAAAACTAATAAATATTTTTCAGAATCTATAGTCTGGGAGGATCTATCTGATGTAAAACCACCATGGTAAATGTGCTGTTTGGTCAGAGAGATCTGACCTGTCTGTATGATGTGGTTGTTGTGTCAGTGTTGTGTCCAGACGTGGGTAGAGAATAGATTTTGACACATGGCCCATACTTTGATTGCAGAGCTGTGAGTTTCTGTTGTCAACCAAGCAGTGTCTATTCAGTTGGTGACTTTACTCGAGTGTATCTGTGCAGTACTTGTGACAGAGACCACCATTATTGCCCGCCAGCACGGAGAGGTGGGACCACCTGATTTCAGCACCAGAGCTACAACTACAAGATGAGTGAGCCTCTGGTCTGCTGGACATTCACCAACGCCGTTTAGTTACTAATACCCCATAAAAATTCCCACCATTTTCTGGACACTGTGTAGTCAATATAGACAGGTGTGATGAGGCCACCCCAACAGCACAAACATTAAATATCCTCCCAAGTAGATGACTACTAGAACATTTTAATAAAACTAACTAGTATAGTACATATATATGTACACTATTGCATTTATGATATAATATTCCATGCATTTCTTTCATAATCTCTAAATCCTTTTAAGTTCTGGTCAACCTAAAAAATTGATCCAGAACAAAATAAATGTAATATAATTCTATCAAAAAAATTTTACACACGTGAGTTAGTTCAGTGTATTTTAACATTTATTAATATTATTAGTCTTGTTAAATATCTGTGGGTATATCTATAACCTATTACACCACCCTACATATCATAACCCTAGACACTTTACGTAGCCACATTCATTAAAAAAAATTAAGTGTGAGGTCGTAGTGGTAGCAAGAAAGGCCTTCTGACAATTCACAACTACATTTTATCTCAGGAGCCTTCACAGCTGGCCTCATACAATTACATTTAGTAATATCACCATCATACAATACCATCAAACACCACTACATAAATTGGGGTCTTGTCCAGGGATAATTAGCCCAACAGTAATATTAGGATCTCCTGGTGGGAGAAATAAAAGTAGGGAAATAAATTGTAAAATTCCCTTTAAAATTAAAAGTGTCCCTGCAGATAAAAGTTGGTGAATCTTCACAGCCAGTAATAATTAATTAGTTAACTGGTTAGTTAGAATTAGTTAGACTATAGTCATAAGAAGTACTTAGTGTATTTACTGGTTAGAGATTTATCTTGTATATTATTATATTGTCTAAAAAGTATGGCGGAGCTGGCAAAATTTAGATCAGCTGCTGTGCTCACCGCGAAGGAGATGGGAATGGATGGTCAAATTTTAATTCAATATGTAACGGCTGAATGTGATAAATATATTGAACGGGAAGAAAGGAGATTAGAAAAAGAGGCTGAAAGAAAATTAGAGGCTGAAAGGTTAGCTGAAGAGAAGAGGTTACAAATTGAGGCTGATAGAGAAATTAAGAGGCTGCAGATTGAGGCAGAAGAAAAACGACAGCAAAGGGAGGCAGAAGATAAAAAGGCCGAAAGGGAGGCAGAAGAAAAAAGATTGACTGCCGAAAGGGAGGCAGAAGATAGAAGGTTGCAAAGGGAGCACGAATTACGACTAAGGGAGCTGGAATTACAAGGCCAGGCTCCTGAAAATGGTGCCAGCCCTTTTGCCTCAGATGCTACGCCTAGTCTGGGAGCCTCAAACTCCGCTATGGGGTTTCATTTAGACCATTTTGTTGAAAAAGACGATGACATAGAGGGGTACCTAGGACGTTTTGAGTTATTAGCTACTACATATGGGTTAGAGAGAGAGAGGTGGAGCTTAAAGCTATCACAGGGATTGAGAGGTACTTCTTATGAAGTATTTGCCAAAATGAACAGGGAAGACCAAGACAATTATGACATGTTAAAGCAGGCTTTGTTATTAAGGTACGAGAAGAATGGTGAATTTTATCGTAAGAAATTTAGAAATGCCAAACTGTTGTCTGGGGAGACATACCACCAATTCTCTGCTAGACTAGAAACCTATTTGGAGAAATGGACGGCTCTGGGGAAGACCCAAGATCTTAAAGAAATGATCATGATTGAGCAATTGAGAGAGTCCATGGCTCCAGACATGAGAAAATTTCTCATGGAACAAGGTGCAGAGAAGTTGGGGGAAATTTTAAATGTTGCTGAGAGGTATCAGGCAGCCCAGGCAGAGGTAAGTGGTGCTAAAAAGAAGCACATAGACAATTTTAAAGCTCCACAGCAATTTAATAAATTTGATAATAGAGAGCAGGGAAATAAAGGTAGGACAAACTTTGAGCGGCCAAGAAATGACTATCGCGACAGAAACTCACAGTTCAATGACCAAAAGTTCAATGAAAGAAAACCGTTGAACCAAGGAAAAAGATGGTGTAAATGGTGCAAGAAGGATAACCATAACACCGAATTTTGTAGAAGGAAACCTTCAAACATTGCTGCAATGAAGTCGGGGGACGCAAAGATTAAAGGTTAATCCTAATGGACAACAGGAACCTTATCACCCCCCAGTTTGTGAGGATGTTATTTGTAATGGGGTCACCATAAGGTGCCTTTATGATACAGGTTTGGATTATGATTCAGTTGTGAAGTCTAGCCTAGTGGACCCAAGTCAGTATACCACAGAAACAGTGGAAATACAAGGGGCGACTAAGGACATACCACTCATGACACTTCCCATCGCAAGGATAACGGTGAAAACTCGCTATGTGGAAGGAGAAATCAGAGCAGCAGTGATAGATGAACCAATCTACCCTCTGATATTGGGGTGTAGATACGTCTTCTTGGGGAATCCCGAGAAACCTGTGATCATGGCGACAGTGCAGACCAGGTCACAGAAGAAGGAGGAAGAAGGTGAACCTATAAATGCTCATCCAGAGGAGATGAGGAAGGCGCAGGCTGAGGATAGGACACTCAAGCCCTGTTTTAAAAAATTGCCCAAATGCCACACACCTCCGAGCAAGGGGGAATATTTCATGAAGAACAAACTATTATATAGGAAGACAGGAACTAGATCCACTGGTCACGGACAGTTAGTTCTTCCCAAGATATATAGGGCAAACTTAATAAGGAGCTTACATGTTGGAAAAGATGGTGACCATGAGAAAGTCGGTACCATCTGCCAAAAGATTGCTCGAAAATACTATTGGCCCGACGTAAATGTCGATGTTGAAAACTTTGTAGAAGCATGTGGCGTATTTCATGAGGGAACACCCACAAAGGGAAAATATGTGCAGGACCTAGAAACGCCACGGGGCAACTTTAGGCCTGAAAGGAAAACTAATTATACTCGGGTAGACAAAGTGGAATGGGAGCCCCCTTTTCACACCCAGTCTTCACTTGAATGGATTAACATGGCCACTATGCGAAGAGTACAAAGAAGAAATTTTACCCAGGATAAGATGACAATCCCTCGGTCAGACTTATATAAACTGGAAGAACAGACAAGAGAGCGAAGATCTCTCATAAGCAATCTAAAGTGGGGAGACAAACCCCAGAAAAAAATTGGTAGTGGTCGATTTGTGAGTGATGATTCTAGGAAGAAAAGTCCTCATTATAAAGCTTCTAAGGGACGGGACCAGATGGGTTCCATGAAAAATAAGTATGATAAATTAAAGATCCAGATGTAGCTTTATTAAGGACCTGGACAGATGAGAAGGCGGAAGAGACTGTTACCTCATCGTATCAATACGTGAACGAACTGACCACTCGTTTGAAAGCTGGATGGAAACTGGCAAATGATAATTTGAAACAAGCCAGGAAGAAACATGCAGCATATTTTAATAGGAAGGCAAAGGACAGGGAACTGGCAGTCGGAGAGAAGGTGCTGCTTCTACTACCGGGAAGCCAGAATAAATTACAAATTGGTTGGCAAGGTCCATATACGGTTCTAGAGAAGGTGTCTAGAACAAACTATAAAATTGACAAAAAGGGGAAGGAAAAAGTTTATCATGTAAACCTGTTAAAGAAGTATCTGGACAGACCACTCCAGGAAAGCACCCCCTTATTGACCTTGGCTATTGCAACCCAGATGCAAAAAGAACCACTCACCTCACATGAATACCCATTACATCCTTGTGAAACCGCAGCACAGGTAAAAGTCAGTAAGCACCTGACTAAAAACCAGAGGGAGAGAGTTCAACAGGTTCTGGAGGAACATACAGATGTATTAACAGATAAACCAGGCCATACAAATTTGCTACAGTACGACATGAAACTGGTAGACTCAAACCCAATCTGTATGAGAGCCTATTCTATTCCGTTCGCGAAGGAGAAGGCATTGAAGGAAGAAATAGAGTATTTGTTGAAGGAGGGGATTATTTCGCACAGTGAATCATCTTTTAGTTCTAGTGTCCTTTGTTGAGAAAACCGTCTGGGGAACACAGATTGTGCATAGATTACAGGAAACTGAATGCTGTCACAGAAGGACAAGTGGATCCATTACCAGACACAAAACAGTTATTTGCCAGACTGAACAAGGCAAAATACTTTTCAAAGGTGGATCTTAGTAAAGGCTATTACCAGATCCCAGTGAAGCCTGAAGTGAGACCTTATTTGGCTTTTAGCACTTCGGATGGACATTATGAATTCAATATGCTACCATTCGGACTGAAAAATGCTCCGAGTGTGTTTTCAAGGATGATGCGAAAATTGTTGGATCCCCTGAATAACCCATGTATCACGAATTTCATGGATGATATTCTCGTCGCCACAGAGACATTTGAAGAACACATTGAAGCTCTGGAGATGTTGTTTGATAGACTTCGGGAGGCGAACTTAACTGCTAGGCCAACAAAATGTTGTATTGGATGCAAAGAGTTGGAATTCTTGGGACACACTGTATATCAGGGTAATATGACCCCTGATCCTAAGAACTTGGAAAAACTGCAGAGAGCACCTAGGCCACAAACAAAAAAGGACGTGCGATCATTTGTGTCGTTATGCGGATTTTATCAGAAATACATCAAGAATTTTAACGCTATTTGTGCTCCTCTGACTGATCTGACTCGCAAGGGACTTCCAGATAAAATTATTTGGACTGCACAATGTGAACTAGCGTTCCAAGAGTTAAAGGAAAAACTCACTAGCAAGCCTATTCTCAAACTGCCTGATTTGACACAGGACTTTGTCTTAAGAACCGATGCAAGTAATGTAGGACTCGGAGGGGCTTTGTTGCAAAGATCATCTTCACCTGATGGGGAACTTAAACCAGTCGCTTATGCAAGCCGCAAATTGAATAAGGCGGAACAAGGATACTCCACAAGCGAAAAAGAATGTTTAGCATTAATCTGGGCAATAAAGAAGTTTCAAATCTATCTGTATGGTAGGACTTTTGTGGTGGAGACGGACCATCAGCCTCTCGTGTTCTTGTCTCAGGCTAAGCATGAAAACGCAAGATTGCTGAGGTGGTCTTTGTTGCTTCAACCTTATCAGTTTAGTATCCAATATATCCCAGGCAAATTGAATGTCGGTGCAGATTTCCTCAGTCGGCACCCCTGTGATCAAAATTAGAGTAGTGGCAGACGTGAGGAGTAATTTTACCTATGTGTATCGCTGGTTTTGGAACTTGCCATAGGCATGTTTTCAAGTGGGGAGATGTGTAGTGAAATTGACAGAGATACAACGGTAAAATACCTCCAAGGATAACATATAAGGATAAAAAACATAATGCGTAGGCTGCTGATGTACATGATCGCCCAGACCGCGGGTCATCACCCTCCATAAAAATTGACTCGCTAGACAGGAGGGGAACGGCGGATCAAAAAGGAAAAAAATATGACTGGAAAGATTGCGTGAGACTAGAAAGGCTAAGGAGACGCAATTGGGGGGGGGGGGGAAACGGAGAAAAGTCACGTTTCCCAAGTTGACATAAAAAGTAAGCAACTCGACAGAAGGGACCATAGATATGTTACGCCACAGTCATTTATTGGACGCTTTTGCAATACCAAGCCCTTGATTTGAATTCAGCGGCTAAAACGCAGATGTTTGGAATATTACAAAATTTAAAAAGTACTTTTTTCTTAATATTAATGTTAGGAATATAAAAATTAGCTGGCCGGATGGCCTATTCTGAGCAGTGAACTAATATGTTCTTAATTTTACAGACGGATAGATAATATTGAAGATAATGACAAAAGACAGTGTTGTTCACATCATCGACAGACTGTATTGAATCTAAAAGTGTCGCTAATTGCACACAAAAAAAAAACACGACCTTGGGACGCAGGTGTTCAAATTTACTTAGTATGGAGGAGAGGGTTTTTGGGTGGTAGCTGTGTCTAAAAATAACTTTTAACGACAAAATTTTGGAGGGGAGAGAAAGGTTGGTTCAAAAATCAAGTACATTTTTGTAGAAACACAAGTAGAGACGGACAGACTAACAGATAACCATCCATACTTGACTGAAGCATGACTGAAATGACTTTAGTGTAGGAAATTTGAAATTCAAATAAACCTAGGCAGTGATTGGCCACAGACAATCATATCATTAGCGCTCAGACGCGAAAGTGGGGCCATTCTTCAATAGTTGTTCAGTGATAGACACAGATTTTAAAGTGTGGTGATTTCCATATGAAAGAAAGTGAAAGAAAGTTAGGGACGCCATACTATAGCCAGCAGCTCAGCTGAGTTTTGCTAGCAATTCTGTGTTATTTATTCATAATCTGGTAAGATTGAAATTATTTCCTTATATATTTTGAATATTGTTTCATGTTTGAGTGATTTGATACTGCCATATCGAAATCTAGCCTTACAAACAAGTAGGGATTTGCTCTAGACCCCCCGCCCAGTTCAGGGTCTAGGGACCAACAATATACATAAACTCCAGCAAGGGTTAGGCAAGACAGATCAAGTGTTGAGAATAATGAAACATATTACCTATCCTCTTTTAGGGCAGAAAACTAATAAATATTTTTCAGAATCTATAGTCTGGGAGGATCTATCTGATGTAAAACCACCATGGTAAATGTGCTGTTTGGTCAGAGAGATCTGACCTGTCTGTATGATGTGGTTGTTGTGTCAGTGTTGTGTCCAGACGTGGGTAGAGAATAGATTTTGACACATGGCCCATACTTTGATTGCAGAGCTGTGAGTTTCTGTTGTCAACCAAGCAGTGTCTATTCAGTTGGTGACTTACTCGAGTGTATCTGTGCAGTACTTGTGACAGAGACCACCATTATTGCCCGCCAGCACGGAGAGGTGGGACCACCTGATTTCAGCACCAGAGCTACAACTACAAGATGAGTGAGCCTCTGGTCTGCTGGACATTCACCAACGCCGTTTAGTTACTAATACCCCATAAAAATTCCCACCATTTTCTGGACACTGTGTAGTCAATATAGACAGGTGTGATGAGGCCACCCCAACAGCACAAACATTAAATATCCTCCCAAGTAGATGACTACTAGAACATTTTAATAAAACTAACTAGTATAGTACATATATATGTACACTATTGCATTTATGATATAATATTCCATGCATTTCTTTCATAATCTCTAAATCCTTTTAAGTTCTGGTCAACCTAAAAAATTGATCCAGAACAAAATAAATGTAATATAATTCTATCAAAAAAATTTTACACACGTGAGTTAGTTCAGTGTGTTGTAATATTTGTTAAATATTATTAGTCTTGTTAAATATCTGTGGGTATATCTATAACCTATTACACCACCCTACATATCAGAACCCTAGACACTTTACGTAACCACATTCATTAAAAAAAATTAAGTGTGAGGTCGTAGTGGTAGCAAGAAAGGCCTTCTGACAATTCACAACTACATTTTATCTCAGGAGCCTTCACAGCTGGCCTCATACAATTACAATTAGTAATATCACCATCATACAATACCATCAAACACCACTACAATCCCAACAGAGGTTAATTACCCCAAAAGATAAAAAAGTTAACAATAAGTTATGAAATAGTCAGTATGGGAAAAGAATATGTTCCTAATGTAATCTATCCCGTGACTACTCAGATTAGTGAGATAAAAAAAAAAAGAAAGAAGAAACCACATAAGTATGTGATGTTAACAAAAGACCTAAGTTTCTTTCTCCGTTCATTTAATTTACACACATTCAGTGGCCACTTTCAGACTTTTGCTTACCCCAGTAGTTGTCGCAGGTATTCAAAGAAAATACACTAATAAGTAATAAGACTATTTAGTGTCAAATTTAAGTTTTGCCAAATCCAGCCCCAGACTCGCCGTAGTTGCTGGCTGCAAATTTCACGGGGTCGCTAGAGTCGGTGATTTAATTTGTCCTGGATACAATAAGTTATCTATGCCTTCAGTTGGTTGGAGTAAGGTTCATGAGTGGTGATCGCCGACGTAGGATGAATAGAACATATATATATATATATATATATATATATATATATATATATATATATATATATATATATATATATATATATATATATATATATATATATATATATATATATATATATATATATAGTTCCTATGTTGTTTAGCCTCAGGTGGCTGAGACGCTAGGTTAAGTTACACAAATTTTGCTGACAATATATTTCGCCACAGCTGGCTGGTAAGATTGATATAAGTAAATCTGGTAATAGTTCTGGTCCAGTTAATATTATAATTTAATGGTTCTATTCTGGTTTCTCTCATGAAAATGAGGAATATTGGATCACACAGGTCACAGCAAGAAGCTCCTCAATATTAAATATCCCTGGATGCTTATAATATTATAAGTTCGTATGATCATAAGTTCATATGGCCATTAAAAAACCGCTAGTACTCAGGTGGATCAGCCTAGATTTTAGGAAAGAAAATATAAACATTTAAACAAATTATCAATATCATATCTAACACGTGTTAAAATAGGACCTCTTCACCACTCCGTTATAAATTAGATTTAAAACACACGTGTCTAGCTTATCCTATCGTTTAAACGCGTGATACGAACACTAGTCATTAAAAAAATTACATAAAATGGATAGAAGTAAATAATGGATACCGTCAGAAGACAGTTGTTTAATGTATGTACTAGTAAATTTAAAACATCTCTTACTGGGAAATAGCGATTAATTAAATTTACTTTACGGCTGAAAAGGATTTAGCTATAAGTTATTTAATTAGCACAGAAAATCTCAGTGAAATATAATGAAAACTTTAAACACACTAAATCACTCAAACGCTAGTGTATAAATTACCGCAATCAGAAAAATGAAACACTCTCCACGAAAATCTAATAATTTTCACTCTGTACGAGAAATCTAAGATATCGAAATAGTGAATTTCAGATGGATTTCTGAACAACTGATCATGGCTATCGGAGAGACATGGTATATATCCGTAAATTCCGTTCTATCGCTCTTTAATGCGAAAGTCACACCCACTGCCAGACCCGAGCCCATTTGCCGTTCGATTCTTGAATCAAAGGTAATTTTACCACCTCTGCCGCCGACAACCTCTCTGGCTTGATCATCATCTCCGCCTTGCCGAATATCAGCTACGCAATTAATTCCCCTGAAAGTTTTACAATTCAAGGTCCGTCTCAGACTTAACATCGCCCGTGATCAAAGAATCTATTACGCCATGCTCCGCGCTCTCTCTCTCTCTCTTCCACCGTGCTTAATTGCCAAACGGCTCACGTGTTAATTGCACTTGTGAATCCGGCGTCCCTGTAGCAAAAAATAAACTAGATGGGGAGGGGCAAAGTGGATGATCACTGCTGCACTATTTCCATCTGTGACATTTCGTCCGGGCTTGAAGACATGAAACCCTTTATGTCTCCTCTATGAAAATAGCGCTGCTGTTATCCGTATCTTGCGAGTGATTGCTATCTTCACTTTCCCTTTCTTCCTCACTGCTCCAGTTTCTACTCATAAAGTCTGCTCCCACGTTTTGTTTTCCTGGTATGTATTCTACTTTGAAAGCATATACACTTAGGAGCAACGCCCACCGCATAATTCTCGCGTTGAATTCCTTATTCGCTCCCAGAAAATCCAGTGGGGCATGGTCCTTCTGCACTGTAAATGAAACGCCGTAAAGGTATTCGTGATGTTTCCTGATACCACTCATGAGTGCTAGACATTCTCTCTCCACTGTGGAATAGTTCTGTTCTGCTGTGTTCAATTTTCGGCTGCCATAAGCGACTGAGAATAACAGGTTCGGATCATTGTCATCTGCTTGTAGCAGAGTTGACCCGATGCCTTGACCCGATGCGTCGACCCGCAATATAAAAGGTTTCTTAAGGTCAGGTAGCCGTAAAATTGGGTATTCGGACAGCTGTCGTTTGAGAGTGCTGTAGGCGTGTTCGCACTTAGCATCCCAAATAACTGTTTCCGGTCGCCCCTTTTTGGTAAGGTCAGTAAGGGGTGCCGTTAGCCCGTTGAAATTGTTAATAAATTTCTGGTTGTATGCACACAGTGATAGAAATGAACGTGTGTCTTTCTTCGTTCGGGGCCTCTTTGCTGCAACTATTTTCTCAATGTTCTTGGCAACTGGCCACATGCAGCCTTGAGAAACGGTATGCCCCAGGAAGTCAAGCTTTTCAAATCCGATAAGACATTTGCTACGTCTGGCTGTGAGACCAGTTTCCTGTAGTCTCCTGAGGAGCATAGCAACCGTAGCAATATGTTCGTCGTAGGTTTCCGATGCAATTGATATGTCATCCATGAAATTATGGATATGCGGACTTTGCAAGGGTTCTAAAAACTTTCTCATCATTCTGGTAAAGACTCCCGGTGCGTTATGCAATCCGAACGGCATCACGTTGAAGATATAATGTCCTTCACTGGTGCTGAAAACTAACATGGGCTTAATTTCCTCCTTGACTGGTATTTGGTAGTAACCTTTACTCAGGTCAATCTTTGAGAAAATTCTTGCCCTGCTAAGCTTGGTGAACAGCTCAGAAGCGCTCTGGAGAGGTTCCGGCTGGAGTTCCGTTACAGTGTTAAGTAAACGGTAATCTATGCACAGCCGAACTTCCTTATTGGGCTTCTGTAACAGCACTACACTGGAACTGTAAGGAGAGGTAGACTCACTGATAATTCCTGCTTGACGTAGCTTGTCTATTTCTCCGCGTAACGTATCAGCTTTAGCATACGGGATGGAGTATATCTGGTCCGAACAGGTGTCTCGTTTGTCAGTTTCATATCGAACTCTACGAGATGTGTTCGACCAGGTACATCCGTCAAAACTGCTGTGTACTGTTTCAGTAGCGCCCGCGTTTCTGTCTGTTGTGCTTCAGAGAGATTGTCACCGAATTTCACATCTTGGAAAGATTCCGTTTGTTGCAATTATATTCCATGCAACTATCGTCATCTTCTTCATCTTCTCTTGCTATGGCGACCGCCAGGAGATGTTCGGAGGACGGCACCGGTCTTTCCAAGTATTTCTTTACCAGATTTACATGGTAGACCTTCTCCTTTCCTTTAATAGTGATCTTGTAGTTCGTTCTTGAGATCTTTTTCAGGACGGTAAACGGCCCTTGCCATCCGATGCGCAGTTTGTTGCTTCCGTTTGAAAGTAGCAACAAAACCTTCTCCCCTGGTTGGAGTTCTCTCTCTTTAGCCGCTTTATTGTACCGTTTAGCGTGCTTTGCGCGTGCTTTCTTAAGGTTGGTTGTAGCTAGATCCCATCCAAGTTGTAACCTTTCCTTAAGTTCCGATACATACTTGCTGGCTGAGACGACTGTCTCGTCGGCCTTCTGGTCTGTCAATGACCGGAGTAAGGCTTCTAGCGGCCCCTTAATAGGTCTGCCGAATAAAAGAGTAGCTGGTGGTAAACCTGTAGAGGCCTGGGGAACTTCCCTGTAGGCGAATAAGGCTGCAGGAATGAAAAGGTCCCAATCTTCAGGTTTCTCTTGTCCCAGCTTACGTAACATCATGGTGAGGCTGCTGTTGAAACGTTCCACGAGCCCATTTCCGGCCGGATGGTAGGGGCTTGTGAGGATGTGCTTGGCCCTCAAGATCTTAAAGATCTCCTCCATTAACAGGCTACGGAATTGGGATCCGTTATCCGTCAAAACGTGCTGAGGAATTCCGAACCGCGTAAAAATGTGCACTAGGGCTTCTGCGACATGCTTGGAATCCGTGCATGTTAGCGGTATAGCTTCAGCCCACATAGTGCATGTGTCGACTAAGATCAGGATAAACCTGTTTCTTCTTTTGGTCCTTTCTAGGGGTCCAACAATGTCGACAGCAACCCGTTCAAATGGTGTTCATACTATTGGCATTCACCCATGGGAACTGGGGGTGTCCAATGCTTGGGTGCCACACGTTGGCACTGGGCGCAGGATTTCACGTACCTGGTAATATCAGAGTTCATTCCTGGCCACCAATTGGGATTCGATATTCGCTGATTTGTGGCGTTTTGTCCCATATGTCCGCTAAAGGGAAGAGAGTGCTCCATTTCTAAGATTTGGTCTCTGTACTGCGTCGGTACTAGGAGCTGATTATGCCCTTCATCAGGGTTGCCTGTTCTACGATACAATACGCCATCCTTAGAAAAGATGTCTCCGTTGTGTCTGGGGTCCTTGGCCATGGGCAGTTTCCTAAAGCAGGGTTCCAAGGTAGGGTCCTCTTGTTACGCCTCTTTTAGTTTCTGAGGTAACAAATTTGGCGCAGGCTCCCGTTCCTTCTTGGTTTGCCCTCTTGTGGTTACTGCTGCCACAATCGGCTCTCTCGGTCTCCCAACAAACACATATCTACATCCAAGTATTACTGGGTAGATAGGATCCTCCATAATAGCCGCTTTGATAACACCTCTGACAAAATCAGAGTGTATCTCCACCAATGCGATGAGAAGCGTCATGGCTGCATCACTCTTGAAAACTCCACATAATTTGACGGTGTCTTCTGTCTCTTGACCAGGTTTGACCAAATGCCTTGCGACAATACAGTCAAAAGATAATCCTGTGTCAAAAAGACAAGATGTTGAAGTCCCGTTCAAAATAACAGTTCCTCACGTTGAGGGCCTCTCACCCTCTGGTTGAGAATCACTGACACTAATTCTCCGTTGCGAGTCTGTTAACAAGCAACCGATTCTATTCGTCCCGGTGTGCTTGCTCTGATCAAATTCTCTTGTGCAGGGGTCTTTCCCTTGTCTTGACCTTTCTGGCGGCTGTGCCATGTAGGCCGGTCGGGCTGATCAGAATTCTTGTTGGTTGGGTATCTGTTTTTAAAGAATTTCGATTTTTCCTGGGGATTGTTCTGAGGCAAAGTTTATCATTGATTATGGTGCTGGGAAGAATGGGAAGACGGCTCTGGATTATTTTTCCGAAAATGCTCATCTGTTGGCTTGCGTTTTGTGCTGGGAAGCTCGGCCAAAGCATTCACGTAACGTTCAGACTTACTAAGAATGTCCTCCAACTTCACTGCGCCCTGTTCAGCCAGAAATCTACGGGTTTCGTTTGACAAAGTGGATTTTATTTGTTCTGTAAGAACAAATTCCAGAAGTCCTTCAAAAGTGAGAGGGAGGTCGGAAAGTTCCATGCACTTTGTCAAATATCCTGTCAAGCGTGAAGAGATCTGATGAAATGTCTCCGTGCCTTCCTTTCTGCTGTTTCTGAACAGGTGCAAAAATTTGCGAGCGTTCATTTCGAAACACTCTAGTAAAGCCTTCTTTAGCATGTCGTAGTTGTCGTGATGGCTGCTTCCCAGTTTTACGTAGACGTCATAAGCACTACCTTTTAAAGCCTGTGAAAGCTTTAGACACCATCGGGAACTCTCTAACATATACAGTGTCGCCATCCTCTCAGTTTTCTCGAGAAACGAGTCAATTTTCTCATTGGGGCTTGGGAAGGATTCTAGGGCGAAAGACATAGCTACGAGTTGAGGAGATTGGGTGCTGGAGAGATCAGTGACCTGCGACTGAGGTGGAGACTCCCATTACTGGAGGAAGACATAGCACCGCGACTTTGGACCTCTTAAGTGCCAGTTCATGCTGTCTCTCCTTCTCTCTATCCTCATGCTATCTCTCCTTCTCTCTTTCGTTTGCCCTGTGAGCTTCCATCTCCTCCTCAATTTTTCTCTGTTCCAATTGACGGTCTTCCTTCTCCCTAGCTTCTGCTACTTTCTTCTCCGCGTCATATCGGTCAAGTTCTACATTGATAAACGCGGTCACTTCTTCCCTTGCAATTCTGTCTCCTTTACTTCTTCTCTTAGCATGGCTCTAAGTTTAGCACTCTCAGCCATGTCAAATAACTGAATGCCGTTAACTCGAGAAAGAAAAAAGAAAAGAAGGAGAGAAAAACTTTATCCTTAACCAACTTTACGAGAAAAAAACCAACAACAAAAAATATTTCACTGAGATACCTCCTGTCCCGTTATCAGTTATCTAATCTATCGCTGTTATTACCTGGCACGAGGCTCCTAATACAGACGACTAAGCCAAATAAATGGTAGATCAGTCTAATACTGGAAAAACTACTATTACTAACGGTGGATTTTTAAAAAATTTATTAATCATAACATGCAGGAGAAAAAAAATGTTCCCCTTATATTATAAATCCACCAAAACTCGCCCACTCTAGAAGTCAGTTAAGAGTAAGGGACGTTATTAACTAGACGTAAAGTCAGAAATCTTTGCTCAAACTCTGCTGCTTCTTAAAAAAAACCAGTGATTGTTAAACAATCACGCGTACTAGCGGCCTTGAACAAAATACCATATATCTGACAAAGATTACTATCAGAACAAATTGCACGTAACTCTAAGTGGAATCAATCCAAAGTGGAATCAATTCGTTGTTGCCCTACAAGACGCCACTAGGCGTGATGGCCACTGACTGCTTTGACGGTCAGCGGCTAAGGATCAAAGAAGAAGAAATTTAGTATGCTATTATTTTACCTTTACAACGTTGAATTCCTTGAATTGATGGGTAAAATGTATGTGAGAATAAATGAAATCAGCATAAAAGACGAGAGAAAGGAAGGGCAGAATGTCAGACGGGCCTGCGTGCCCAATTCTCAACCCTTTGAAAATAAAGTTCGTTCATTCGTTCGTTCTCTCTGTCTCTCTTTTCTCACTCCCTTCCATTCTGTTTTCCATGTTAAGGTTTTCTTATGGCATCTAGGAGGGATGTTTTTTAGAGTGTGTCCATTCCACCTCTACTTCCATCTGGTTAACTCGTTTTCCATTTTTTCTTCAGGCGTCATGTAAAGGTAGTCATGTATCAGATACCACCATAGAGGCGTGAAGTCTTGGAGGCTTCACTATATTATAGTCTCAGCTTTATGAGTTGGGGTGGCCGGTTTCTTTCCTCGCTGCCTTTGCTTTCCCTATCTCAAGAGCAAAATTAAGTACTCAGTTACAGCTTGGTAAATCGCAGCGTTACGATATCAGGTTTCGAACCTGCTACCTTTCTTGGAGAAGAAATATAAGTATATAAACCAATAAAACGGTATTGAATCAGTTTTACAAATAACGGTTCACAAGAAACAAGGGACGTTTCGGGTTTTATTCTTCGTCAGCCACAAACAGGTGACAAAGACAAGAATTACATATAGGTACTACAAAAACATACGATGATGAGAAACATACACAAAATGGGCGATACAAGCAGATGGAAAAAGTAAACACCCACAGTAATGAGCAAAAAAAGAACAATAATAATACAAGAAAATCGTAAAACCTAAAAGAAATACCGAAACAAAAAAGTAAATAATCAACGAAACGAAAAACAGAATGAACAAAACTTTGGAACAAGTAAAAGTTCACTTAGCTAGATCCGTAGATGCTTGAAAAAGAAGACCGGAGTACTCTGTCCAAGAAATCTCTAAGGAAGTGACGTAAAAGATAGCGACAATTTAAAAAGATACAAAAGGATACGAAACGAATCAAAACCAAAACATAAGAAAATAGATCGAAAAAACAACGAATAAAGAAGAATGAAAACGAGAGAAAAGCTACCAGAATTTATGCAAAATGATGTTGAACATTAAGGCCTTCAGGAGATTGTTGCTGAGTTATTTGCCGGTTGAAGATCATGTGCTGAGTATAGTTATTTTAATGATTTCTTGTTGATCGTGCTTGTTTTGTCATTACGCGAATTAGGGTGAAGCGTTCATACAACTCAGTAGCATGATATGAAGAAGTAACATGTAATACTTGAACTCAGCAACATTAATGAAGTAATTAATGCCTTCAGGTTGAGTCCGTAATATTTAATCACATGTACACACAGGATGATCATTTCAAATATGAGCAGAACATAAGTCCGTATAAGTCATGCATAAATTAATCAATAACGTAGACTGCTGGTTTACGTGTCAATGTCCGTTTAAGGATACAATGCAGTATTGTCGTCAGAACATCACAGCTATATGCACGCGCAGATAGACATGGCTACCTGCCGACAGTGAGACTGCGAGTCTGAATATTTCATACGAATTGGACGATTATTCTCCTCCTTCTGAGGATTCTAGTTAAACACTAACCTCCGTAAGTTTCCTCTCATATAGAGTTCTAGGACTGACCCTGGTCCATCATAAATGCACATATAAATGGCTATATCATGCCATTGAATTGGAAGGTTAGAAAACGCAGCTATTCAGCTTGGCGGTCAAGTAACAAAGGGTAGCGTCTCCTGGTTACCGACTGTGACCCAAACAACGCTAGACACGTCATAATCGATCGTGTATGGAGCGTTCAATAATTGAAACATCTATCGCAATATATTAAATGTCTTAACCTTTACAATTGCACGTCTGCTAACCTTTAGCAGACGGCGTTAATAACATATACCGTAACAATTCCCTGTACACCGGGGAGAAAAAAAATCGATAGATTTTTTTTCAAGATCTATCCGACTTAACAATTTTTCAAAAATTTTAACACAATTGTGACATATGGCCGACGATGTTCTGAGTAGAACCGTGTCGCGGTCATGTCAACTAACTATTTGTCATAGTCATCTAACATTAATCATATTATATATCAATATTATGCATATTATTATATCAACTAAATAAAATGTGTAATGTCAATAGTGAATGATAGAATTAAATTAAAGTAAGGTCTGTCGTATTAGTATGTCATATAGGAATTAATTTGACTAATTAAAATTAAATTAATTAATTAAACTAAGAGTTAAATTATTAAGATTCTAATGTAACACGATGTTATGAGAGAAGAAAAGACAAAATAAGTGAGAAGAAATAGAAAGAAATTCGAATATAAGTTTAACTTAATTGTGTGTGTTAAGTGTTAGTGAATAATAACTATCTAATTTAACTAACTAAATAACGTATAGGTACATTTAAAAAAAATATTAATCTAATACTTGTGTGAGATTTATTTTCTCTTTTCATAATTTCTTCTTTTTATATTTCGTTCTCTTTTTTTTGTTTTTTTCATTTCATTTTTTTTCTCACATTTCATTTTATTGATAATAATTCAATTAAGAAGTTAAGTTAACTAATTAATTAGTATAGGATATGATGATCCATCCGTAGTCCTGATCCTGATGAATTCTTTTAGACAAAGTGTTGAAACGTTTCCGTCGGACAGAAATGTCAATTATCCTAGGATCCAAGAATTAAGTGCACATAGGATAATAAGTTCGACTTGTCGTCAGATATTGTTCCATGATTGTTCAACGAATATTCATATATTGTGTATGGACGTTAGACGAAGTTTCAATGTCAATATGTATACCTTGATTGTCTTTAGTTCAATTCTGTGATGCATATAGTGTTTATAATTATTAACTTGAAGTCAAGGTTAGTTCCCTTATAGTTGATACTCCGTTCTATCCAATGTAGTGATGATTGACGTATTTTAGGAATGTCAATGTTGATTATTCGTCGTCAATAGGATTACGTGACAACGCATCCGCCACAATGTTTTCAGTGCCAGGAATATGTTCAATGGAGAATTCAAATGGCTGCAGGATGATCGCGTATCTGGCGAGTTTTGGACTTTTGTGGTTTGATCTACGCAAAGATGCTACAGCACGCTGGTCAGTTTGAATGGTGAATGGAGCACCAAGCAAGAACTTTTCCAGTTTTGTGATTGCCCATATAACTGACAAAAGTTCCTTGTCCACTGTGGAATACTTTGTTTCTGCCGGCTTTAGCTTTCTTGAAATATATAATGTAGGATGTAGAACGCCATCATGGTTCTGGAGCAGGCATGCACCGATGCCGTAGTTACTAGCATCTGTTCGTAAGAAAAATCTTTTGGAAGCATCGGGAAGTCTTAAAATTGGTTCATGCGAAAACAATTTATAATTTTGTTGAAAGTTTCATTGCATATACCAGTCCATGTCACCTTCACCGGCATGTCTTTTTTTAACAATGAAGACAATACAGCCGTGATGGATGACAAGTTTGGTATGAATCTACTGTAATATTGAACAAGTCCTAACAAACTCCTGACCTGTTTCTTCGTCTGAGGAACTGCTATGTTTAGAATTTTGGAGACTGTACTAGGTAACGTTCGGATATATCCCGATCCAATGATATGTCCCAAAAAGGTTATCTCATTACACGCGATCTGAACCTTTGTAGGTTTAGCAGTTAGATGATAATTCCTTAGAGTGTCGAAAACATATCTAAGTCCCGAAACATGTTCCTCAAACGACGAACTAAACAAGCATATGTCGTCAATATATGTAATAACGTCTGGTCTACCTGATAAAATTTGTCGCATCAGGCGAATGAAGGTAGCTGGCGCATTAACAAGCCCAAAAGGCATCACATTCCACTGGTATAGACCTTGTGGAGTGGAAAATGCGGTGTAGTACTTAGCCTTTTCGGTCAGTGGTATCTGCCAATAACCTTTAGTTAAGTCTATCTTACTAAATATAGTTGCGTTGGATAGACGTGGCAGTAAGTCGTCGATAAGTGGATGTGGTTCGCTGTCAACTATAGTCTTAGCATTTAATTTTCTATAGTCAACACATAGTCTGATGTTATTGTCCTTCTTCCGGACAATCACTAATGGAGAAGAGAATGGCGAATTACTAGTCTCAATGATTCCCAGAGACAACATCTGTTCAAGTTCCTTAGTAGTTTTAGCAAGGAAATGTAAAGGAACCGAATAGGGATGTACACGAATAGGTGTATCGTCATTGAGAGTAATGTCATGACTGATAGCCGATGTGCGACCCGGGACGTCGGTCAACACATCTGGATAAGATTGTAATAGATTAGCAATCTGTAGACGCTGTTGCGGTGTAACCGTTGAAGAGATGGTTACATCCCGCCAAGATTCAGTAGGTTGAACTACTGGTACCGGTAACGGTAACTGTACCTCAGGAAAAGAAGATTCTTCTTCCTGGATGACGGATAAGTTGGAATAATAACAAGTAGATACTGTGTTGTCATCTAGTTCATGAAAAATTGACTGTAAGTGTTCAGGACGTGTATGAAATTGCTTGAGCATGTTAATATGAAATATCTTTTTGTGTCCCTTGATATCTAAGACGTAATCAACGTCGGAAATTTTATCAATGACTTTGTAAGGACCATTCCAAGATATCAATAATTTATTGTTATTGTGAGGAAGTAACACATAAGCCTCATCGCCTGGGAATAATTGGCGTAATCGTCGAGACCTATTTTGTAGAGATCGAGCCTTAGCTTTTGCAGCCTCAGAAGAAGCTGTTGCCAACTGGCAAGACTCAATAATGTTCTTCCGAAGATTAATCACATACTCGTAAGATGACTGAGTGTCCTGAGTCATCTCCGCGTCAATTAATAAGTCTTTTATTAGTCCCATAGGACCTCTTGGGGGAGCACCAAAAACTAATTCAAAGGGAGAGAAGCCAGTTTGTTCATGCGGTACCTCCCGATAAGCAAATAGAACAGCTGGGAGTGCTCTGTCCCAGTCATGAGGGTGCTTAACAGTAACCTTATGTAGTAGTTGTTTAAGTGTACGGTTAAGTCTTTCAACTGCACCATTACTCATAGGATGATAAATACTACTTAAATTCCTATCAATGTTCCAAGTTTTCATGACTTCCTTCATGGTGTCAGATATGAACTGTGACCCATGGTCTGATAAAAGTTTTCTAGGAAACCCTATTCTAGAAAAGATGAGATGTAGTGCATCAGCTACATCTGTGGTAGTGGTGGTCTTTAATGGGATAGCTTCTGGCCATCGTGTGCACAAATCAATGCACGTAAGGACGAATCTATGTCCTCTGGCCGATGGTAGCAATGGACCAATAATATCTATGGCCATCTTGTCAAACGGTCTTACTGAGATATCGCAAGCCTGAATAGGCGCCGTGTGAAAAGCTCCACGTGCTTTCACTTCTTGGCATGTAGTACAGGAACGTACATACTGCGAAATATCTCTTGACACTCCTGGCCAAAAGAATGAAGACAGTACTCGAGATCGTGTTCGAGTATATCCCATATGTCCAGCACACTGTGAGTCATGCGCATGTTGAAGAATGTACCGTCTAAAAGTATACGGGACCATAACTTGTTGTTTCATTTGTGATTTGTCATTAAAACATCTAATCAATATGTCATTTTTAATAACAAACCAATGTTTGTTATTATTACCTGAGGATAGATTGTCAACTTTATCAACCAGCTTAAAAATTTTTTTAAAAGATTTATCCTCTTTTTGTTTGGTTGCAAATGTTTCCCTGTCAATAGGTGAATTGACTACAAATTCCTCTTGGTTGTCTGCATCCATTTTATTATCACCAACTTTCTCCATGAGTTGAGTCTGCGCTCTAGTCGTCACGGCGTTTCCAGTGCATAGGTTATGTTTCTCCCATTCTATGATCTCATCTGGAGTACAATCTTTACTGCCGTGTATACGACCAACCATCAGATCAGCAATAGGCTTTTTTAGCATACATACTTTTACATTCCCTGTGAAAAAGGGTGTTCTAATATGAACAATAGCTGTGGGGTAAAACTCAATAGTTCCACCAAATGTCATGCAGCGGACGTATTCTCCTGTCGCACAGCTAGGATGTACCAGCGACTGACGTACACCAATCGTCGTGGATCCTGAATCTCTCAGCACTGAGACGACGGATCCATTAACGATTCCCCTGTTAAAAATTAGTAAGCCTGTTCCATCGTTGACTGCAAGACCTACCTCTGGTGTAATATGTCCGCAGTTAAGCACTGTTTCTTTCGCCTTCTGAAAAATAAGATTGCATTGTTGGCAACTATTTGCCACATTATAATTAATAGCAAAACATGCAGCAGAAGACTGTGTTGTATTATCGTCAAGTGGGACCTGAGCTATAGGGGTAGTATTATTTGTAACTGCCGCCCCTGTATTATGGTTGTACTGAGATGATCCCCGAGAATGAGATCGATTCCGAGTATAATTGTTAGAATTATCTCGTCGTCCTCTATAGTAACTATTATCTCGATGTCTCGAGCCATGATTATTACCATTCCAGTTATTGTTATTTTTCGGGGTATGTGATCGATTATAATTAGTGTTATGTTGACTATTGTGGTAGTTTGTTTGAGGTGAATAATTTCTATCTCGTGATCTACCTCTGTTGAACTCATTTTTATTGTTGAAATCATTATTATGTCCCTTCTGAAAGTTAACATTGTGATTTCTTTGGAACCTACTTCTGTCTACACTGTGATGTCTTTGTTTGTTATTATGATTGTAGGCCATATTAGACGCCACAGGTAGAGGTTCTCTTAATGAGGAGTTAGAAATGGTTGCATTCGGATGTGCCGAACAGTAGTTTAAAGAAATTTTTTTTCCAACTCGTCAATAGTACCTGGTTTACGCTCCTGCAAATATGCAAAGAATGGCTGGCTAACCGAAGATAATACCTTATCCCGTAGTAGCAAATCAACTAATTTGTCGTACGATTTGTTGACTTCTGCCAGTTCAACCCATCTATTAAATGTATTGCGTATGTTCGCAATGAATCCTGCAAAATCTTTTGGAGATTCAGGTAAAATTCCCTTAAATTTCAACCTACAGTGTTCCTCGTCCAGGTGAAACCTTCGTAAAAGCAAGGACTTAATAGCACCGTAGTTATTTGCTATTGATGGGTCAGCATTTTGAGAAGCCGTCAATGGTTCTCCAACCAAGAATTCATTTAACTTGAGTACCCATGACTCTTCAGGCAAATGATTTGTTTTGCAAGTCTGTTCAAAACGTGACAGGAACGATGAAAGGTCGTCCTCGTTTAAGTTGAAAGTGGGTAATTTAAAGTTGTAGAAATGTTTAGTTTGGCTGGATGACGATCCATTTTGTGCGTTATTATTCTGGTTTGCATCAGCACTTTGTGCTTGTAATCTTGCTGTCTCCAATTTAATACGCGCCAATTCCATTTCTTGTTGTAAAATAATTTCCTCTCGTTTCAATTTATTCTCTTCTTCCTGTTGAGCAATTTCTCTTAATCTATTTTCCTTGGCAATTTGCTTCATCTCACGTTCTGCTTCCTTTCTTTCACGTTCCTCCTCCTCTTTCTTTAATGCAGCCTTTTTCTCTGCTTCTTTTCTTTCACGTTCCTCCATTTCTGCTTTATGTTTTTCCAGTTCTGCCTCAGCAAACTGACGAAGTTCTTGAGATTTATAACCATATTCCTTACCAATTTTAACGAAATGGTCTATAGTAAGCATTTTGACTTTTATCTGGTAAGTAATTATTGATAATTACTGATTAAAATAGTCAATAGTAGCTTCAGAGTAATTATTATACTTACTCAACTTAGGAATATTCAATATAAATAATCACAATAGTACTGAACTCTTATGTCTAAGTTCAACTAATAGACAATATTTTGTAACAATATTGTATCTAAGTACTAACTATATCATAAATAGTTATGATATCTGTTAACTATAATGTAATTACATCACACAATTAATCTCAATATCCAATAATGTTGGGTATGATTCCTAGTAATTATATTGTTCAATGTACTAAGTCACTCTCTTAGTACCAGAAAAGTATATTAAATAATATACAATGGGTCTGTCAGCTCAAAGGTAGACTATAAGATTATTTTATTTGGTCAATATATATATTATATTATTATTATTATGATGCCCTAGGCATCTCTTATAAATTGTAGTGCTAATTTCTTGGACTATCACTGCATAATTATGCAATGTCCCATATTAACCTTAAATGTCAGAAAAAATTAATTAAATTAAATTACAAGTGTATTATTGAATATAATATCATATTATTAATGTAGTATTTAATATATATCATGAGGACAAACAAAACAATGATGCAACTAAAGGGTACAAACAATGTCAAGACGCAAACAAGACATTTTCACAATTAAAAATGAATTTATGAACTAAATAAAACAAGCGGAAGTGTCACACGGAAAACGAAGGGTCAAAGATTGACCCGAGGTCAACTGAATATGCAAAGTACACAAAAAAAAAAATGACTGCAAAAAAAAATGATGACATCACAGGACTCATAACGGACGAACATTTAACAATCATCAAATAAATGATAGTAAGAGTAGACTGGACGAAATAGTTAACGAACATGATACAAAACTGAATAAAAATGTGAACTTAGTACAAATAAAATACACCAGTTATCTACGGAACGGTACAGCTAACACAAACGTCAAACGATAGCAGATCTGGACAGGCAGTCCACCGGCAAACCTCAATGGGGCTTCCAAAAGTGCAATCGTTTAACTGCCCTAAGACCGACTGAAATCTAGGTGGTCAGCTGTTCGCGACATTCCCCAGAGATTTCAGTTCCCTCCAACCGGCCCGCTAATTAACAACACATTAAAACAACCCAAAAAATACATGAAACACATTCAGAAAAGACATGCCTATGCAGGCAAAAAGCATGGACTCAGTATTACTGTTTGCAATGACGACAGTATTAAAACAACTAGACTTATCTTTTCCGTTGCTTAGATCAGTGCTAGAGGTCGTCAACAGCTAGGCTAATGCCCCTGACTGTCTGCTCCTGTAGTCCATATCGTGTGTTTGCTTCAATGGCTCATGTTTCCCCTGGTTAGACTTAGAAAACGGCTTTGGTTTCTCCGACAGTTCACCTACACGACCTTCGGTGACGTCACGTTGTTAGGCATTAGAATGAGTACAACGTCATCTTCGACTGGATCATGTGATCGAAACTTGATCGTAAATATTATGGTTAACATGTGCGTAAGGAACAGAAGTTTGTTTCTTTTTTCTGTCGTTCCCCGCATTCGGCCGCCACTTTGTTGCTGAGTTATTTGCCGGTTGAAGATCATGTGCTGAGTATAGTTATTTTAATGATTTCTTGTTGATCGTGCTTGTTTTGTCATTACGCGAATTAAGGTGAAGCGTTCATACAACTCAGTAGCATGATATGAAGAAGTAACATGTAATACTTGAACTCAGCAACATTAATGAAGTAATTAATGCCTTCAGGTTGAGTCCGTAATATTTAATCACATGTACACACAGGATGATCATTTCAAATATGAGCAGAACATAAGTCCGTATAAGTCATGCATAAATTAATCAATAACGTAGACTGCTGGTTTACGTGTCAATGTCCGTTTAAGGATACAATGCAGTATTGTCGTCAGAACATCACAGCTATATGCACGCGCAGATAGACATGGCTACCTGCCGACAGTGAGACTGCGAGTCTGAATATTTCATACGAATTGGACGATTATTCTCCTCCTTCTGAGGATTCTAGTTAAACACTAACCTCCGTAAGTTTCCTCTCATATAGAGTTCTAGGACTGACCCTGGTCCATCATAAATGCACATATAAATGGCTATATCATGCCATTGAATTGGAAGGTTAGAAAACGCAGCTATTCAGCTTGGCGGTCAAGTAACAAAGGGTAGCGTCTCCTAGTTACCGACTGTGACCCAAACAACGCTAGACACGTCATAATCGATCGTGTATGGAGCGTTCAATAATTGAAACATCTATCGCAATATATTAAATGTCTTAACCTTTACAATTGCACGTCTGCTAACCTTTAGCAGACGGCGTTAATAACATATACCGTAACAGAGATAAAAGGCCCATTTAAATATTAATTCGATTCTCCAACGAAAAGCGAGTCCGGTCATCACCGACACATGAAAGGAGGGCAGTGACATGAATATCGGATTTACCTGAATGGTCAGGCCTATTGAAATGAAGGGCCACCGGTAAATGTTTGCCATGATAGATGTCATTCAAGTGCTCACGAAACCTGTCTGCCAAACGCCAGCCAGTTTCACCAATATAGGTAATGCCACACCTCTTGCAGATTATAGCATAAATTAGGTTTCTGGATTCGCACGTAAAAGACTCTCTAATGATAAATTTTCCTTTCGGAAAAGTGACTGTCTGAGTTTGGAGTACAAACGGACAGCTTTTACATATACGGCGTTGGCACGGTTTAGTACCAAAGTGTGAAGGGCTAGTATGTCACAAGCGACTGTGTACAAGAATATCCCTAAAATTCCTACCCCTACGATATGCCACCAAAGGTGTATCACGAAACAACTCTCTGGTATCAGGATCAAAGTAGAGAATAGGCAGATGTCGAACAGAATTCTCTTCACCGCCAGACAGTGAGGATGGAAAGTTAGAACCAGTTTGAGTCTGTCAGATTGGACAGAAGGTTTAGTAGTGAGTGCCATCTGACGTGAAGAAACCGCACTAACTACTCTGGCCCATAACGCAGAACAAAAATGAAAAACCATAATATATCGCACAAAACCGCTTCTTAGTGTTGTGTATCAGTTCTGTTGTAGACTTTTATCCTTGTTAAGCAGTCCGGTATTTTGTTATCTGTAGCCCTCTGTCTAGTTTACCATCAATTTTCCCTGTTACCACCTTCTGTTATTACTTTAATTTTCTTTTTGTTTTTGTTTTTTCACAGCACGCCCTGTAAAATTGACAGACTTCCTCCTGATGCGTGTGTGTGACATTTTCTTACATACTTTCCTCTTTCGAGGCATTTGTTTATATTTACAGTTGTATTGAGTGAATGTTGTTAAATGTAATGAGACGTGGCTGGCTGTCAAACATTCTCATATAATGAAGCATAATGATATGCCCGAACACACTAGATGTAACTGGGCACGTTTTTATCAACCATCTTTTGGAACCAGACAAACAGGAAGAGGAAGTTAGCACAAGGGCAAGTAACCCTAGTAAGAAGTAAAGTAACCATGGCGATATATATACAATACACAAACGACCCCGTCAACATCATAATAATTAGACTTACTGGTTGCCTACGTGATTTTCAGCATCCGTTCTAGAAAATCACATACGATTGGTCTCGCTAGTGACCTTCTTGTTTGTTAATGTGTTAATTGTTCACGCCTAGAACTGGATCAACTCTATGTAACAGGGAACAACTGTTTTTCTAATAGAAGGGTTTAAGTGTGACGAACCCTCTATGTTAGCACAGGTATGTCCACTTGCACTTCCTGAGGACGGTGGTTTTCCCTGCAACATTATTAATGATTCCTTATTACTGTTTAGAGGTCCGATTGGCTAAGCTGTTAGAGCGTTTTCCTCTTGCGGCACAGTTAACTGGATCTGAGATTGAACCCAAGTAGCGTAACGCTCCAGTCTACCCAGCTGTAAAAAAAAAAGGTAGTCCCATAACAGATACTGCAGTAGGGGAATGAAGTGTTAGAGACTTCCCTATACTAGCTCCCAGCATCGAGATAGGGTGACCAGTTCCCTTCCTTGCTGCCTTTTCCTTCCCTAACTAAAGTGCAAAGTTAGGTACCCATTTACAGCTGGGTAGACTGAAGCGTGTCGATACCGTGAATCGAACCCGGCATCTTTGCCGCGAGAGACTAGCGCTCTAACCACTCTGCCAATCGGACGCTCTGTGAATGGGTGCTTGACTGTGGTCTTGAGTTAGGGAAGGGAAAGGCAGCGAGGAAGGGAAATGGTCACCCCACTTCAGAACTGAACCTAGTATCTGACACATCACTACCTTACCTGTTCACTACCTTACCTGTTCACTACCTTACCTGTTCACTACCTTACCTGTTCATTACCTTACGACAGCTTCTGCCACGGGACTACCTTACCTGATTATTGTTAACCCTTCTATCATGTCACTGCGTATAACAAATATTATATTTGTGTTTACTTTTCTTTCCAAATTCAGTCTCGCCAACTGTGTTAGCCACGGGAAGTACAAATGTCACAGGACTTTAATTTTGACGTGCATTCTGCTAGAAGAACGTACATTTCTGAACAAGACAGCTCACGGACAACAGATAAAACCAGCTTGGGAAAATTCTTCCAAAATCAAACCAACGGACACGAAGATGAAACATTTTCACAAACTTGTCTGCATGTGTTGAAGAAAGAGAATGAACTACTGATAGCATTACGTCAGTGTCTTTTATGCCACGTTAACCAACGAGATGTAACTTTCTTGCCATGCGGCCATTTTGATTCGTGCCAGAAGTGTGCTGACAATATTGTGACGTGTCCACAGTGCGGTCGTCGTATCATGGCGACAGTAAACACCTTCCTATCGTAATTTTATACCGACTATTATCGTGTCCTAAAGACAAGAGCAACTGCGATGATAAGAAGATATTGACACAAATACGGACATGGTTGACAATATTAAGTCTTACTGATTTGCAAATTTTGTGAAATCCCTGATTTCACAGTAACTATTGAAGAAGAAAAAAAAATGTGTACCTTATTCTACTCATCATAATCATTTTGTACCTTATTCTACTCATCATAATCATTTTGTACCTTATTCTACTCCTCATAATCATTTTGCTTTTCGCTCATTATGCAGCATGGGGTCACCACTATAACTGTTTCTCTTGCAGGAAGCATGCACCAAACAATTGATGTGCTTTTGCAGTAGTATTTTCTGTAGCCACGTGGTTTACATGATGAAGTTGCCAGCCACTTGCACAGCCTTATATTAGTCGTATCGTACAGCGATTCAATTCTCTCTTTGTCTCAACAGATATCTCCCCCCTCCCCTTATGGCAACTACACGGGGTACCTTTTTTTCTAGTAACAGTAACAAGTTTATAAGTTACAAACTATAAAGGCACAGTCTGAATCTGCTCATTAGCGGATATGTATGAACATCTCAAACCCCCTCCCCCCCCCCCTTTTTTTTCGCGTGCCACAACATTTGATACACATATTAACTATTCACCTGTGTACATATTATGTAGAAATGCATGAGGTTTTTTGATGTTTTCTTGGCGGGAAAAAATAGAAGATTCAAATCTTCACGTGAATTCTGTCATCATGGCTAAGTACTTCAATTGTGTACTTTTAGATATCATCCTCTAATTTTATTCTCCTGTGGGGACCTTTTCTCACAGCGTGCTCACAACAACAAAAAAAAAAAAAACGCTGTCCATGAGCAATGCATGTTTATTACTACGCTCGCAAGCAGTCCATCAAGAAATAATGGAAAATAATTATGTGTGTAATTTCTGTCTGGTGTTCTGAGAATAGCACCATTTCTCCTGTATTCAGTTTTCTTATTTTCCATTTCTGTCTAACTTCCACCGAGCAAATAAGTCTGTCAACATACACAAACATTAGGAAATTATAGTTTACAAAAACATACTTATAAAACTACAGGCAGATGACTGAATTTAATTTTTTTTTTTTTTTCGTGAATCGAACGCTGGGAAGGCGAACGTTCTAACCACTAAACCACAAGCCCACATTTATATATGTGGGTATAATTTTAATTGTAACTATCTTATTGACTGCTTCCCTCAGCGTTTGTTCGCTGCAGACATACCAAGAATATTATCAAATTTACAAAAATACAGTATTTTCCAGACTAGACTACTCAGCCCTTCTCATGTATTTTCTAACAAGATGCCTCGGGCCTTCTCGTTTATTTTCTATAAGATGCCTCAGCCCTACTCATGTATTTTCTAACAAGATGCCTCAGCCCTTCTCGTGTATTTCCCAGACTAGATTACTCAGCCCTTCTCATGTATTTTCTAAGAAGATGCCTCAGCCCTCGTCGTGTATTTCCTAGACTAGATTACTCAGCCCTTTGAATGTATTTTCTAACAAGATGAATCTGCCCTTCTCATGCATTTCCTAAGAAGATGCCTCAGTCCTTCTCGTGTATTTTCTAGACAGGATGCCTCAGCCCTTCTCGTGTATGTTTCAGACTAGATACCTCAGCCCTTCTCCAGTATTTATTAGATAGGATTCCTCAGACCTTCTCGTGTATTTTCTAGACAAGATTCCTCAGCCCTTCTCGTGTATTTTTCAGACTAGATACCTCAGCCTTTCTCCTGTATTTATTAGACAGGATTCCTCAGACCTTCTCGTACATTTTCTAACAAGATACCTCATCCCTTCTCGTGCATTTTCTAACAAGATACCTCATCCCTTCTCGTGCATTTTCTAACAAAATACCTCATCCCTTCTCGTATATTTTCCAGACTAGATTACTCAGCACTTCGAATGTATTGTTTACAAGTGCTGAACCATCATACGTGTGTTGAACACTTCACTAGCGTAGCGCGCCACTTTCAACCATTTTTCATATGCATTGAACTATCAGTCATAATGTGGCACTTTCTTTTAGTGTTATATGTTTCCTGATTGTGCCTTCTTTTATTAATGTTTTGTATTATTTATTAGTGATGAGGATTTGATAAAACTGTTGGGTTTATTTTAGGGAAATGTCAATTTTTTATTCTTTTAAACATGGCGTCTTTTAAATTGAGGTTTTTATTTTTGTGATAAATAAAATAATATTTTGTGCTTTAATAATGTGTACACTTAGTTGTAACAATTTTGTGCTAATTAAATTTTCTACATTCAGTTCTATTTTACTTTTTTTTCTGTAACTTTTTGTGTGTTACCTGTGTTGGACACTTTTCTTGCATTCCAGTAAGAAATCAATCATATTTTTCGTCTAATCAAGAAAAATCACGCGGTTATTATGTTTTTTTTAATTCCACAATTTCACTGGCCGAGTGGCAGAGTGAACAAAGCATGTTATGATTCTGTAGGTAATGTGAGTTAAACTTCCAACAAATGGAAGACATTTTCCCCATTTGGCTTTTATTAAATCCATTTAACCTAAGATGTTTACTTCCAAATAACTACATTTTTCTTTTGGTTGGTAGTTTTTTATGTTTCACTTTTGCTAGTATTAAAACATCCAACGTTGCAAATCGTCCTTAAAACCACAAAATTCTACTTGGAAATAGGGTATTCTTAACCACTTTATTTAACTTCACATAAGGTTCATATAGCTGTTGCGTTTCAAATCTGTAACGCTGCGACAAGTCATATATCAGCCCCAAAACCATGTTGCCTCGGGTTTTCCAACCGGGGCAATAGATGGTATTTGAAGATAACGTGTTAACTTTGCAGACATCACCAGATGGTAAGAAGTGGAATGTGAGAAAAAATGTAACACTTCCAGCAGATGACTTGGTTGTGGTAAACAACTACTAGAAAGCGACATCTTGGAAGAGATTATCAGTGATAGATCCGTGATGTGGTGATTTTGAGTAAGTTTTGTAATTATAAATATGTATGCATAAAATGTTCCAACTGTCGTCTTCCGCTGTCCAAAAGCAGTTTCACTCAATGGGTCCAAATTTAATGCTCATGGACGGGGGCAAAAATTCTGAGGAAGGAGAAATGGTGGATGGAAGCGCAGGTCGCCTGAAAATTATGTCTTAGCAGACATTTGTCTCGTTTCAGTTTCTGGTCAAAGTTGCCAGAAGTCATCGCTGTAGACACCGACAGCAGACGGATCTTGACTACACGTGACGAAGCAACTTAAGTAGTAGCCCCACATATGACGTCACGCAATAAGGAGGGATGGAGGTCAAAATTTTGTGATGTTGTGTGACGATAGGGGGCGGGGGGTTTGGAAAAATGTAATGTCACACTCGATTCTTTCAAAAATGATGTTCCTATTTCTTTTCTTGCTAGAAATAGACTGGGTTACGAGAACATCGACAACACACAACAGAAATGGAATCCAGTGGACTCTGACTAAGCAGTTGGATGATCTGGATTTTGCTGATCACTTAGCTCTTCTGTCCCATAACCGTAATCAGATGCAGGACAAATTGAAAACACTCGATGAGAGGTCACTGCAATTGGGTCTGAAAATACACAGGGAAAAGACAAAGATAATGAGAATAAATGCAGGTAATGATAACAGGGTTGAACTTGAAGAAGAACCAATACAAGATGTAGAATCGTACACATATCTTGGCAGCAATATAGACAAAGTTGGAGGGACAGACAGTGATATCAAAATAAGAATACAAAAAGCAAGAGGAGCTTTCATTGCATTGGGAAATATATGGAGATCAAGAGAAATCGGATCCACCACGAAAATAAGAATCTTCAACTCAAATGTGAAGTCAGTCTTATTGTATGGCTCTGAGACATGGAGAACAACAAAGACAACTACCAAAACGCTACAGACTTTCATAAATGGGTGCCTGCGTAGAATAGAGGGATTAAAATGGTATGACAAGGTTACCAACGTTGAACTGATGACAAGAACTAGACAAGTGCCAGTGGAACAAGAGATGAGAAGAAGACGATGGCGATGGATAGGACACACATTGAGGAAACCTGTTGATAGCATAACAAGGCAGTCCTTGTTCTGGAACCCCCAGGGCAAGAGAAGCAGAGGTAGGCCAAGAAGCACATGGAGAAGAGAGCTGGAAACAGAGGTGAAAATGATAAGGAGAACGTGGAAAGAACTTGAGATGATGGCACGTGACAGGAGGACTTGGCATGTGTTTGTTGAAGGCCTATGCTCCTTTGGGAGTGGAGGGTTATGAATGAACTACATTTTTCTTTTGGTTGGTAGTTTTTTATGTTTCACTTTTACTAGTATTAAAACATCCAACGTTGCAAATCGTCCTTAAAACCACAAAATTCTACTTGGAAATAGGATATTCTTAACCACTTTTATTTAACTTCACATAAGGTTCATATAGCTGTTGCGTTTCAAATCTGTAACGCTGCGACAAGTCATGTATCAGCTGCAAAACCATGTTGCCTCGGGTTTTCCAACCGGGGCAATAGATGGTATTTGAAGATAACGTGTTAACTTTGCAGACATCACCAGATGGTAAGAAGTGGAATGTGAGAAACAATGTAACACTTCCAGCAGATGACTTGGTTGTGGTAAACAACTACTAGAAAGCGACATCTTGGAAGAGATTATCAGTGATAGATCCGTGATGTGGTGATTTTGAGTAAGTTTTGTAATTATAAATATGTATGCATAAAATGTTCCAACTGTCGTCTTCCGCTGTCCAAAAGCAGTTTCACTCAATGGGTCCAAATTTAATGCTCAGGGACGGGGGCAAAAGTTCTGAGGAAGGAGAAATGGTGGATGGAAGCGCAGGTCGCCTGATAATTATGTCAGGAGACCCGACACTTAGCAGACATTTGTCTCGTTTCAGTTTCTGGTCAAAGTTGCCAGAAGTCATCGCTGTAGACACCGACAACAGACGGATCTTGACTACACGTGACGAAGCAACTTAAGTAGTAGCCCCACATATGACGTCACGCAGTAAGGAGGGAGGGAGGTCAAAATTTTGTGATGTTGTGTGACGATAGGGGGCGGGGGGTTTGGAAAAATGTAACGTCACACTCGATTCTTTCAAAAATGATGTTCCTATTTTTATCCGCAATAGTTAACTTTTATCCGCAATAGTTAACCTTTATCCACAATTGTTAACTTTCCGCTGCAATAGTTAGCTTTTATCCGCAATAGTTAACAACCCCCTCGTGGACGACTTGTATTAACATAATGATCTCAGCTGAAATATCGGTTAATTGTTACAACCTTTAACTGGTTTAAATAATTTTTAATTATATATTTATTTTTTAAAATAATGTAATACACACCTCACAAAAAAAAATGCAGACGAAATAAACTGTACTGGGCAAAATTATATTAAAAAAAACAAAACAGTACCAGGTTATCATCACCGCGACAACATTATGAGATCAAAAACACAAATGTTTAGCTAGTGCACCAATTGTGTGTGTGTGTGTGTGTGTGTGTGTGTGTGTGTGTGCTCGCGCACGTGGGGGGGGGGGGGGGGGGGATAAAATGCAAATGCTTTTATGTGAGTTCTGCAAATGTTGCGCCCTGTCTCTCGCCGGAACGCTGCACATGAAAGGGAAGTTCTTTGTAAAAGCCGGATTAATTTTACACTATTTTACTTAAAAGATTAGTTTGTCAGCACTAGTGAACGCACAATTAGCACTGTTGCCAACGAACTGGCTCTTCTGTACATCCGCCGTAATCAGATGCAAGACAAAATTCAAATGATGAGAGGTCATCTGCCTAAAAAGCCGCTGAGGGCTATTACCTCAGGGGCGCATTCCCATCGTCAGTTATGACTGAAGGGAGCTGCTACTACTACTACTACTACCACCACTACTACTACTACTACTACCACCACTACTACTACCACCACTACTACTACTACTACTACTACCACCACTACTACTACTACTACTACTACTACTACTACTACCACCACCACTACTACCACTACTACTACTACCACCACTACTACTACTACTACTACTACTACTACCACCACTACTACTACTACTACCACCACTACTACTACTACTATTACTAGTTCTACTACTACTAATAACTGACTATCCACTTTTATTATATTCGATAGAATGTGGAACACTTTTTTTAAGACTATATGATGACAACAACGTGAATCGCTAAAGCGCGCACGTGCGTGCTGAAAAGAAAGATATTACCTTTGGGGGGGTGGGGGGTTTCGCTGGAAAGAAAGATATCTCTTTAGTATATTGTATAACTGCAGAATTGCCTGATTCAGATAGATGTATACCCTTCATGAGATCATTAACACATAAATTATTCACTGTCCTGATGGTAAATTTGCATCCTTACTTCTCCTGCATGTCACGGCTGTTTGTGCCCTATACCAGAGCGCTCTTTTAGTTTCGGTGACAGGAATTCTGACACCGGGTATAAAATTTTGTGTGCACCGTAAAAGACTATTTAAGTTTTTGGCGGGGAAAATCAGCTGATGTGTGAGTAAAATCAGTAAAATATAAATCATTACACACTCGTTCTGGATAAACACAGCGCTAAAATTCTTTTGTGTACTATAACTTTGTTCTGTGTTCTATTTTTGATTGCATTTTTATTTGTTTGAAATTAGTTTTGACGGAGTTACAGACTTTTGAAAACAGCGTCATCATTTAAGGAAATTCATAAAATAAGTAATCTTTTTATTAATTTAATATCTAAAAATCGGCCCATTCGTTTGAGTTTATAATTATAAAGACTTCTCGAAGGGAAGCTAAAGATTATTTCCACATACTTTTTTTTTTTTGGTTTCTGTCGTGAAATATTCTAATCCACATATATAAAATATCATGTAAATGTAAAGCCTAACAAATAAATTTAATAAAAGGAAAGAAGAATGGTAAAGAACAGTGCTGTCACAATGACTGTACTCGAAATCCCCCTTGTTTTCTACTGCGTCTGCAAATTGTAACGTTTCACGTTGCTAGTAAAGCTTTCTGCAGCATACACGCGTTTCCCCAACACAATAAAATGTGTACTCCAATTCTAAGAAAAACCTTAAGATATGCAAGTTGACCTAGATTTAAAATTCCATTCATGTCTTTTTATACACTACGTTACAAAAAAAAAAAAACGAAAGACAGATGGACTAAAGATAGAAAGAAGGGAGGGCTGAAAGCAGGGACACATGCAACACTAAACACGCGTCGCGCGATACACAATTGCTGCCATCACGCGTGTAAGGCCACAGGCACTAGCTTTTTTTTCAAATCGACAGTGATAAAAACACTACCCATACCAGAGTTAGGTTTTAAAAACTTACAAAATTCTTATTAGGAATTATGACATTATACTGGTTTACGTTTGAAAACATGACAGTACCCAGACACCCTAAAGTTTGGAAGTGAGGAGGTAGTAACAGCACGACTATCCTAGAAGAAAATGCATATTGGCTCCATTAAATATATATATTTGGGTTCCTTAGCACTTGCTGACAAATAATATGTTAAACGTTACGCAAATAGTCTAAGAATTACCAAGTTATGGCCAAAATAAAATAGTGGGGGTGCCTGACAGCATGAAATCATTTCTGCTCAAAAATTTTTTTATAACGTGTTTGAAAAAACATTACGTTACGGAAATAGCCTACCATGTTAACTCCTATTTGATTGGAGCGCAACAAATGTAAGGCTAAACACGATTAGTCGGACTATAAATACTATCTTGTGTTGTCAGGGGAAACGTGAGAAGGGGTACTTTTTTGAAAAGATGTGTAGACATGGCTTGATTGGTTAGAGCTGCGAATATACTCAATTCAGGGCGTCTGTTCCGGGCCACATCTTGTAATAAACCTACTAAGAAACAGTGCGTTGAGCACCAGGGTATATTTTTTCTAAATAAAAGCCTGGGACATCGGCAGATCGGAGTTGTGCTATATTCATTGCCATTCAACGTCACTGTGTACTATTTCCATGAATTGTGGTAGGTTTGAAATATCTGATATCTTTTTAAATGAAAATTGAATGTAAATTGATACTTATGTCTGTATATATATGTGTGGTTCAGTAGCGAACATGAGGTAAAGCCTATAGTGCTCCAGCCTGAACAGAAGGTGTCGGAGGACAGTAAAACTACATGGAATTGCCAAGCAGTACACTGACACCTAGATTATTGACTAGAAAGAAATAATGCTGGAATTGCAGAGGCGTAGTAACCATTAAGGAGGAATATACTGGTGTAAAGTATTTCAGATGAAGCTGACAGTTGGCCTAACGCTCTGAACTCAGTGTTTGTTATGTATTGTGCTCAGTGTAGAAATAGAGTATAAATTAGTTCTGAAGTAGAAGGTACAACCTTCTTGTTTCAGGGACCGTGGTCTTAAAGTTATTGAGCAGCACCTGGTCAGAGCTTTGCTGAATCCAGAGGCGGACAGCATACTCCTTGGTCCATATAGCAAACAGTGAGGTGGCTCCAGAACTCATTGAAGTAATCGAGCAGAGGAGTCTTTTACTGCAGTCATCACGAAAGTTAAGAAAGTGTGGCCATGGAGCTCAACATTATGTACCCCCATCTTAAACTGACATTGTAAAATAAAATTAAGAGGGGAATTTAATTGTTTTAATGCCAGGAACTGAGAACATCTCCAATACTAGTTCCAACAGAAACAAACTATTGAAGTCATGATGACAAATACCAACATAGCTTGAAAAAACAAAACAAAACCAGTATTACCTCATATTACCACTACACAACTGACACACATAGGATACTATTAATAATATATGTCACTACAAGATTCATATTGATAAATTCTGTACATATAACTTGTAATTAAAATTGATTGTGATTCCTGGTTCACTTTGTATTTGAATCAGGACACATCTACATTAATGACAGCACTGAATACATATTGATATTTGAAAATTTATCAGTGACTCATTTAAGATATTCTCATAGAGTGTTATATGTATGTGAGTGTCACAGTGTTGTCAAGTGTGGTGGAATAAATTATCTTGTTTATCTGTCTGTTGTTGTTGTGACTTACACTTCATCATTTACATAACCCTAGACATTCAACGTAGTCATCACTATATTCCAGAATAATTCTGACTGAGGTATAAATATGTGGCAGCAAGTAAGGTCATCTATAATACACTACCCTTATTAGATATAGATACCTTCACAGCTGATCTCAGTCAGTACACTAAGTCCCCTATAAATATTTATATTATCCCACTTTACCACATATATTGGGGTCTCGCTCTCGGGATTTTGAATCTCTCCCTATTAAAAATATTGGGGGGTAATTCACCTCAGGGAATAATAAGAATTAAAAGGTATCCTTGGGTGAAAATAAATAAGGTTGAGCTCACAGTGCCTGTGTTGTCCCGAGTTAATTAGTCATAGATAAAATTGTTTAGTTAAATATTTTAGACATTTATCTGTTAGACAATGGCCGACCTGGCAAAATTTCGATCTGCTGCTGTACAGACTGCGAAAGAGTTAGGAATGGACGGGCAAATTATGATTGCTTATGTCACTGCTGAATGTGACAAATATATTGAACGGGAAGAAAGAAGATTAGAAAAAGAGGCCGAAAGAAAATTAGAATCTGAAAGATTGGCCGAAGATAAGAGAATAGAGGCTGAAAAAGAGATTAAGAGGTTGCAGATTGAGGCTGAGGCTAAGAGGTTGCAGATTGAGGCTGACAAAGAGGCTAAAGCATTGGAAGCAGAAAGGGAAGAGAAGAAATTAGCTGCAGAAAGAGAGGAAAGAAGATTGACTGCAGAGAGGGAAGCAGAAAGAGAGGAAAGAAGATTGACTGCAGAGAGGGAAGCAGAAAATGAGGAGAAGAGATTACAAAGGGAACATGAGTTACGACTAAGGGAGTTTGAGTTTCAAGGCCATGCTCCCGAAAATGGTGCCAGTCCCTTTGCCTCTGATGCCACTGCTAGCCAAGGAGCCTCAACCTCAGCTATGAATTTTCATTTAGATCATTTCGTTGAGAAAGACGATGATATTGAGAGCTATCTAAATAGATATGAACTATTAGCTACCACATATGGGTTAGAGAGAGAAAGGTGGAGCTTAATGTTATCTCAAGGACTTCGTGGGGCAGCTTATGAAGTTTTTGCTAAAATGAGCAGAGGTGATCAGGAAAATTATGACATGCTAAAGCAGGCTCTTTTGTTAAGATATGAAAAGAACGCAGAATTTTATAGGAAAAAATTTAGGAATGCTAAACTACTGTCAGGTGAAACCTATCACCAGTTCTCTGCACGAATAGAGACATACTTGGAGAAATGGACTTCTCTGGGGAAAACCCAAGATCTTAAGGAAATGATCCTTATAGAACAATTAAGAGAGTCCATGGCTCCAGACCTGAGAAAGTTTCTCATGGAACAAGGTGCAGAGAGGCTGGGTGAGTTGCTAAATGTTGCTGAAAGGTATCAAGCAGCTCAGGCAGAAGTATCAGGTAATAAGAAGAAACAGTTGGATAATTTTAGGGCACCACAGGACTTTAATAAATTTGATCCTAGAGATCAAAACAAAGGTAAGCACCAGTTTGATAGGCCACGGTATGACAATAAAAATAAAACCCCACAATTCGATGAAAGGAAATATGATGAAAGAAAATCTTTCAACCAAGGAAAAAAGGTGGTGTAAAAATTGTCAGATGGACAATCATGACACTGACCGTTGCAGAAGGAAACCTGTGTATATGGCCACCCTTCAGGTCAGATCGACCTCAAGACAGGAGGAGGATATTATGTTGGATACCACTCCAGAAGAGATGAGGAAGGCACAGGCTGGGGATAAAACCCTCAAGCCTTGTTTCAGGAAATTGTCAACTTGTCATACAACTCCAGGCAAGGGAGATTTTTACATGAAAAACAAGTTGATGTATAGGAAGACTGGAACTAGATCCAAAGGTCAGGGACAGCTGGTACTTCCTAAAAGATATAGGACAGAATTAATAAGGAGCCTACATGTGAAACCAGATGGGGACCATGAGAAGATAGGTACCATCATTCAAAAGGTGGCTCACAATTATTATTGGCCCAAGGCAAGATGGGACATTGAGAATTTTGTAGAAAGGTGTAGCATAGCACATGAGGGAACACCCACAAGTGGGAACATTGATCAGGACCTGGACACGCCACGGGGCAAAAGTAGGCCTGAAAATAAGAAGAGAAATAAATTTGATAAAGTGGACCAAATGGAATGGGAAGCCCCTTTTCACGGACAAGCTTCACTTAACTGTTTTACAATGGCCACTATGCGGAGAGTGCAAAAGATGTCTTACCCCAGGATAAGCCGAAAATCCCTCAATCGGACTTAAACAAACTGGAGGAAGAAGATGTAGAGAGGAAATCTCTCATCAAGAATTTTAAGTGGGGAGACAGCCCCAAGAAAAGAATTGGTAGCGGTCGTTTTGTGCATGAAAATTCTGGGAAGAAAAATCATCACTATAGCGCTTCGAGTGGAAGAGACCATATCGGTGCATGGACAAATAGGTCCACACAATTAAAGGTCCATATGTAGCTTTGTTAAGAACGTGGACTGATGAAAAGGCATAGGAAAACATTACATCTTCATACCAATATGTGAATGAGCTGACCACTCGTTTAAAAACTGGCTGGAAACTTGCCAATGAAAATTTGAAACAAGCCAGGAAGAAACATGCTGCCTATTATAACAGGAAGGCGAAAGACAGAGATTTGGCTGTGGGAGAGAAGGTACTGCTTCTTCTCCCCGGGAGTCAGAATAAGTTACAAATTGGATGGCAAGGTCCATATACAGTTCTAGAGAAGGTGTCTAGAACAAATTATAAGATAGATAAGAAGGGGAAAGAAAAAAATCTATCATGTGAATCTCCTGAAGAAATATTTGGAAAGAGAACATCAGGAAGAGACACACTTGTTGACCTTGTCCATTGCCATGGAGATGAAAAAGGAACCACTTTCATCATTTGAATATCCATTACACCCCTGTGAGACAGCGGCACAGGTGAAAATCAGTACACATTTAACGAAAACTCAGAAAGAGAGAGTGCAACAGGTTCTAGATACTCATACAGAGGTGTTAACAGACCGACCAGGGCATACAAACTTATTGGAATATGATATGAAACTTATAGACCCAACACCTGTCTGTATGAAACCATATTCGATTCCTTTTGCTAAGGAGAAAGCTTTGAAGGAAGAGATAGACTATTTGTTGAAGGAAGGAATTATTTCGCACAGTGAATCTTCATATAGTTCCGGTGTTGTACTCTTAAGGAAGCCCTCTGGAGAACATAGACTCTGTATAGATTACAGGAGACTGAATGCTATTACAGAAGGACAGGTGGATCCATTGCCGGATACAAATCAGCTGTTTGCCAGACTAAATAAAGCAAAATATTTCTCAAAAGTGGATCTGAGTAAAGGATACTATCAGATTCCAGTAAAACCCGAGATCAGACAAAATTGTTGGATGTAAACAATTCGGAGGAACGTAATGAATCCCTGAGTTGCCTCTTTGATTGAGGATATTCCGAATGTTTCATACAGGCTAATAAGAAGATTATGGGATCCACTACGAAAACTCTGCTATCACCAAGTATATGTTATCTCCTCATAACGTACATTTTGAGGAAAATCTAATGTTCTCTGGACATGTCATTGCGCAGACTCAGAGAAGAGAAATGGTGAATACGGGTTGTGAAGCAGCATTAAGACAAGCAGTCACACTTGCGGCTGTTCAGTAACATAACCGAAAAATATTATTGGTTGTAGAGGTCTGAGGCAGATTTCATGAGTAGTGCTTACTCTGAATGGACCCAACTACATAAAACCATGATAGCACAACAGCAGAGTAAAGTCAAGTTGACTTACATTTATCTATGTGTATATAGAATAAAGGACTGACATAAGATGTCTGTTTTAAGAGGGGAGATGTCGTGAAATATTCTAATCCACATATATAAAATATCAGGTAAATGTAAAGCCTAACAAATAAATTTAATAAAAGGAAAGAAGAATGGTAAAGAACAGTGCTGTCACAATGACTGTACTCGAAATCCCCCTTGTTTTCTACTGCGTCTGCAAATTGTAACGTTTCACGTTGATAGTAAAGCCTTCTGCAGCATACACGCGTTTCCCCAACACAATAAAATGTGTACTCCAATTCTAAGAAAAACCTTGAGATATGCAAGTTGACCTAGATTTAAAATTCCATTCATGTCTTTTTATACACTACGTTACAAAAAAAAAAAAAAACGAAAGACAGATGGACTAAAGATAGAAAGAAGGGAGGGCTGAAAGCAGGGACACATGCAACACTAAACACGCGTCGCGCGATACACAATTGCTGCCATTACGCGTGTAAGGCCACAGGCACTAGCTTTTTTTTCAAATCGACAGTGATAAAAACACTACCCATACCAGAGTTAGGTTTTAAAAACTTACAAAATTCTTATTAGGAATTATGACATTATACTGGTTTACGTTTGAAAACATGACAGTACCCAGACACCCTCAAGTTTGGAAGTGAGAGGTAGTAACAGCACGACTATCCTAGAAGAAAATGCATATTGGCTCCATTAAATATATATATTTGGGTTCCTTAGGACTTGCTGACAAATAATATGTTAAACGTTACGCAAATAGTCTAAGAATTACCAAGTTATGGCCAAAATAAAATAGTGGGGGTGCCTGACAGCATGAAATCATTTCTGCTCAAAAATTTTTTTATAACGTGTTTGAAAAAACATTACGTTACGGAAATAGCCTACCATGTTAACTCCTATTTGATTGGAGCGCAACAAATGTAAGGCTAAACACGATTAGTCGGACCATAAATACTATCTTGTGTTGTCAGGGGAAACGTGAGAAGGGGTACTTTTTTGAAAAGATGTGTAGACATGGCTTGATTGGTTAGAGCTGCGAATATACTCAATTCAGGGCGTCTGTTCCGGGCCACATCTTGTAATAAACCTACTAAGAAACAGTGCGTTGAGCACCAGGGTATATTTTTTCTAAATAAAAGCCTGGGACATCGGCAGATCGGAGTTGTGCTATATGCATTGCCATTCAACGTCACTGTGTACTATTTCCATGAATTGTGGTAGGTTTGAAATATTTGATATCTTTTTAAATGAAAATTGAATGTAAATTGATACTTATGTCTGTATATATATTTGTGGTTCAGTAGCGAACATGAGGTAAAGCCTATAGTGCTCCAGCCTGAACAGAAGGTGTCGGAGGACAGTAAAACTACATGGAATGGCCACACAGTACACTGGCAACCAGTGAGGTGGCTCCAGAACTCATTAAAGTAATCGAGCAGAGGAGTCTTTTACTGCAGTCATCACGAAAGTTAAGAAAGTGTGGCCATGGAGCTCAACATTATGTACCCCCATCTTAAACTGACATTGTAAAATAAAATTAAGAGGGGAAATTAATTGTTTTAATGCCAGGAACTGAGAACATCTCTCATACTAGTTCCAACAGAAACAAACTATTGAAGTCATGATGACAAATACCAACAGAGCTTGAAAAAACAAAACAAAACCAGTATTACCTCATATTACCACTACACAACTGACACACATAGGATACTATTAATAATATATGTCACTACAAGATTCATATTGATAAATTCTGTACATATAACTTGTAATTAAAATTGATTGTGATTCCTGGTTCACTTTGTATTTGAATCAGGACACATCTACATTAATGACAGCACTGAATACATATTGATATTTGAAAATTTATCAGTGACTCATTTAAGATATTCTCATAGAGTGTTATCTGTATGTGAGTGTCACAGTGTTGTCAAGTGTGGTGGAATAAATTAAATTGTTTATCTGTCTGTTGTTGTTGTGACTTACACTTCATCATATACATACCCTAGACATTCAACGTAGTCATCACTATATTCCAGAATAATTCTGACTGAGGTAGAAATATGTGGTAGCAAGTAAGGTTATCTATAATACACTACCCTTATTAGATATAGATACCTTCACAGCTGATCTCAGTCAGTACACTAAGTCCCCTATAAATATTTATAACATCCCACTTTACCACAGTTTCATATCTTGAGAATGTGTGGTAGTCAGTTTTGTGAGTTTGGCATTACAAGAACAAGCATATTGTCACCAGATTTTATAACATTTAAATCACTGTAAACGCATTCCTGATACTCACAAATCTTAAATAAGGTTGTAAAAAAATAACTTTTTGTAAAGCACCATCTGTTTTTGCATTTTCATTCATTTATAATGATATTTAGCTACGTATATAAGCGTTAGAAAACATGTAAAGCCATAGATAGATTACTTCCACATACTTTGATCTATCTTTCAAGTCTTGTTAATCTTGTATTTATAATATGAATTTTTTTTTTAAATTGTGTGTGAGATAAGGACTGTTCCATTAGTGTTCTTTGGTAGACAATCCTGTGCACACGACGGCTGCCAAAGAATTCTAAGTAACTGTTTGTATATCTTCTTTCATTCACAAGTGAACTTGAAGAGATTTAGTAGGAACTGGAAATAGGCAGAAGAATTAGGAGCTAAAATTGAATTTTTCAGGTAGGTATTGAACTTTGTGAGGATAAGGAGGAGACAGATAATTTTAAAGTTAGACTTGAAAATGCACAAGATGCGCTGGCCAAACTTCAGTTTCAAGATCTGTGTACTAGGTCTGGTCCAGTTTGCTCACACATGGACAAGGTACTAGCCAAACACAAAATCATACAACAGGCTTATAATAGCAGAGCATTTATAGGGAATCACTGCCACAGATATCTCACACAAAAAGTTTATAAAGATCTTACAAGAGCAATCATTACACAAACACTGAAAATTACAGACAAACAAGATATAACTAACACAGCTTTTATTGCCCAAGAACAATTCAACTCACTGAAAGAAGCATTTGAGAAAGTACACAACAAAATATCACACAGTAAACCAATTAGTAAAGAATCAATAACAGCATCAATAGAGACTTACATGTCTTTGTTCAGAAAGCTATTCCCTAGTAAGACAATTCATAAACAGCACATATTAGAAAAACATTGCGCAGACTGGATCAGAACTCATGATGTATGATTGAGATAATTGTTAGCTCTCGTGTTCTGGGGACAATTGGGTGTGTTATTTTTAAGGTTATAAATGTGGACATGCAATTTAAACTTTCAATAATTAATGTTTGACGCATGAAACCAAAACAAAACTTTGATATCCATTTTCTGCAGGTTTTCTACTTTTGATTTCTGTAATTTGTTATGCATGTTGATTGTGACCGTTTTAGTGTAAATTGAATTAGAAACAAACCATAACAAAATGTAAAAAAAAAACGTAAATTTTACACTATTTCAGACTATTATATCTTCTGTTCTAATTGTGATAAAATGTTTGTTCTTGTTCTAAAATTTACTCTAACATTTCTAGTCTAGCGTTACGCAAAATTAAAGCCGGTATTTATAATAATAAAGTAGCATAAAAGCAATTCAAACATGTTTTGGGGACAATTGGGTGTGTTATTTTAAGGTAATAAATGTGGACTTGCAATTTAAACTTTCAATAATTAATGTTTGACGCATGAAACCAAAACAAATCTTTGATATCCATTTTCTGCAGGTTTTCTACTTTTGATTTCTGTAATTCGTTATGCATGTTGATTGTGACCGATTTAGTGAAAATTGCATTATAAACAAACCATAACAAAATATAAAAAAAACGTAAATTTTACACTATTTCAGACTATTATATCTTCTGTTCTAATTGTGATAAAATGTTTGTTCTTGTTCTAAAATTTACTCTAACATTTCTAGTCTAGCTTTACGCAAAATTAAAGCCGGTATTTATAATAATAAAGTAGCTAAAAGCAATTCAAACATGTTTTGGGGACAATTGGGTGTGTTATTTTAAGGTAATAAATGTGGACTTGCAATTTAAACTTTCAATAATTAATGTTTGACGCATGAAACCAAAACAAATCTTTGATATCCATTTTCTGCAGGTTTTCTACTTTTGATTTCTGTAATTCGTTATGCATGTTGATTGTGACCGATTTAGTGAAAATTGCATTATAAACAAACCATAACAAAATATATAAAAAACGTAAATTTTACACTATTTCAGACTATTATATCTTCTGTTCTAATTGTGATAAAATGTTTGTTCTTGTTCTAAAATTTACTCTAACATTTCTAGTCTAGCTTTACGCAAAATTAAAGCCGGTATTTATAATAAAAAAGTAGCCTAAAAGCATTAATTAAGCCCTATCAAAAGTAAACATCGCCACATGTTTTTCCCATTAGGAAGCTGACCACGTGACCTATGTCAAGTGGGCTATAAATAGCGTGGTCGGGGGAAAAAGGGGAAATAACTAAAAGATCGCTCGCAAACAGCCGTGCGTCGTGCTTCAGCGGAGGGACAGATAGTAGTGGAGATTCGGGTGTGAATCATAAGTAACTTCAGTAGATAAACGGTAGACATTGCCCTTGTTTATATTGCTACCAGATGCTTTCAGTAATAAAATTAAAGTAGAACTTTGCAGGTTAGTCGAGTTCGTCAAATATAAATGTAAATAAGTCCACACAGGAAGTGGTCGTGCAACATTAAAAGCCAAAGACAATGATGAAATCAAACGAAACCAAACAAACAAAAAGTGTATATGATCCACCTTGACCTTTACTTTGGTTTGGTTTGGTTTAAGGACTATCTTCATTGCACACGGACAACTCCATCAGTGTTTCGATCTCCTCCCTTAGATCACACAAGGAGGATCTCAGCACAGTGCAGGAACTCTGAAGCACCGGCGAGAATCACAATTATAGAATCTCACATTCTATAAATATTTTAGTGGTGTGTAGATTTCTAATTTTTTAAAATTATGCCAGGGCAGCGGCCTTGAGGCCTACTCTTTATGATTTCCAACTGCTGTGGGATTTTTAACGTGCGCAACTTGCACACAAGACCTCTTATTTTTTTGCCCAGATACGAGAAGGCTAGGCCTCCGATCTCACTACCCAAGAGATCAGAGGGGTGTATGACATCATCAGGCATGTACTCTCCTTTCTAAAAATAATCTGTATCTGAGAAATTTACATTAAACATCTTGTATACAAACTTTTAACATCTCAGACAGACATATACACACTGTTTATACAAAAATTTAACATTTAGACATACATCATGTACACAAACATTCAACATATGTGACGCACACACCTCCCACATAAGAAACCAGCATATAAGACTGACATACACTGCTCATTTGTTATCCAAGACACACACACACACACGAAGATATTGAAGAGGTTACAGGCTTTCATTATTTCATCAGAAGGACTGAGGTAGCATGACAAGATCCCCAGTGTGGAAATATGACAAGAACCAGACAAGCAACCAGTGATATAAGCAACCAGTGATATAAGCAACCAGTGATACAAGCAACCAGTGATACAAGCAACCAGTGATATAAGTAACCAGTGATACAAGCAACCAGTGATACAAGAGGTGAGAAGAATATGCTGTCATTGGATAGAACAAACACAGAGGACACCTGTTGACAGCATTTCAAGACAGTCCTTGTTGTGAAATCCCCTGGGTAAGAGAGACAAAGGAAGACCAAACAAGACATGAAGAAGGAAACTGAAGGCAGATATGACAAGAATAAAGTAAACTTGGAAAGTCCTTCAACAAACGGACAGTAAGACTTGGCATGAATCTGCTAAAGTCCAATGCTCCTTAGGGAACCAAGGTGTAATGAATAAATTAATGAATAATGACATACACATCTTGTAAATAGATATTCAGCATCTACACACATACACACACATTAAACACCTGAGACACACACTTTGCAAACAAGAATTCAAAAGCTGACAAGAAAATGGCACTTGATTCTCAAAGATGCTCCGAGATTCATAAGCATACTCAACATATCAAAAGTGATATTTACAACATAAAAAGTACAAAGTTATGCATCCACAACCATAAGCTGATAAAATATAGAATGTGACTATCGTTGACATCATGACTGTACAGTATTTTAGATGATGGCATACTGGAATCACAAAGTAGGGTCAACATGTAACCTTTCACCTTATTGAAATATTTATCACAAACTGGCAATCCATGAACAGTTATGTGTCTGATGAGAAGTAAGAATAACAATGTGGTTGTATTTCAATTAAGTACACATAATAACAAAGTACATGTATTAGTAAAAAATCTGTCATCAGCCACTACAGTTATCATCATCACCCATAAGAGCTGTTGCACACACAGAAATTAACGTATGCCAAGACTTCCTGTCCCGTGCCATCAGCTCTAGGTCTTTCCATATCATCTTCATCCCTTTCACGTCTGCCTCCAGTTCTCCTCTCTCTTATCCATAATTTTGTTGGTCTTCCTCTACCTCTCTTACCATGGGGTTCCCAGAACACAGACTGCCTTGTAATGCTACTAACAGGTTTCCTCACTGTGTGTCCTATCCATCATCAGTATCTTCTTTTCAATTCTTGTTCCACTGGCACTTGTCTGGTTCTTGTCATCAATTCCACATTTGGGACTTTGTCATACCATTTCAGTCCTCCTATTCTACGCAAGCACCTGTTTATAAAAGTCTGTAGCTTTTTGGTTGTTGTTTTTGTTGTTCTCCATGTCCCAGAGCCATACAGTAGGACTGACTTGACAATTCTTATTTTCGTGTTCCACTGGTTCTTGTCATAAGTTCCACACCAGTAATACTGCCATACCATTTCAATCCCTCTATTCTATGCAAGCACCCATTTATGAAAATCTGTATCTTTTTGGTTGTTTTTGTGGCCACTACCTGGCTGTAGTTTATTATAACAAGCAAGGTTATGATGAAGCCTGAGGCTGATCAAAGATCTTCCCAAACCAACACACACAAAAAACACCAACCACGCCTTGCTACACTTTTCTATGCTGTTTTGTTGGTTTTTTTTAAATATCTGCTACACCTCTCGATGCTGGACCTAGTGTGGTGAAGTCTCTAACACTTCACTCCCCTATGGTAGTTTCTGCTATGGGGACTACCTTTACCTTTTATTTTTTTTTTTTACCACCACATTGTCTTGTACCATTTAAAAACTGACCTGCTTTGTTGTAACACTAGTTTATCCATACTAACTCCATCTGAAGATAGTCTCTCTCTAACGCTATATTATGAGAAAATCATGTGTTATTGTTACTGTTGAACTAGAACTGACATCACTGCACTTGGAGCAAACGGATGGGTGCTCAGTCTCACTCAGTATATAATCGTATGCAAGATTTAACACCTAATGTTAAATCCTAAAATCATATGTAAGATTTAACACCTAATGTTAAATCCTAAAATCATATGTAAGATTTAACACCTAATATTAAATCCTAAAATCATATGTAAGATTTAACACCTAATGTTAAATACTAAAATCATGTGCAAGATTTAATTTCTTCTTATATCCTTAGCCGCCGACCGTCAAAGCAGTCAGTGGCCATTACGCCTGGTGGCGTCTTGTAGGGCAGCAACAAATTGATTCCACTTTGCTTGGTCGGTGGCCATCCTTCGTACAGTGCCCCAACTCTGGTTCATTCTTTGCATCTCAGCCTCCACAGTCCTCCGCCAAGTTTTTTTCGGTCAGCCTCTCTTTCATTTTCCTCTTATTATTATTATTTTATTTTTTTTTGCAGACTATTATTCCCTTATTGTCATAAATTTTCCTTACAAAAAATTCCCTAATAGGTGGACTGGAATACCAGGTCCAGTTGCATAGCCTGAGAATCTTCTGATTTAGCTCCAGCAGATTATTTGTATGGGGATACTTAAATAACTAGCTATATGGTCGAAAACTTAAAACCTTAGGGGATCTCAAAACAGTGATAGCAGAGCAGTTTCAAAGAACTGACAAAGATTTATGTCAAAGAGCATGTGGACATTAAGAAAATGGCTGACATTATGTTAAAAAAACGCTCAGGGGCACCATTTTATGATAAATAACTTTATAACTATCACTAAATAATTTTAGTATTGTTACTATTATGGTGTATATTATTTACACATACCATTATGTATTACAGCCACATATTTTAAGCAAAAAGGTGAGGGGCTTATGGCTCACCCCGTACAATAATATACAGAACAAACATAACACAATTTTAGGAAGAATACAACATATACCTAAATGACTTCAGAACAGTCGTAAATGTCCTTTCCTTGAGTAATTTAAAATGTTAAAGACTTCTGAAGATCTTCAGTCCAGGATAACTGACATGATATCATCACCAAAACACAACAAGAGAATAATCTGTTTATAGTAAACTTCAAAATCATGCTATGTTTTGTATCTACAACAATGACAGTACACTTTGAATACTAGCAATTCTAAGACAGTACATTATAAAACTGACCCATGTAGATTCTGGGGATTTCTTATGAGACGAAGAAAGAATATGTTTACGGCTCGACCAGGAATGTGGAAAATAGACAACTAATATAAGGTTGGCAACCTCATCATGTAAAAATAGATAGCTAAAGAACCCACCAGGGCACGAGAACATTAATTCTTTGGTGCAAGTTTCCTGCAAAGCACAAACACCAAATTAAGACTGTATGAGAGCTGTGTACTTTCTGTGCTTCTCTACGGTGCGGAATGTTGGAGAGTAACAGAGAAGGAAATGTCAAAACTGTCCTCCTTCCACACAATCTGCCTAAGGAAAATTCTCCGAATCTTTTGGCCAAACACCATCAGTAACCAAGAACTACTTATTCGGAGTAACCAGGAGGACATGCACACCATCATAGCTGGCAGACGCTGGAGTTGGGTTGGCCACATCCTCAGAAGGGACCCTGATACCATCACAAGAACAGCTATGCTATGGACCCCCGAGGGAAAGCGAAAGAGAGGCCGACCAAAAACAACTTGGCGGAGAACTGTGGAAGCTGAGATGCAAAGAATGAACCACAGTTGGGGCACTGCTTTGACGGTTGGTGGTTATGGATCAAAGAAGAAGTTTCCTGCAAGGGTACCACATGCATTGGTGGTTCCATGTACCAAAGGGACAGAAAATGACATTATACAACTAGAATAAATAACTTTCACCAGCATCTCACAAATGGCTTTTATCTCTTACAAAACCAGAATTATTAACGTTTCAACAGGCACACAGACTTTATTGATACTCTCTATCTACATGACTTCATGAACTATACAACAAGTATCTGCATGACTTCCGGAGGATTCTTTCATTATATGAAATACTTCCATTTCATCTTAACAGACCATAATATAAACATCTTGATAGGTTGGTGTCTACTTTATAACTCTACAATGTTAGAGTTCTGTAATTCATGAAGCAAAGTCTAAAACATGTATTATAGTCCCTCACTTTTGGTTAAATGAAATAACCTAGCACAAAAAACATTAAGGCTACAATGCCACAGTTACACTAACTTTGACGGTCAGCGGCTAAGGATCAAAGAAGAGAAGAAGAAGCCACAGTTACACTAACTTTGATGGTCGGCGGCTAAGGATCAAAGAAGAGAAGAAGAAGCCACAGTTACACTAACTTTGACGGTCGGTGGCTAAGGATCAAAGAAGAGAAGAAGAAGCCACAGTTACACTAACTTTGACGGTCGGCGGCTAAGGATCAAAGAAGAGAAGAAGAAGCCACAGTTACACTAACTTTGACGGTCGGTGGCTAAGGATCAAAGAAGAGAAGAAGAAGCCACAGTTACACTAACTTTGACGGTCGGTGGCTAAGGATCAAAGAAGAGAAGAAGAAGCCACAGTTACACTAACTTTGATGGTCGGTGGCTAAGGATCAAAGAAGAGAAGAAGAAGCCACAGTTACACTAACTTTGATGGTCGGTGGCTAAGGATCAAAGAAGAGAAGAAGAAGCCACAGTTACACTAACTTTGACGGTCGGTGGCTAAGGATCAAAGAAGAGAAGAAGAAGCCACAGTTACACTAACTTTGACGGTCGGCGGCTAAGGATCAAAGAAGATAAGAAGAAGCCACAGTTACACTAACTTTGACGGTCGGCGGCTAAGGATCAAAGAAGAGAAGAAGAAGCCACAGTTACACTAACTTTGACAGTCGGCGGCTAAGGATCAAAGAAGAGAAGAAGAAGCCACAGTTACACTAACTTTGACGGTCGGCGGCTAACGATCAAAGAAGAGAAGAAGAAGCCACAGTTACACTAACTTTGACGGTCGGCGGCTAAGGATCAAAGAAGAGAAGAAGAAGCCACAGTTACACTAACTTTGACGGTCGGCGGCTAAGGATCAAAGAAGAGAAGAAGAAGCCACAGTTACACTAACTTTGACGGTCGGCGGCTAAGGATCAAAGAAGAGAAGAAGAAGCCACAGTTACACTAACTTTGACGGTCGGCGGCTAAGGATCAAAGAAGAGAAGAAGAAGCCACAGTTACACTAACTTTGACGGTCGGCGGCTAAGGATCAAAGAAGAGAAGAAGAAGCCACAGTTACACTAACTTTGACGGTCGGCGGCTAAGGATCAAAGAAGAGAAGAAGAAGCCACAGTTACACTAACTTTGACGGTCGGCGGCTAAGGATCAAAGAAGAGAAGAAGAAGCCACAGTTACACTAACTTTGATGGTCGGTGGCTAAGGATCAAAGAAGAGAAGAAGAAGCCACAGTTACACTAACTTTGATAGTCGGCGGCTAAGGATCAAAGAAGAGAAGAAGAAGCCACAGTTACACTAACTTTGATGGTCGGTGGCTAAGGATCAAAGAAGAGAAGAAGAAGCCACAGTTACACTAACTTTGACGGTCGGTGGCTAAGGATCAAAGAAGAGAAGAAGAAGCCACAGTTACACTAACTTTGATGGTCGGCGGCTAAGGATCAAAGAAGAGAAGAAGCCACAGTTACACTAACTTTGATGGTCGGTGGCTAAGGATCAAAGAAGAGAAGAAGAAGCCACAGTTACACTAACTTTGACGGTCGGCGGCTAAGGATCAAAGAAGAGAAGAAGAAGCCACAGTTACACTAACTTTGATGGTCGGTGGCTAAGGATCAAAGAAGAGAAGAAGAAGCCACAGTTACACTAACTTTGACGGTCGGCGGCTAAGGATCAAAGAAGAGAAGAAGAAGCCACAGTTACACTAACTTTGACGGTCGGCGGCTAAGGATCAAAGAAGAGAAGAAGCCACAGTTACACTAACTTTGACGGTCGGCGGCTAAGGATCAAAGAAGAGAAGAAGAAGCCACAGTTACACTAACTTTGACGGTCGGCGGCTAAGGATCAAAGAAGAGAAGAAGAAGCCACAGTTACACTAACTTTGATGGTCGGTGGCTAAGGATCAAAGAAGATAAGAAGAAGCCACAGTTACACTAACTTTGATAGTCGGTGGCTAAGGATCAAAGAAGAGAAGAAGAAGCCACAGTTACACTAACTTTGACGGTCAGTGGCTAAGGATCAAAGAAGAGAAGAAGAAGCCACAGTTACACTAACTTTGACGGTCGGTGGCTAAGGATCAAAGAAGAGAAGAAGAAGCCACAGTTACACTAACTTTGACGGTCGGCGGCTAAGGATCAAAGAAGAGAAGAAGAAGCCACAGTTACACTAACTTTGACGGTCGGCGGCTAAGGATCAAAGAAGAGAAGAAGAAGCCACAGTTACACTAACTTCATACTGCAAACAAATTGCTACAGAAACCATCTTGGCAAGATTACATAAAATGCTTTTGTAGCCTTCTTTCAAGCATCACCTACAGCTGTGACCCCATGCTCCTTATGAAGCAAATAAGGAGACAGAGGAAGACTACAATAACACTACTTAACAAAAAAGTTTATTTAACTTAAAGCTAAACAAAATAATATAGCAATGTAACCAAATTAACAATGACAACACAAACTTTCAAATTTTGAAGTGTGAGCAATGTTTTCAGGTTAAAGGTAACTAATAGATTATTATCAAAACCTTTCAGCTCCTTGCTAAGCACAAGTCTTCCAATCATTTGCCATTCATCCAAGGTCCCTGTATGTCTACTTCATTCATTTCATGTCTGTTCCTCATTCCCATCTCTTTGTGTGTTGTTTTTTTTGTCTCCTTCTATTTCTCTTACCATGGGGAATTGAGAAATGGGACGGCCTTGTAATGCTATAAGCTGGTTTGTCTTAATGTGTACCAATCAAACACCTGCATTTTCTCTCACCTGTTATTCCACAGGTGTTTATCTTATTCTTTCCATTTGTTACGCTTAAGTGATCTTGTCATAACCATTATAATCCTCCTATTCTACTCTAGCACCCATCTATGAAAGTCTTAATCTTTCTGGTTGTCATTATTTCTTTTGTTGTCCATATTTCACAGCCATACAATAGAATTGACTTAACATTAGAGCTGAGGGTCATTTTTGTGTTAACCCAATTTCTGTTGATTTCCATAAATTTCCCAATGCAATGAAAGCTCCTTTTGCCTTCGCCATTCTTATCTTGATATCATTATTTTACAGATGACAGATACAAAATATTTTTAGAAATACAACACCTGCTAAAGCAGAATAACATAACATGAAAGACAAATAATATTAATAAACAAACAATCTGAGGATACAAAGTACTCACGTAACCATTACCTTTTAAACTGTTTTCAATAATTACATAAAATTTTTAACCCAAACATCAGACTCATATACACATTTCATTTTAAACTTTTTTCATTAATTACAGCAAATTAGTTACAAACTCAGCAATTAGACTCATGTACACATTTCATTTTAAACTTTTCTCATTAATTACAGCAAATTTGTTACAAACTCAGCCACTAGACTCATGTACACATTTCATTTTAAACTGCTTTCAATAATTACAGCAATTTTTTTTACAAACTCCGCCATTATATGTACATATTTCATTTGATACTACTTTAATAATTACAGTAAATTTGTTACAAACTCAGCCATCATACTCATGTTCACATTTCATTTTTAAACATTTTTCATTAATTACAGCAAATTTGTTACAAACTCAACCATTTGACTCATGTTACATTTCACTTTAAACTGCTTTCAATAATTACACTGTTACAAACTCAGCCATCATACTCATATATACATTTCATTTTCAACTGCTTGCAATTATTACAATGTGATAAACTCAACCATCATACTCATGTACACATTTCATTTTATACTTTCAATTATTACAGTAAGTTTTTTTACAAAGTGCTAAATTCTCTCCGAGTAAGGAATGTTATAAGTGGTATATTCACATACACAAGAATTCATTCTGTCTGCACAGATCAATCTACTGTATGTCTCCAAAATGTCAAAACTACTTATGCTGACTGAATTCATTATCTGTTTGAGTAGTCACCATGCATCCGATCCAGCTGCTGCATGAGATGGTCTATCAAACCTGCCTGCCGTGTTCGAATCTCAATTGTTCCTCTTGCGGATGAATCCCGAGGGTTGCGACTAACTGGTCTGATGACTTTGATCTATTAAAAACAGCACCAAAAGATGTCCAGTTTTAATATTCTTTTTTGCACCTTTTTAAAAGTCTTTGAAAAATTTTCTGGTCACAGCAATATCTCAATATCACAAAATGCAGACATGTTAAAAATCTGGCAAGATTTTATCTTGCTCATTAAACTCTCTCTCTGTCTCCCACACATCCATCCAACAATCCATCCACACAAACACCCACCTACCTACTGCACACACATCCTCTTGCAGATAAATTCTGAGAGTCTGATGACTCTGACCTCTTAAAAATAGCATTTAAAATGTTGGATTTTAATATTCTTTTTCAAAAGCAAAAGAATACACTTTGCTGTTTCATTAATTCTAGGGTTAGACTACTAATCAAGTCCCTGAAATACTTCCATGCAGTGTACCCTGAAATCAGACAACTGAAAGGTTGTCTGGCCAAGTCTCAGGGACTGAGCACCTGCCTCAGTGGCCCAACATCACGATTCCCCGTGTAGTGAAACATGTTGAGAACCAAACATTCCATGCTAAGCTTTGCAGAATCACTTAAGCCCCAGACTCAACCTCAGCTTTTAACTGGTTGGCTGGGGCAAAGTCTTTTACAGACAGGGGGTATGATGTGCTGGTGTTGTGGGTAGTGGGTTTCCCCCCTTGCTTCACCCTAGGCCTAGTGAATTCTTGTTCATAAAAGGAGCGACCATTGCGGTGTTAGTCTCTTGGCCTAGCAAAACCTCTCATACCCCAAGATCGTTGTGCGTGGTGAAGAGCCACACCCTCCTCGAGGTAGTCCTGGTAACTGAGGGTGCGAATCCTCAGGCTAAACACAACGGATCTAGAGGAGCAAACCTCGATAATAAAACCGGTGCACTACACCGTACACGCCCTCTGTGGGTGGGAAGGAGCCAGATGGATACTGAACAAGTCTTGGGAGTGGGAACGAGTGTGGACTGCTCCCTGAAGATCGGAACCCATCGTACAGGCACAGAGACTCAGGACTTGACGATCCTATTGCCTTCAACTCTTGGTCTCATGCCTAGAGCCTCGGAGAACTCGGCGTAACCAGCAGGCAATTTGGTGGCGGGGAAAGAGCACTGTGAGCCCTACCTTGGCTACGTATCACAAGGAGACGCAGAAACACCCCATTTATCTCCCCCAGAGCTGGCACAGTACACTTCTGGCTTCTACCCGGGGCGGTAGGAAATCCACATCAAACCTGGCAGAGCAAGTCCTCCATCAGATGCGGCCGATGCTGGGCCCACTGGCGCGTGGACACGTCCCGATCCCCATCGAGACTTGCCCGGGGAGCCCACCCCGGCTCAAAAAAGCAGAGAAGGCCACTCTCCAAACCTCCGATGTCTTGCGGGCAGTGTTAGGATGTGCAAGAACATGGACAGGAAGACTCCACAACTTCCCCACTGAAGACACGCCCACGGCGACCGTTGCCTCAATTGGCTGTGTGTGGTGTACCCGGAAACGGGGCCTCCCAGTACTGAGGCACAGTTAAGTCCCCGATGTCACTTATCGGTGCAGAGTTGAGAGAGATGGCTGAGCATCACAATCCCCCCTGTGTTGCAGCATGATGAGAACCCAGCATTGCACACTGAGCTTGGGGGGATCACTTGGGCACCAGACTTAATACTGGCTCTTGACTGGATGGCCGCATGCAGGAGATTTCTACAATGGAGGGTTGGCAGGTGGTGGGTATCTGGAAGTGGCTCTGTGCAGGACGTGAGGATTCCTTGGGAGAGCCCAGAACCAGAGCACAGCATTGTGCAAGCTCTGCATAGTTGGAGAGCCCCCCGGATGACGGGGAATGCACAGTGTGCTACCCCACCTATCCCCAACTGCTAACTAAGAACCAGAAGTGGGGTCCTCTGTATGCGTGCCAGGCCAGGATAAAATGCCTGGGAAAGAGACTGGAGCTCAGAACTCCCTAACTCAAAGTTGCAGGATGGCAGAAAAGCCATGGGAAAGACAGGGCTATTTTGAAGATAACACAACCATATTTTCACCATACGAGCTCGGACGCCGCCTCGGTAAACAAGGTCCGCGCAGAGCAGTGACACCCCCAGACTGCTTGCGAATAGTCTACTACTGGGAACATAAACAGAATAGGGATGAGCCCACTCTCCCGTTGAACAGGTGCTAAAGTCATAGATACTGGGCCAGAAGGCGCACCGGAAACCACAGTATCACGCAACTCGCTTTTTTTTTCCTATGGAGAGTACACCGTCAACTGGTTGGCTGTTTGTAAGAGGATCTCACAATGGATAGATACTAGGCATGGGGAGCTGGGAAGTGTCTCTATGCAGGACATGACAATTCGTTGGGACAGCCCAGAACCAGAACACAGTATTTTAGCAATGTTTATCTGGAGAGCCCCCCCCCCCCCCCTTCCCCCCGAAGGCGAGGAATGCTATGTCAGCCACCCCACCTCACCCATTCTAGCTTGAAACCAGATGTGAGGATCCTTTAAATGTTGCCTTGCCAGGATAGAATACTCAGGAAAGAAACTGCAGCTCCTGAATTCAACTCAAGTTTTGGAATGGCAGAAAAGTCACATGAACAGCCTACAATGTAGATAATCCCAAGGATTCTTAAACTTAGCATTGGCTGCGAAACAGTGACAAGCTCACCAACCCTCATTAAACAATTACAACAACATACTCTTTTTTTGCATTAATTTAAAGGTCTTTGAGAAAAAAAGTTTTGTAACAGCAATATCTCAAAATCCTGGTATATTGCCTATTTTGAGAGATTTTGTCTTGCCCATTAACTAACAAACCATCTAACTAACTCTCTCTCTCCCTCCTGCCTTCCCTCCCACTCTTCCTCAACCTACTCACAAACGCATGCATGCACACAGATAAAACACTTTTAAAAAACTAATACCTCCAACATGGTTTTCTCAGCTATGTGTTTCCAGGTTATTTCCCTGTACTCTAAGGACTGCACCATTTGCTGAAAAGTTGAACAAAACATTCATTACTCTTCTCTCCACACTTCTACTTCTTCTTCTTCTTCGATCCTTAACCACCGACCGTCAAAGCAGTCAGTGGCCATCACGCCTAGTGGCGTCTTGTAGGGCAACAACAAATTGATTCCACTTTGCACGGTCGGTGGCCATCCTTCGTACAGTGCCCCAACTCTGGTTCATTCTTTGCATCTCAGCCTCCACAGTCCTCCGCCAAGTTGTTTTTGGTCGGCCTCTCTTTCGCTTTCCTTCAGGGGTCCAAAGCATAGCTGTTCTTGTGATGGCATCGGGGTCTCTTCTGAGGACATGACCAACCCAGCTCCAGCGTCTGCCAGCTATGATGGTATGCATGTCCTCTTGCTTGCTACGAGTAAGCAGATCTTGGTTGGTGATGGTATTCGGCCAAAAGATTCGGTGAATTTTTCTTAGGCATGTTGTGTGAAAAGAGGACACTTTTGACATTTCCTTCTCTGTGACTCTCCAGCATTCCGCACCATAGAGAAGCACAGAAAGCACGCAACTCTGGTATAATCTTAATTTTGTGCTTGTGCTGTATTGGGAGGACTTCCAGATGTTATTTAGGCTAAAGAAGGCTGTTCTTGCCTTATTCATTCTGATGTTGATGTCTTTGCCTGCCCCACCGTCTGGTGTTACTATGCTTCCTAGGTATGTGAAGGTATCTGTCTGTACCAGTTGCTGATTCCTTACTGATATGGGCTCAGCGTTGCTCACATTGAGCGTCATGACCTCAGACTTCTTTAAATTGATGTTCAAGCCCACCTGCTGGCTAAATTTATTAAGTCTATCCGTTTTTTCCTGGATGTGTTGATGTGAATGTGCCAGCAGTGCAATGTCATCTGCATATTCCAGATCTTCCAATGTTGAAAATGTAGTCCATCTTATTCCTCTTGGACTGCCCTCTGTTGTCCGGCGCATCACCCAGTCTATGACTGTTAAAAATAGAGTGGTTGATAAGGGGCATCCCTGTCGTACTCCTGTCTTCACCTCGAAGGTTAGGTTGCTCTGCCCAACACTACACGTAAAGTTGGCATAGAGGCTTTTTATGATTGACACTATGCAGCTTGGAATTCCATAAGCCCTCAGTATTTTCCATAAACTGTCCCTATGTATGCTGTCAAAAGCCTTTTCAAAATCAACAAAATTTATGTAAAGCTGTCTTTGCCATTCTGAGCACTGCTCTATAATGTTCCTGAGAGTGAATATATGGTCTACACATCTTCTGTTCTTTCTAAATCCTGCTTGTTCTTTCCTCAGTTTGTAGTCTACTGCCTTTGAAATTCTCTGTATAATTATCCTGCCTAGTATTTTGCTGGGAACTGAGAGAAGAGTGATTCCTCTCCAATTATTGCATTCTGAAAGATCTCCCTTCTTGGGCAATTTGACAATTATTCCTTTGTTCCACTCTGATGGTGTTGTCCCCGTTTTCCACACTTGTGCAAATAGTGGTTCTAATAGTTCTGCTGCTAGCTCAGGGTCTGTCTTAAATAGCTCTGCATTTAAGTTATCATGGCCCGGAGCTTTACCGTTCTTTAACCCTTTGATTGCTGTGATGATTTCTTCTTTTCGTGGAATGTCTGTATTTACATCTAGATCGTTTTCAGCCTCAGGAACATTCAATTGTGTCTCTGGTATTTCCTTGTTCAGAGTTTCTCTGAAGTGCTCTGCCCATCTTGTTTCCTGTCCCTCTGCTGTCTTAATGAGATTTCCTTGCTTATCTCTTACTAATGTAATATTGTTTGCACCTTGTTTTCCGCTGATGAATTTAGTTATTTTGTATACTGTGCTTTGTTCATTTCTCAGTGCTGCCTCTTCTGCCTGTTTTGCAAGATCGTCTAGGAACACTTCTACTTCCTTTACACAAATCATCTCCTCCCGAGACAAGAAGTACAAAATTGAACATAAATAGGCAGCTACCAACTGACTTTATTTATATCACAACCACAACAAGATGTACGTCATATCATCATCCCTAGGCTCCAAGAAGCCAACACTGCAGCTACTGACCTTGCAGGAAGACTGCACAAAGCATTCACATTCTCTTACAGCGGTGGTTTCTGTAGCTATTTGTTTTACAGGATGATGCTGAAAGCCCCGTACATAACCTCATATTACTCACCTTGTACGACAGGTATAGAACCTCATATTACTCACCTTGTACGACAGGTACATAACCTCATATTACTCACCTTGTATGACAGGACTGAGGTAGCAGTAGTCTTATTCTTTCTTTGTCTTAAAAGAGACCCCAGAGAACTACATGGGGTCAGATGTACACAACCTAACACAAAAGGTGAAATACCAGCATCACATGACTACCTGAGACAGTGTTACAGAACGTAACACAGAGGCATTTTTTGTTCCTACTTTTGTTCATCCACTGTCTAGCAAACCTAAATAAATGTCAACATGTTCTATAAGCTCAAGTCAACATTTGACAGAGATATTCGCTTTTTAGTTAAGCCAGAATCTAACATAAACTAGTGTCAGAACCAAACTATATGCTGTGGATTTATAACAATATTACTAGTACTGATAGTAACAACTGGCTCGCTCCTCTAGGAGACGACCACAACAATAATGGCTGACACAAGGAATCAACACCTTGTACAAGTATTTCCCTTTAATGAGTAATCGCACACAGTATAGCCACACACGGCTAACAAACATATGAAATACATATATCACTGCCAGAGGAAACTTGCCTCAATAAATTTATCTACTAGCCTCATACAACACAATATGACGGCCCTGTACAAGCAATGTACTGAATACCGCTCACCATGGCGGCCACCAGCTATGACAATGAAAATGTCCAAAACATAGAGTACTTATAATCTGCGGTATATAGGAGAAGCCACTAGATAATACACAAAATCTAGAATTACACAATATGATCCACTTAATCCGCAATAAGGCAAAACTTAGAATACACCTCTCATGGCACACTCTTCTCAGCAAGAATGCTGGCAAGGGAAAAAACTATGTACGTCCTCACTCGGATGCGGCTAGACGAAAAATGCTTTCTTGGCGCCTAATAATTTCTGCTTCCGCTCATCACATGACTTGCGGGTAGTTATCCCCAATGTTTCCAAAACTCAGTGTTGCCAGTCTAATATTTCGTCACTGCGAAATAGCGCCGTGACAACTAGTATCAACTATTTATTACTGAGAACAGAAATGTAGAACATTTTAAATATCAACCTTATATCAGTGAAACCAGAAGTAGAAAATCTAACATAGGTAAATGGAAGCTTTACATCATTGAGATTAGCACAACTAAATCTAACAGATAAATATCAGCTTTATAACTCTACCTCAGACAATATGTACAGAGTATAACATGCACACATGTAATATTAGCTTTATATTAGTCGTGGTGTGCGGAACGGAATAATTTGTCTTCTCTTTGTTACTTTCACAATTACCTCCATGGCTGGCGGAGTTGTGGATTTTAAAGTTGCTACCAAAGTGGAATGGGTTCATTTTCGATACAAGACAACAGGAGGCTGAGACACTTGGGAGTCATGACCCAAGTGGGCCCGCCCCCCCTTAGAGTGTAAAGGAGTATACAGGACCAAAACACTTGTTCGATGGGGGGACTTCTGATGATCAGATTGCCTCCTGTTGTATCGTTCTGTAATAGAGTTTCCTATCATCTGAGACAAGATTCTAACATAAACAGGTAAATCTCACATCAAGAAGACTAGAAGCACAGAACCTAACAGACTAATATCAGATTTATATCTCTACCTGGGACGATAAGTACAGTGTATAAACACACACACACATATAGTATTAGCTTTATATTACTGAGACAAAATCAGGATACATAAATAAGTAAATCTAAGCCTGGCATCACTGAAACCAGAAGTACAAAATCTAACAAAGAAATATCAGTTTTACATCTCTACCTAAAACAACAAATACAGAATCTAATATAAACAAGCAAGTATCTGCTTTACATTACTCAGACCAGAAGGACAGTCTAACCGACAGGTAAACATTAGCTTTGCATCCACGTGACCAGAAGTAAAAGGTGAAGGTAGTCCCATAGCAGATACTGCCAAAGGAGAGTTAGGTGTTAAAGACTTTACTATGCTAGGTTCAGTTTATGAGATGGGGTGATCAGTTCCCTCCCTCGCTGCCTTTACCTTCCCAAAATACAGAGCAAAGTCAGGTACCCATTTACAGGTGAGTAGACTAGGTATTCCTTGAGGTAAACGGCCAAACAAGGTCTTTTTCTTGAGGTAAAAGACCAACAAGATCTTCCTTGGGTTAAAGGTTAACAACAAAGTCTTTCTTTGGGTCAATGCCAACAAGATCTTCCTTTGGGGTAAAAGGTCAAACAAAGTCTTCCTTGGGATAATTACCAACAAGGTCTTTTCCTTAAGGTAAAAGGCTAACTCTTCCTGAGTGTAAAAACTGTTATTCTGATAAAGGACATGAGAAGAATGGTTTTTTGAATGGTTTCTTCTTCATCAGAGGCGATGAAGATCAATATAGGAAATCACATCTCTCTACATCTTTGTAATCCCTTGTGATATTTACAGAATTCTAAGCTGACACTTCTGTCCAAGCCATGTTTTTAAACTTTCATAAATGGTTGCTTGCGTAGAACAGAAGCATTGAAATGGTACAAGATTACCAATGTACAACTAATGACAAGAACCAGACAAGTGCCACTGGAACAAGAGGTGAGAAGAAGAAGCTGGTGATGAACAGGACATACACTGAGGAAGACCTGTTGATATCATTACCTTTTTCTGGAATCCTCAGGGTAAGACAGGTAGAGGGAGACAACAAACATATGGAGAAAAGAAATGGAGACAGAAATGAAAATGATGAGAAAGATATAGAAAGACTTCAAGCAGATGGCACGTGACAGGAGGACTTAGCATGCATTTGTTGAAGGCCTATGTTCCTTGGGGAGCTAAAGGACAATAATGCTAAACAGTCCAGCTGCATCTTATCAAGTCATTTTCTATCTATTTTCTTTCCCATGTTAATGTTTGCTACCACAACGTATTTCAAATTATTCTCACTTCACAATACACATAGACTGCTTCTTTCTGATCAATGTAATAAACTTCCTTTGCATACTATAGCCTTCTTCGGGTCATTCTCATTAGCTGTTACAGTTGTCCATTGGATTTTCATGGTTTTTTCCTAAAATCCTAACTCTGTACCTCCAGTGGTGACAGCTGAAAAGATGGACATATATTTATTCTATGAAAAACGAAGTTGGCAACAAACAGTAAATATAGACATGAAAAAAAAAATAATCTCACCTTTGTGTGAAGACTAATAATGTGTATGCCAATGTCATTAACTCCAACATAACATGGGGTTGGTGACTGAAACAAAAAGATATGACGTGTTAAGTCACCAGAATTGCTAGTATAAAACTTAGTACCATCACAACAAAACAATGCTCTATTGCAAAAAAAAAATGCAGCGAGACAAAAAAATGGCACTACAAGAATACAGACAAGTTTTTGCTAATTTTTCAACCTCGGACTTCATTTTGCAACATAAAGCCAGAAGGAGAATCATATAATATTACTGCAGGCAAAAATGGCTGAATTTAAAATTAAATTCCTTGCGGGGGAAAATGGTTTACTCTGACAAGATAATCTCAGAGCACTTAAAACAGAAGGAAGTACAGTAATAACAGGGGGATAATAGTTTACTCTCACAAGATAATCTCAGAGCACTTAAAACAGAAGGAAGTACAGTAATAACGGGGGGAAATGGTTTACTCTCACAAGATAATCTCAGAGCACTTAAAACAGAAGGAAGTACAGTAATAACAGGGAGAAAATGGTTTACTCTCACAAGATAATCTCAGAGCACTTAAAACAGAAGGAAGTACAGTAATAACAGGGAGAAAATGGTTTACTCTCACAAGAGAATCTCAGAGCACTTAAAACAGAAGGAAGTACAGTAATAACAGGGAGAAAATGGTTTACTCTCCCAAGATAATCTCAGAGCACTTAAAACAGAAGGAAGTACAGTAATAACAGGGGGGAAAATGGTTTACTCTCACAAGATAATCTCAGAGCACTTAAAACAGAAGGAAGTACAGTAATAACAGGGGTAAAATGGTTTACTCTGACAAGATAATCTCAGAGCACTTAAAACAGAAGGAAGTACAGTAATAACAGTATTGAAATGAATGGCTGCTTCTGCTCCCTGTGGAGCATTAGGCTTCAATTAATTCTTGCTCAGCCCTCCTGTCACTTCATGTAGGTTCCCTAGGGTCTGAAGATTCAAAGAAAGAATAGGAATACTGTGCCCGTAACCATGTCGTACAAGACAACTAATATGAGGTTGTGCATGGAGCTACTAGCAACCTCATCATGTAAAACAAACTGCCACAGAAGCTATCATTGCAAGGTACAGGCTTCTTGCAAGGGGACCAGCTGCGATGGTAGCTCCATGCTTCATAAGGAGCACACAGGACAAAAAAGATGATGAAGTCCTCTTGTCACAAGCCTTCTGTTAATAGTTCTTTCTATTGTTTCTTTGTCCTTCTTGTGTGTCATCATTTCTCTTCTCCTAGTGTTTGTGGGTCTTCTATATCTTTCATTGTGAAGGGTGAAGATAAAAGGATAGTACCTTATAGAAGGTGACAGCAACATTGTTATCTTAGTGGATAGTCAGGATCCTCTTTGGTTCCCCACTCTTTACTTAGCTGATGAATGACTCACACTTTTTTTTTTTTTTAAATGCATTTCAATTAGTTCTCACTTTCTTGTGCCTACTTTTTTCATCCATTAGTTCCTGACGAAAACCGTATGGCCGTAACATAGGCCATTTCTCTGTCCTCTATTCTAGTTAAACGTACAAACCTTTTTTTGTTAATCCATTGTCTAGTGAACATAAATAATTTCAACATGCTCTATAAGCTCAGGTTAATTAAGATAATGTTGAAAATCTAGATGTGCCACTGCCTGCCTTAGTTTTTTTTAAACCATCACACAACAGAATGTTGGGTTTTTAGTCAACATTTGACAGAAATAAAAGGTTTTTAGCCTTAGATGTTTTAGTCAACATTTAAAAGAAATGTTAGTTTTCTCATTTTCCAGGCCATACCTTCCTTAATTGAGACATTATAGTCCCTGTGAAAAAGGCAGAACCATAGACTGTAAGCCTCTGACATGCTGTTAGAAACTGAGACTTGAGTTGCTGAGGATAATAAGAAAGCAATCAAATAAGTTTTTTCTTTCTATTTTTAAAAAATTATTATTAAAGTCAGTCGTGTTAAGTGACATGAAAAATAATACAAATTATCATTTATTAGTCCATTAACGATCAAAGACACTTCTGGCCCATAACTGTAATCAGTTGCAAGATAAAATTAAAATACTTTATGACAGATCACAGCAAATGGGTCTGAAAATACCCAGAGAGAAAACTCATTTAATGAGAACAAATGCACAAAACGTTAACAAGATTGTATTGGAGGAAACATCACTACAGGATGTAGAATCATACATAAACCTTAGCAGCAACATAGACACAGAGGGCCAGACAATGATATCAAAACAAGAATATAAAAGGCTTTAGAAGCTTTCGTCGCATTCAGAAATATATGGAGATTTTTAAAAAAACTGAATTTTCAATTCAAATGTCAGGTCGGTCCTATTGTACGGCTCTGAAACATGGAAAACAGCAAAAAACAACAACCAAAAAATCCACATACTTTCATAAACGGATGCTTGCGTATAATAGAAGGATGGAAGTGGTATGACAAGATCACTAATGTGGAACTGACGACAAGAACTAGACAAACGCCAGTGGAACAAGAGATGAGCAGAAGACACTGGAGTTGGATAAGACACACACTGATAAAACCTGCTGATAGCTTTACCAGACAGTCCTTGTTCTGTAACCCCCAGGATAAGAGAGGTAGAGGATGACCAAAGAACACATGGAGAAGAGAACTGAAGACATACATGAAGGGGATGAAGAAAACATGGAAATACCTTGGGCTGATAGTACGGGACAGGAAGACATGGCATAAATTTGTTGACGGCATATGTTCCTTGGGCAGCTCAAAAGGTCAAGAAGAAGAAAGATCAACTAGCATTTTTTTAAATCCATAAGAATCAAATAACATTTATAGAGCTCTACAAATACCATTTATAGAGCTCTACAAATACCATTTATAGAGCTCTACAAATAACATTTATAGAGCTCTACAAATACCATTTACAGAGCTCTACAAATAACATTTATAGAGCTCTACAAATACCATTTATAGAGCTCTACAAATACCATTTATAGAGCTCTACAAATACCATTTATAGAGCTCTACAACTAACATTTATAGAGCTATACAAATACCATTTATAGAGCTCTACAGATAACATTTATAGAGCTCTACAGATAACATTTATAGAGCTCTACAAATACCATTTATAGAGCTCTACAAATACCATTTATAGAGCTCTACAAATAACATAGGGGCCGAGATCTTTGGGGGTCGTGAATAAGTTAAAAAAAATGTTAAAATGAAAAGATTTTTCAATAAAATGTCTTTATTGTGTTTACCTTAATAATAATAAAAATAATACTAATAAACATTCATAAAAAATACTTAGTAATAAAAGAGGTAAGCTATGCTAACAAACTAACAAACCAGTCTATTAATAATACTAGTATATACCATCACCACACTAAGGGATTTGAAAAAAATAATATTAAAATTATTGTCTATTAGGTGAAGGGGGGGGCCCAAAGACCTTCTTGACTTAATCCGGCCCTGCAGATAGTATTAATAGATCAGATAAAACTCAACTTACATGTAAAAGCCTGGTAAAATTTCTCAATAAAACAACTAACACTTAAAAGTCTGATACTCCTAATATATTCTAGTCTAATTCAACTGCAATAAGTTACAGACGTTCACAAATTGGGTACGTGTATAAAAGTATTGACAAGATCACAAATGGAACAGGAGATAAGAAGATGTGGGTGATGGATAGGACACTCACTGAGAAAACCTGTTGATAGCATTATAAGGCAGTCTCTGGCTCTGAAATCCCAAGTGTAAAAGATAAAGAGGCAGACCAACAAACACATGGAGAAGAAAACTGGCAACAGATTGAAAGGGATAAAGAATTCACAGAAAGACCTTGACCGGATGGCACATGACAGGAGAACATGTCACAAATATGGTGAAGGCATATGCTCCTTAAGGAGCTCTGGGGTAATGGTGGTGATGATTCAACTGAAATAACATTGACAAGTCTGATACAGCTCAACTACCTAGCAATAATTATATAATTCACATACCAATATAGGAAGTCAAAGTCAAGTGTCTTTATTCTTTTCACACACAAATATCTGTGATCTTAATTTCCAAGGCAACTGGAGCATATTATATAATGTTAAAACGTGTTCAGTCTAACCTGCTGAGGTATGTCCTTGACACTGGGATATTCTTTGGAGATCTTGTTCACCCAGTGGCTAGTGTCTTTATGTCTTAGAACCGCCGCTGGAATGAGCTCCTTCAACTGGCTTTGATTCAAACTATGGACAGAGGGTTTCATGAAATAAGATCATTCAGCACATTTTAACACATTCTGAACCAAATTGACAACTACTAAAACATGTGCTTCCATGAAGGTTTGTGAACTTTTGAAAGGACATACAGCAGGCTCTCTTGTGAGGTCTCTGAAGACATCACAGAAAGAACAGGACTACCTCACGCTCAGGCCTGTCGTCTTCTTCTTTGATCCTTAGCCGCCGACCGTCAAAGCAGTCAGTGGCCATCACGCCTAGTGGCGTCTTGTAGGGCAACAATTGATTCCACTTTGCTCGGTCGGTGGCCATCCTTCGTACAGTGCCCCAACTCTGGTTCATTCTTTGCATCTCAGCCTCCACAGTCCTCCGCCAAGTTGTTTTTGGTCAGCCTCTCTTTCGTTTTCCTTCAGGGGTCCAAAGCATAGCTGTTCTTGTGATGGCATCAGGGTCTCTTCTGAGGACATGGCCAACTCAGCTCCAGCGTCTGCCAGCTATGATGGTGTGCATGTCCTCTTGCTTGCTCCGAGTAAGCAGATCTTGGTTGGTGATGGTATTCGGCCAAAAGATTCGGTGAATTTTTCTTAGGCATGTTGTGTGAAAAGAGGACAATTTCGACATTTCTTTCTCTGTAACTCTCCAGCATTCCACACCATAGAGAAGCACAGAAAGCACACAGCTCTGATACAATCTTAATTTTGTGCTTGTACTGTATTGAGAGGACTTCCAGATGTTGTTTAGACTAAAAAAGGCTGTTCTTGCCCTATTCATTCTGATGTTGATGTCTTTGCCTGCCCCGCCATCTGGTGTTACTATGCATCCTAGGTATGTGAAGGTGTCTGTCTGTACCAGTTGCTGATTCCTTACTGATATGGGCTCAGCGTTGCTCACACTGAGCGTCATGACCTCTGACTTCTTTAAATTGATGTTCAAGCCCACCTGCTGGCTAAACTTATTAAGTCTATCCATTTTTTCCTGAATGTGTTGATGTGAATGTGCTAGTAGTGCAATGTCATCTGCATCTTCTAGATCTTCCAATGTAGAAAATGTAGTCCATCTTATTCCTCTTGGACTGCCCTCTGTTGTCTGGCGCATCACCCAATCTATGACTGTTAAAAATAGAGTGGTTGATAAGGGGCATCCCTGTCGTACTCCTGTCTTCTCCTCGAAGGTTAGGTTGCTCTGCCCAACACTACATATAAAGTTGGCATAGAGGCTTTTTATGATTGACACTATGCAGCTTGGAATTCCATAAGCCCTCAGTATTTTCCATAAACTGTCCCTATGTATGCTGTCAAAAGCCTTTTCAAAATCAAGGAAATTAATGTGCAGCTGTCTTTGCCATTCTGAGAGGCCTGTCGTAAAAAGTGACTAATATGAGGATGTGCATAGGGCTGGCGACCTCATCATGCTAAAAAATTGCTATAGAAACCATTGCTGCAAGACTATGTGAATGCTCTATGCAAACTTCCTGCAAGAGGGTCAGCTGCAGTGGTGGCTGTATACTCCATAGGGAGCAAAAAAGGTAAATGATGATGATGAGGATGATTGTTTTTTCCTTCCATCTGTTTTTATGCATTCTTAATAAGTGTTACAAGAACAGTAATAATGTTAGAAGATGTGAGAGGACCTGGGTAATAAAAGCATCATTTGGTGACTGCATTTGTTCTATCAGATTTCCAGAAAATTCTGATACCGAAAAAAAGAGAATGCCCACTGCTCCAACCAGGCATGTCATAAAAGGCAAGTGAAGCTGGCAGACACTATGTAGACCATACTGCTACAGAAACCACCACTTCAACAAATTCATGCTAAATCCTCCTGTCCTGTCCGGTGCCATCCACTCAAATTTTTCCAAGTCTTTTTATCCTTTGCATTTCTGTCTACAGTGTTCCATGTGTGCTTTTTTTTAATATTTGGCTCCCATCTACCTATCTAACCTAGGGGGTTCCAAAACATAGACTGCCTTGTAATTATATCACCAGGTTTTCTAAATGTGTGTCCTATCCATTGCCAGCATCTTCTTCTCATCACCTGTTCCACTGGCACATGTCTCGTTCTAGTCATCAGTTCCACATTGGTGATTCACAATGCTGTCTTGCCATGATCAAAAAGGAATCAGATATATATGCTAATATTCATATGACATTTCACACATTATGGTGGTGGTGATGATGATGACAGCTGTAGTTGTCACTCTGCATATTTAATTTATACACAGAAAAAATTTTCAAACAGATACAGGAAATACCAGGACTGAACATCAGTGGAAGGTCAATAAACAACCTTAGATATGCAGATGATACCGTGTTGTTAGCTGAAAGCGAACAGGAGTTACAAGAACTAGTGAAGCAAGTGAACAGTATAAGTCATGAATATGGACTCGACATTAATATTGAGAAAACAAAAACTATGATAATTAGCAAAACAGACGATAAACCCACATTAAAGATAAGCGTAAATGGGAAAATCCTGGAACAAGTCAAGAGCTACGTATATCTTGGTCATATAATAACAAAAGATGGCAGATGTGAAACAGAAATCAAGAAGAGAATAGGAATGGCCAAAGCTACATTCAACAACATGAAAAATATACTGACATCCAAACAGTTATCTCACAAATTAAAACTGAGAATCATAAAGTGTTATATATATTCTGCATTTCTGTATGGTGCAGAAACATGGACGATGAATAAGCGTTTGGAAGAAAGAATTGAGGCTCTTGAAATGTGGATATATAGAAGAATGGGGCGTATCTCATGGAAAGAGATGAAAACAAATAAGGAGGTCCTAGAAAATCTAGGTATGAAAAGAGAACTAATGAGGGAGGTCAAAGTTCGGCAGCTAAAATACTTTGGCCACATAAAAAGGCATAACACCTTGCAGAAGACCATAACAGAAGGGAGAGTTGAAGGCAAACGTGCAAAGGGAAGACAGCGCTATAAGTGGGAAGATAACATCAAGAGATGGACAGGAAAGAGTCTATCAGAGTGCACCACCAAGACAAGAGACAGAAGATGTTGGAGATCCATTACAGCCAACCTTCGTTGTGGAGATGGCAACTGATGATGATGATGAGCAGCTAATACAAACATATGACAACTTAAGTCATCATGTCATACAGGAAAACCAAATTCAAGATGGCTTATATCATCATAAAGTAGTCAGAGTGGAGTAAGTCAGATGAGAACTGGATTAACCACCAGCAAGTCATCATCAGCCTTGGCAGAGAATGTAGAACTTGGGGCAATGGGAAAGCAGAACTGGAAATTAACAGGCCGAGGATAATGATGCCATTGTGCATCACCTGTGATCTGTAGTGAGAAATCAAGCTGTGGGTTCTCTGCTAGGGTAAAGGGCTGAATCGTCGCTGAACTTAGCGGGGTTTACAAGATAACAACTTCCATCATGAGAATGGAGGTAGAGGCAGCTACTGCAGCCTTAAGGTGGCTGACTTAAACTTTATTAACAAAGACAGTCAATGTGTCAGACTTTCAGTCCATGCTTCGAAAGGTTCAAAATGTTTGGCTACGGCATGAATGGAAAACTATCATAGAAGCTTAGAATCTGCAGGAGCTGGTGTGGATCTAGTCTTGGTCATGCAGGGGTACGTGGTAATGAGAGAACTGACAGACCAACATCAAGAGCACCCACAGTGGAGACACTGGATATGGATTGTCGTGAAATATTCTAATCCACATATATAAATTAAAAGGTAAATGTAAAGCCTAACAAATAAATTCTATAAAAGGAAGAAGAATGGTAAAGAGCAGTGCTGTCACAATGACAGTACTCGAAATCCCCCTTTGTTTTATGCTTCGTCTGCAAATTGTAACGTTTCCACGTTAAATATAAGCCACTGCATAAATACAAGCGTTTCTACAACACATTAAAACGGGTATTGCATTTCTAAGAAAAACATTGAGAGGCACACTGCGTAATGACCTAAATTAATCCTAACATTAATTATACTACGTTACCAAAACGAACGAACAGATGGACTAAAGGATAGAGAGAAGGGAGAGGCAGAAAGCCGAACACGTGCAACACTAAACACGCGTCGCGCGATACACAATTGCTGCCATCACGCGTGTAAGGCCACATGCACTAACTTTTTTTCAGACGGACAGTGATAAAAACACTAACCTTCCCAGAGTTAGGTTTTAAAATCCTGAAAAACGCTTATTAGAAAAGATAACATTAGATGGGGTTACGTTTGAAAACATTACAGTACCCAGACAGCACATCTTCGAAACAGGAGGTAGAAGAAATTGCATATTTTGAACGCAGCCACTTAGCTCTTTTAAATTTGTATATTTGGGTTCCTTAGGGCTTGCTGACAAAGAATATGTAAAACGTTACGCAAATAGTCTAGGAATTAACAAGTTATAGCCAAAATAAAATGATGGTGCTGTCAGACAACACCCAAAATCAGAATCGCTCAGTGGTAGATTTTTTAAACCACCATTGTACGGGAAATGGGCCACAAGTTACATTTGAACTGATTGGCTGAAATGATATGTAACGCTAAACACGATTAGTCGGACTATAAATGCTATCCTTGGTTGTTAGGGGAGACGTAGGAAGGTAAAATTTTTTCAAACACTTGTCGAAACGTGGCTCCATTGGCCAGACTCGCTGATATAATCACTTAGGAGCGTTAGTTCGAGACCACTAGTTCAAATAAGCTTGATAAAGCAACAGTGCGTTGAAGCCAGCTCATATTTTTGCTAAATAAAAGCCTGGAACATAAGCAGATGGGAATTTGTGCCAGTATTTGTGCCAGAATTCATTGCTAGTCAACGTATCTGTGTTTATTTCCATGAATTGTGGTAAGCTTGAAACATTCAGTATCTTTTAATGAAAATTGAATGTAAATTGTTAATTTATGCCTGTATATATGTGTAGTTCAGTAGCGAACATGATGTAAAGCCTATAATGCTCTAGCCTGAACAGAAGGTGTCGGAGGAAAGTAAAACTGCATGGAATGGCCAAACAGTACACTGACACCTAGATTATTGATTAGACAGAAATAATGCTGGAATTGCAGAGGCGTAGTAACCATTAGGGAGGGAAATACTGGTATAAAGTATTTCAGATGAAGCTGACTGTAAAGGGCAATTTTTACTATCTTGCAATATAATACATTTATATTCTTATTATGTTCGCAAATATTTTGTAAGCAAAGTATTTCCTTTTTAAGTGCTTAAGGAGAAGTCATTTTTGGGTTGCTTCCCTTGAAAATAGTTCTGTCATCTTCGATCGGACTCCGCAGACGACTCTAGGCCTACTGCAATTTATTCTGTGGCTGGGTAGGAATAGATTGTTCTTGCTTCAGTATATCTATGGCCTGAATTTATACGTAGTGTTTGTATGAGTAGGACGAGTCTGTCTTATATATGGATATCTTTGCATTTCTAAGTCGAACTAATTTGGTTGTCGCTAGAAAAGGTCAAAGGCTATGCAGCGGAAGTATCGCTAGCAAAGGGTGTGATCCATGGCTGTCATCCTGTGAGGATGCCGAGTTTTGTTGTAGCAGGCTTTTTGCCGAAATAGTGATCTATATATGGATGGGGAAAAGTGATAATCATTTAGACATGTTGTATGTACTTTACCCCAGTGTTTATTCTCTGTTGCCAAGGAATGGCAAAGTTATATTTCGCATAAAAAGGTAAAACCACAATTTATTATGAACTTGGGCTTCGCCATCGTTGTTGATAAGCAGATGCACAGTGGTACTTTTAAAAAGAATATCCATTCAAAGGAAGAAGACATTCCTATGTATCAGCACTGGATTGTATGATATTATTCAATTACCTCTATGAGAGAACCTATGAAGAAATGAGGACATTTAATGAATGACTAATTTTGGTCTATATTCTATAGTGAGTGAAGCTCACGAGAGAGAGAACAGCCATGTTGAAATTCATATACTTTGTATTTATCGAGTGAGAAAAAGGGATGCCTGTACTATCGCTCGATGAACCAAGAGATCACTGCTACATGTGAGAACCCATGTCTGGGATTCCTATATTATGAAATATATATATATTGAACTTTACGTGAAGGAATATTCGCTAGACGAGGTTAGGTCTAGGAGCCTTCCTATGTATTGGTTATGGTCTGACGTGCCCAGTCAGTAAAGCCAGATGATTTACATGATGGAACGCTGAATGCTTATTTACGAATGCTCCATTATGATATTTGCCAAGCATGAATGCTAACTTAAGATGATATTCCTGTGATCAACATTATGCTGTCTATGTCGACATTTGTTCCTGTAACCATACACGTACTGTCCAAGTGTGCGTCCCATTAAATGTTATAAAAAGACCACCGTAGTTCCAGTACTTCTTGAATTCGAACAGTGTGAGTATGAGGGATGTACTACCAACCTGTCAACTCTATCGAATCATTCTACCATTCGCGTACTGACATTCAGATACACACTCATTGTTTACACTCACATTCTTGTCGGAGCCTCATCACGTTCCAGGACAAGATGACCTGTATGACCAAAACTGTGCTGGGTTTGATGAGTTGACAATCGTTACACTTTACTACACCAGTCCCAACATCTACATTTATCCACTGGTGGACATTCACATCATTTAACAAATAAAGCATGATTCAACAACTAGTAGCCAGTATGAGTTAACAACTACACACAAAGAAAGAGTTTTAACAACTGGTGTGCCAGCTTCCTGGGTCAACCTGCACAGTGACCATATTGAGAAGTAAACTACTGAGACCAGACGTTCCTTGGGGTCTGTTACGACACACAAATACATCAACAGTACAACTCTACAGTGTTGTCAGCGTGACCTGTCCTGTCGAGAGTATGCAGTAACTAGGTCAGGGTTTGTTGACATTTGCTTCATTGGACATTTGCCATACAACTGACAGTGTTACACAGCGAGCTTGGTTGAAACATAGAACATTACACATCAGGACTGGAGAATATTTGACAGTGTTTGCGAAAGGAAATGTTATTGAACTGAGAAGTCCTACATTGATTGTTATCATTCAAATCAACGATGGAGCTTCTATTTCTGTGTTGAATTTAAAATAATTAGACCAGAAGTATTTGTTTAATAAAGTACCACAGTACTGTACTATTAGGCAGTGTAACTGAGCCTTCATTCCAACACATTCTTTCTGCAACACTCTATTTACATCATATTGCCATACTATTTATGCATTTATGTATTTATGTTTAACTATTTATATGTGATATTTGTTTGTATCCAGCGGGTTGTTGTTTCGGTTGGGCGGTGTCACACAGCAGAGTATCCCACGTAATAGAGGGTCTGATGTGTGCGTTTCTATAGGTGCAATTTTCTTCATTGAAAATTTGCTGCGACAGCTGTTGCTATTAGTGTTAGCTGTGAAGTCTGTACTCATTGTTGTTTTTGTAATATTCCTCTGTTCTTTAGTTTGTTTTGATTTGTTTGTAATTTGTTGGTCTACCCTATTCTATCTTTCAGTTCTATTCTCAATTTATATTTATATACTGTGGCGTTATTTGTATTTGTTATCCTCTTGCGGTTTATCTTTTATTGTTTTTCCAATTTTATTTATTTCATTTCCGCAAATGTTTTCATGTTTTTCTGTATAACTGTTTTGTTTTGTGCCTGATCGACATACACTATTTAAAATATAGTTGATCATATAAATTGATGTACAAGAATCAACTGATAGTTAATTGCTATTACTAAAGGTACACAGTTGATGATATAAAACACTATTTCTGGTGCACTGCACTTATATTATAGAGTGAACCAGCAACTTATAGCTGTTATTATATAAGGATTTATACAAGACCTTTGTAAGGCTTGTTTCGCACAGTGATTGGGATAGTTAAGTACTATTTTTCACAGGTTACAAAGTTATCATACAAAGTCTTTGATTAAGACTAAGAAAGTAAATTTATTTACTTTTGCAAATTACTGATCTTATTAGACAAGATGTCTACCTTGGATTATTTTATCACACAAGGCAGGGCTCTTGATAAGACTGGTCAGCAGTTAGAAGAATGGGCAGTTGCTCAATATGACAAAGCATTGGCTGCTGAAGAAAGAAAAGCATTGATTGAAGAAAAGAAATTAGAAGCTGAGGAAAGAAAATTACAAAGAGAGGATGAACAAAAGAAATTGCAGATACAGACTGATGAAAAAAGATTCCAGATGGAAATGGAAAAAGAGAAAAGAAAAGATGAAGCTGCTGCTGAAGAGAAAAAATTACAGGCTGCTGCAGAAGAGAGAAAATTACAAGCTGAAGCTCAAGAAAAAAAAGCAATAAGAGAACATGAACACCAAAAAGAACTTTTAGCATTTGAGTTAGAAAAGTTAAAGTTAACAAACATAAGTAATGTTAATCAAGCATCTAGTGGTAATGGTAAACCCTTTACTTACAAGGTCAAGGTACCAGCGTTCAACCCTTCCAGTGATGACATAACATTCTGGCTAAACAGATTTGAACGCTCGTGTCGAGCACATAATGTGGACAAATCACAATATGCTAACCAGTTATCAGAAAATCTGAAAGGTGATTCTCTGACTAGTTTAAGTTTGGTTGAAGAGGCTGACAAAGATAACTATGATGTTATTAGGGCAGCCTTATTAAAGAAGTATCAGTTGTCTGAAGAGGGTTATCGGAAGTTGTTTAAGACAATGGTGCCTGAGGCAGGTGTAGAATTCTCAGAATTCATTGCAAGGACACGACTTACATTTGATCGTTGGATTGAGCTATCCAAAACAGAAAAGACTTATGAAGCCCTTATGGACTTGATACTCAGAGACAAGATTATGTCAAGTATAAATAAACCTTTCCTCGAATTCTTACATGAGCGTAAACCTAAGTCTCTAAAAGAAATGGAACAGTATTGTACCCAATACGTCACTGCACATCCGGACGTAGCTATTAGCAACAGTAAGGTTAAAGAAGGTATGCCAGTTGCTTCTGCAACACCATACAACCCTAATCACTCTCACAAATTCCAAGGACCTCAAAATAGGTTTAATAAAAAAGGTAACTATTACAGTTATCAGAACCAAGGTAACCAATCATTTCAGGGTTCTTCTTCGAATACCTGGAGAAGAGCTGACAGCCCTCGATTCAGGGGTGGTCATAATTACAGGAACTTTCGCAAAGGAAGTCATTCTAGAAACTATCCAAGTTTTCCTTCATGGAGACAACAGGATCATAATTACCGAGATACTCATTATAATGAATATGATGATAGTAACCAAAGGAGCTATGATTCAAACCCGAGTAGAGGTTATAATAGTGGAAACAATGATAAGTACAGAGGCAATAATAACAGAGGTAGAGCACAATTCAAAAAACATAAAGCTCATTACCAGGCGAACTCTGCACAGCAAGAGTCCCACGAAGCCTATAAACAAAATAAAGATAATGATGACTCTAATAATATGGCATGTGCCGCTTTTGATTTTGGGAGAGCATCTCAGTGCCCCCAATGCAAAACATTATTTGAGCCAACCACAGTGTCTACTTTAAGCTGTGGCCATCCTCTTCCCGCTCTTCCTGCGTCAATCGCGCATGATGGGAGAGGTTCTCTTGTCTTACACAAAGGTTTAGTAAATGACAATCCAGTCTCAGTACTTTTTGATTCTGGATGCACAACTATTGGGGTTAGGCAGTCACTCATAGATCCTTCTCATTCTACAGGCAAAGTAGTCAAATGCGTAACATTTGGCGGCACCATAGAGAAATACTCTACCGCTATCATTAGGATTGCTACTCCTTTCTTCACAGGAGATGTACACGCATGTCTTTTGCCGGATCCGATCGCTGATCTTATCATCGGTCGCATTCACGGAGTCAAGAATGCACTCCGGAGCAAATTTCCGTTTGGGAAAATCAAAATATGCAATCTGCTAATGCAGTAGTCACTAGAGCTCAAGCTCTCAATATGCCTGAAACTTCATCTGTTGAAGATAATGAAGTGCATAACCAAGATGATCCCTTGGTAATTTCTCGTGACTCGTTTATAAAACAACAAGAAGAAGATCCGACTCTTAAGAAATTCTTCACTCTTGTAACAAAAGGTGATCCGAATAAAGATTCAAATTGTAAATCTTGGATTACAATGAAGAATGGCGTACTTGTACGTATGGTGCAAGACTCCACTAAGTCAAGTCATTCTCAGATTCTTGTACCCAAGAATTTGAGAGTTAAGATCTTACAACATGCACACGACTCTCAGTGTGCTGGTCACATGGGTTTTTCCCGTACAAAGTCAAGAGTTCTTGCGGCTTTCTTTTGGCCTTTTGTGAACAAGGACATACGGATCTATTGTCGATCCTGTAAAGTATGTCAAGAAGTCAAATCCAAAGGTCCTCGTCATGCTGCGCCTATTCAGGCTGCAGATATTCCTATTCGTCCATTCCAGAAAATGGCGATAGACATCATTGGTCCATTCAAGATCAAATCTGCTAGAGGACATCAGTTTATCTTAACGTGTGTAGACATGTGCACACGTTGGCCAGAGGCTATCCCTCTAAAGAGCATTACTACCGCTGACATTGCAGATGCTCTTTGGCTTATATTTTCTCGGCTGGGATTCCCCGGAGAAATATTATCAGATCATGGCACCCAACTGATATCGGATACCATGTCTCAAGTAATGTCTACTCTACTCTACAGATAGAGAGATCTTTGAGTAGCATCTATCATCCTATGTCCAATGGGATGGTCGAGCGACTAAATAGAACACTTAAGAACTTATTAGGGAAGATAACTGAGGATCATCCTCAGGATTGGGATAGGGTTTTACCCGCGGCCCTCTTCGCGTACAGAGAGGTCCCCAATGAACATACAGGGTTTTCGCCCTTTGAACTTGTCTTTGGCGCGCGACCGCGCGGCCCAATGTCTTTGCTGCATGATCTTATAACAGCTGACAATATTGACGATGACACAAAATCTTCTTACGAGTATGTCATCGCGCTGAGACAAAAGATTATCGAAGCATGCAAATTGGCAACGTCCTCTTCTGAGTTTGCTAAGCAGAAGGCAAGACAATTTGCTAATAAGAAGAGAACTTTACGACAACTTTGTCCTGGTGACAAAGCATTTGTTTTGCTACCTTGTCGTGAAAATAGACTCCTTATTAGTTGGAAAGGTCCGTACGATATAATATCGAAAATTTCAGATGTTGACTACATCGTCGATATTAACGGGAAGCATAAAACCTTCCACATCAATATGCTTACGGAGTTCCATGAACGTCCTGACTATCTACAGCCTATTTTCCAGGCAACGGACGATTCTCATGTCAAACATGGTCATTACTCATCACTGTCTGTAATACAGGATGAGGAAACAAGTTTTTCGGATGTTAATCTCCCGCTTCCAATGATCCCACTTCATTCTAGTGAATCATGGAAAGACGTTACTGTTTCTCCTGATTTGTCTCTAGGAGAACGGCGACAAGTTTCGTCTATGTTACAAACATTTCAGGATGTCCTCACTGACATCCCTGGACAAACTCATGTCATTGAGCATGACATTGTTCTAACGAACATACTCCAATTAGGGTTAGGCCTTATCCTATCCCTATACATTTCCAAACACAGGTTGAAAAGGAGTTGGATGAAATGATAGATTTACAAATAATCGAACCATCCACTTCTGCATATTCTTCGCCGATGGTTATTGTTCGAAAAAAAGACAATAACATACGTCTTTGCGTTGACTATCGCAAATTGAATCAAGTTACGAAGTTCGATGCTGAACCTATGCCTTTACTAGAAGAGTTACTTACTCGTCTTTCTAAATCGCATTTTTTCACTAAACTTGATTTGTCTAAAGGATATTGGCAAGTTCCATTATCCGAACGCGCCAAACCTCTTACCGCTTTCTCTACTCCCAGAGGCCTTTTCCAATGGAATTTTATGCCTTTCGGCCTTATGAACGCACCAGCTACATTTGTACGCATGATGCGTCGAATCCTATCGTATCGGTCAGATGTCATTGCTTATCTAGACGACATCTGTCTTTTCAGCGATACTTGGGAAGATCACTATTCAGGATTAGTTGAATTATTATCAACTCTGCGTGAGTATAACCTGACAGCAAAACCATCTAAAGCTTGTATTGGCTTTAGCGAAATTGCTTTCTTAGGCCATCGAGTAGGTCACGGTTTCTTGAAGACAGAAGACCATAATATCACTAAGATACTTAACATCTCTATCCCTAGGACTAAAAAGCAAGTGCGAAGTCTTTTAGGTCTCATACAATTTTATGGACGTTTCATTCCGAATCTGTCCTCTATCATGGCACCTCTCTCTACACTATTAAAGAAAGGGTCGCCTAACATGGTTCACTGGTCTCATGAATGCCAATCTTCACTAGAGAAGATCAAAACTATGTTTTCATCACCACCTATTTTAGTGTTACCTACAACAGATAAGACATTTGTTCTTCGTAGTGACGCTTCATCCACTGGGATTGGAGCGGCACTAATGCAAGAGTACTCTGGAACTCTGCATCCTGTAATGTACATATCCAGAAAACTTAATGCTGCAGAAAGGAATTACTCGGTTTTAGACCGTGAATTATTGGCAATGGTTTGGTCAATTCTCAAACTCCAAAGATTCCTTCTGGGCGCGCATTTCGTAGTGGAAACTGACCAAAAAGCTCTTACGGCTATCCAAAGTAAAAACTTGAAGAGCTCGAGATCAACTCGATACGCAATCGCTCTTCAACCTTTTCATTTTTCGGTACGAGCTATCCGTGGTTCAGAAAATGTGATGGCGGACATTCTGTCCAGATGCCCACATGATGCCACTTAACTGTTAAATATTGGATCTTTTTAATATGTATAACTTTACAACAGTTATTTTTTGTTTCTTTACTAAGATACACATTTGTAATTTAATAATAGAATGATGGTATCGCTACTTAGCGGTTTATTGATGTTAATTCACCGCCGTTCTTTGATGATTGTTTCTTCATAAATCATAAATTTAAGATTGTAGTGTGAATTTTTGGTATGCATTGTATAATTACCAGAATTGTATTATACGTACATCACACCTTCCTGGAAACATTTATTCGTAGGGAAACAATTTCTCTCAGATTTTGAGATATATATTCTCACCAGTAATATTAGGAATTATAGTTATTCCTGATATTTTCATCTGCGCAGTATTCTTGCGTTGTGAGCCTATTCTACGGTGCTCCTAGATGTATTTAAAAAAAAAAAATTTTTTTTTTTTTTTCCCGGGAGGTGTGGTAAGACTGTAAAGGACAATTTTTACTATCTTGCAATATAATACATTTATATTCTTATTATGTTCGCAAATATTTTGTAAGCAAAGTATTTCCTTTTTAAGTGCTTAAGGAGAAGTCATTTTTGGGTTGCTTCCCTTGAAAATAGTTCTGTCATCTTCGATCGGACTCCGCAGACGACTCTAGGCCTACTGCAATTTATTCTGTGGCTGGGTAGGAATAGATTGTTCTTGCTTCAGTATATCTATGGCCTGAATTTATACGTAGTGTTTGTATGAGTAGGACGAGTCTGTCTTATATATGGATATCTTTGCATTTCTAAGTCGAACTAATTTGGTTGTCGCTAGAAAAGGTCAAAGGCTATGCAGCGGAAGTATCGCTAGCAAAGGGTGTGATCCATGGCTGTCATCCTGTGAGGATGCCGAGTTTTGTTGTAGCAGGCTTTTTGCCGAAATATAGTGATCTATATATGGATGGGGAAAAGTGATAATCATTTAGACATGTTGTATGTACTTTACCCCAGTGTTTATTCTCTGTTGCCAAGGAATGGCAAAGTTATATTTCGCATAAAAAGGTAAAACCACAATTTATTATGAACTTGGGCTTCGCCATCGTTGTTGATAAGCAGATGCACAGTGGTACTTTTAAAAAGAATATCCATTCAAAGGAAGAAGACATTCCTATGTATCAGCACTGGATTGTATGATATTATTCAATTACCTCTATGAGAGAACCTATGAAGAAATGAGGACATTTAATGAATGACTAATTTTGGTCTATATTCTATAGTGAGTGAAGCTCACGAGAGAGAGAACAGCCATGTTGAAATTCATATACTTTGTATTTATCGAGTGAGAAAAAGGGATGCCTGTACTATCGCTCGATGAACCAAGAGATCACTGCTACATGTGAGAACCCATGTCTGGGATTCCTATATTATGAAATATATAATGATGGAACGCTGAATGCTTATTTACGAAAATCCACTGGTGGACATTCACATCATTTAACAAATAAAGCATGATTCAACAACTAGTAGCCAGTATGAGTTAACAACTACACACAAAGAAAGAGTTTTAACACTGACAGTTGGCCTAACGCTCTGAACTCAATGTTTGTGATGTATTGTGCTCAGTGTAGAACTAGAGTATCAATTAGTTATGAAGTAGAAGGTACATCCTTCTTGTTTTCAGGGACCGTGGTCTTATGGTATTGAGCAGCACCTGGTCAGAGCTTTGCTGAATCCAGAGTCGGACAGCATACTCCTTGGTCCATTTAGCTATCAGTGAGGTGTCTCCAGAGCACAGGGGAGAAATCGAGCAGAGGAGTCTTTTCCTGCCGCCATCACGCAAGATAAGCTGATGTGGCCAGCTGAGCTCAACATTATGTACCCCCATCTTAAAATGACATGGTAAAAATAACATTAAGAGGGGAATTAAATTGGTTTTAATATCAGGAACTGAGAACATCTCCAATACTAGTTCCAATAAAGACAAACTATTGAAGTCATGATGACAAATACCAACAGAGCTTGAACAAAACAAAACCAGTATTACCTCATATTACTACTACACAACTGACACACATAGGATACTTTTAATAATATATGTCACTACAATATTCATATTGATAAATTCTGTACTTATAACTTGTAATTAAAATTGATTGTGATTCCTGGTTCCCTTTGTATTTGAATCAGGACACATATTCATTCATGACAGCAATGAATACATATTGTTATTTGAAAAGTTATCAGTGACTCCTTTAAGATATCCTTGTAGAGTGTTTTATGTATGTGAGTGTCACAGTGTTGTCAAGTGTAGTGGAATAAATTAAATTGTTGATCTGTCTGTTGTTGTTTTGACTTACACTTCATCATACACATACCCTAGACATATAACGTAGTCATCACACTATTCCAGAATAATTCTGACTGAGGTATACATATGTGGCAGCAAGTAAGGTTATATATAATGCACTACTATTATTAGATATATATACCTTCACAGCTGATCTCAGTCAGTACACTAAGTCCCCTATAAATATTTATAACATCCCACTTCACCACATGGATAAGGGAGAGTTACTGAGAACAATTGATTGCCTGTTACAGAATGACACTGCAATAGATGAATTATCAAGGTAAGACTGTTAGAATTTAGCATCAAATGTAAGGCTAGCAGATATGGACATATGAGAGGATGCATCTGCCGTGTATACAACCAGCGAGCTAAGGAACAGTCAGCATTCACACTCTTCAACATATACTGAGGGAGACTGAGCACCTAAAGGTTTGCCCGGAGTGCAATGATGTAGATTCTGTTCAACAATAACAAAAGCAGTTTTAACGCCTTAGCATTTAATGATCTGCTCCATGTAGTTCCGAGGTGTCTTTGAGGAGATAAAGAAAGGACTTCTGCTCCCACAAGTATGTCATAAGTGGCAACTAATAAAAGATTGTGCATGAGGCAAGCAACCTCATCATGTAAAACATACTGCTACAGAAAATTATCATCAGCTTATATTATATAAATAATTTAAATATTGAATCAATATATAATATGATAATACTGTTTCAAGACAGACAGTTTTGTCTCTCTGTACTTACTTTCTTGCTTACTTAGTCGTTCCTCTTCTACCGTGAGGTGTAGAGGTTTGGAAGAGAGAGCGCCATACTATCCTATCAGCTGTCTTCCTCCTGGCCTGGTTCCATTCTAGTCCTCGATTCTTCAAAGATTGTCTAATGTTGTCCTCCCAGCGGATTTTGGGTCGTCCTGATGGTCTGGATCCCTGGCTCTTAGTCTCCCATGCTTGTCTTGGTAGCCTCTCCCATTCTGCAGACATGGCCAACCAGAATGAAATCTTCCACGCTTCTTAAATCTTTATCAAACCTCTTACTTTTGCTCTCACATTTTTTCTTCTTCATGAGAAAACATTTCTGACTCCTTCATCCAGTTGAATCACAGTTCACTGTACATGCACCAACTTTGTCACAAATATGCAATTTGTGGTAGCATAAAAATAAGTGTGTTGTTAAGTGTATCTGAAGAGAATATGGTTACAGGTTTAGCATTAGGGTTCAGGGTTTTAAAAAAATAGCCGTTAACAATAACCTTAGTCCTAAACCCAACCCTATTTGGGATAAAGATGGCATATACATACCGCCAACTGAGATTCAACCTTTCATTCCTACACTTAGTTAATATCCCCCCACCTTCCCCACATCCATATCTTATTTATTTATTATTTCAACTGTTGGTTATGCAATGAGATATCATGGCATTCTCCATTTATGCTGTTTAAGGAACATGGGAACACCACTGACCTCTACACCTCACAGTAGAAGGGGAACAACTAAGTAAGTAAGGGAACACCACTGAACCCGATCCCCTTGCCAAGAAGCTGACAACAAATATGTGGTCTTGCAGTGGTGATATCTGCAGCAATTAGTTGTATATGATAAGACTGCTAACAAGATGTCTCACTTCACATTAATCAATTCTTCTGACAAACCTGAGGAAGCCATTATTCTATTCTTTTTTTGTCTCCTCATAGATCTTTCCCTCCCACCTCCCTGGATACCACACAGAGACGAGTAGTCATAGGTATCCTACACAGAGACGAGTAGTCATAGGTATAGTTCATTATCTGCTAGTGATTCCCCACAAGGAGTAATGCCATACCTGCTTTTCTTTCTCAACGCTGACTTTCACATTTCGCCTCCACGTTAAGACTGGCTCCTCCTCTGATGGGTTTTTCGTATCTGTAAGCATGTGTACAGTCCGAGTGTTGTACTGCTGCAGAGCTTTCACTACTTCATACTCCAGTTTCAACTGAAGCTCTGCAAAGTAAATTATGAGATAAATGAAGCTCACGAAAACTGCAGTTCATGACACAGACAATTTATGATGTAAATGCTATGTGTAAAGTTTAAACAACAACCATTAATGATTCTACTTTACTACTAAAAAATTTAACAATGACTGCAGTGTCAAATGTTAAAGTAGCTTTACTGTATGTGTCTGAAACACAGAGAACAAAAAATGACAACCAGAAAGAAACAGACTTTTGTAACTGATTACGCAAACAGAATAAAAAGGACTAATATGGGATGACAAGTCACCAATGTGGAACTGATGAGAAAAAAACCCAGACAAAAACAGAGAACAACAAGAATGACAATCAGAAAGATGCAAATTTTTATATAAGGGTACGTGAGCAGAATTAAATGGACTGAAATGGTATGACAGGGCCACCAATGTGCTACCAGGCATATACCACATGAACACAATGTGAGAAGACCCTGGTTGTTGGCTAAGGTACAGATAGAGAACACCAGCTAGTAGCATTACAAAAATAGTCTCTGTTCTGGAATCTCCAGGGTCAGAGAAATAGAGGGAGACCAAATAAGACAAGAAGAAGGGAGTTAAACACAGATATGAAGAGGATATGTATAACAACTAAAACAATACGTATAACAACTAAAGCTATAACTCCTAATACAATAATCATTAGAACTATTTTTTCTCCTCTTCCGATTTATTTTATTTACTAATCCCTCCTATCTTGGAGTAGTCCTTTCATGAGAAGTTCCAAGTGCATACTTCTTCTTTGATCCATAGCTGCCAACCGTCAAAGCAGTCAGTGGCCATCACGCCTGGTGGCATCTTGTAGGGCAGCAACAAATTGATTCCACTTTGCTCGGTCGACAGCCATCCTTTGTATAGTGTCCCAACTCTGGTTCATTCTTTGCATCTCGGCTTCCACAGTTCTCCGCCAAGTTGTTTTTGGTCGGCCTCTCTTTCGCTTTCCATCGGGGGTCCATAGCATGGCTGTTCTTGTGATGGTATCAGGGTCCCTTCTGAGGACGTGGCCAACCCAACTCCAGCGTCTGCCAGCTATGATGGTGTGCATGTCCTCCTGGTTACTCCGAATAAGTAGTTCTTGGTTGCTGATGGTATTCGGCCAAAAGATTCTGAGAATGTTCCTTAGGCAGATTGTGTGGAAGGAGGACAGTTTCGACATTTCCTTCTGTTACTCTCCAGCATTCCACACCATAGAGAAGCACAGAAAGTACACAGCTCTCATACAGTCTTAATTTGGTTTTTGTGCTGTACTGGGAAGACTTCCAAATGTTGTTGAGACTAGCAAAGGCTGTTCTCGCTTTATTCAACCTGCATAATTGGGCATTCCAAAAGACCTCTTCTCCAAAGAGCTTTTCCACTTACTCAGTTCATCATTTTCTTAGTCATCCTCAAGCCTGACTTTCCTATAATCTAGTTGGTAGGATATGTTATTTTTGGCTAATCATGTCATTCTGACCAGGTGCCCGTACCATTTCATCTGTTGTTTTAGATATTCCAAGCAAGATTTAGTTCCACAATTTTCTGGTTTATGGTGTGATGCGAAAGAACCAGTAACATACTGGCATTCTACAATCTTGATATATCTAGGTATAACAAGATGGTCTGTACAGACCTCTGCATGGTTGATAGATTACTAACATTAACAAATATGGTTGACAGCTGGTCTGCTATAATGTCAAATTTTGAGAAAAGAGGGTTTAATTTTCAGTTTCATTTCAATGTTATAGAATAATTCATCACTTTCAAAGGCATTTTAAACACATTTTAAAATTATTTTTGGCACGTACAACCTGGCCTGTGTAACACACAACCCCCTCCCCCCCAGGGAGCGGAGGAGAGTCTCTGTTGAGACAAACAAAGAATATGCCTACTGCTTCCTCAGGCATGTTATAAGAAGCAACAAATACGAGGTTGTGCATGAGCCTGGCAACCTCATCATGTAAAACAAACTCTTTAGAGAAACCACCATTACAAAAGCATGGGAGCATTGAAGCTGGCTTTCTTCAAGGGAGTCAACTGTAAGTGGTGGCCCCGTGCTCCATAAAGAGCAAAAATAAAGGGAAATAAATTAACCTATAAGCTTGACAGTAAAGAAGCTGACATTTGATCAAATGATTATCTCTAGGCTGATATTTTTTAACTAACTTCAAAGTTGTCATCCTTTTTCCCCAAATCAGATATGCTGACGTTACTGACTTCGTCGCTTCATGTCACAGCGTTATTTCGCTGTGAATTTTATGTCTAGTGATCGTTGAAAAGCCAGTTGGGAAAGACAAGACGGACTGGCGGAGTTAGCCGACCCAGCGGGTCATGTGACTACCGGAAGTCGGCGGGAAAAGGCACAAAATTGGGAATGAGAAGTCAGCCTCTTGTCCAGGAAGGACATGTTTTCTTCATAGCCAGCTTGATTGCTGTGTGTTCTATATTGGGATAGTGTAAGATGAGTGCCTGCCATGTTATCGGGTCTTAGTGATAGTTATGTTGTTTAGTCTAGAGCAGTTGAAGTGTCTAGATGGTACTATCTACAGGCCATAGTTTGATATGTCGATGATTACGAGTGTCAGTGTCATAGCTTTTGCCGCTCGGGTGAGCGATATTCATAGCAGCCATTTGAGGCATAGTTTGTATCTTTGTGTGTGGAGATGATAGTCTAAGCTGCTGAGGCAGGTTTACATTGGTATTCTTATACTTGTATTTGATGCGTTTTGATGGCCGTGTGAGGCCTTGTTGAGTGTATTTATTCATTATAGGGAAGTGTGATGCTGCACTGTAATTCTGTCCTTCAACCGGCCCGATTCTGTGGTTCTATTTTGAATTTTCACAATTTTTTTCTTCTCATTTGAATATATATCGTGTTTGGTATTTTTGGGTAGATAATTAAATGGGGTCGTTTTATGATGGTAGGTTTATTTTACACTCGACCAGTTTTTCTTTCTTCTGATTTTCCGCGATTTTTCGTTGTTTATGGAAATCGCTATTTTTCGGACACGCCTGTATAACGCGTCAGAAACGCACGTGGACGTGACGCAATTTTGGACACGCGGTCGCATTGTTTTCAAATTTGATTGGCGTAGCTCGTAGTTATTTTATTTTTCTAAGCATTTCCATTGATCCGAGTGAAAGCTTAGGTTATGCGTAGGAAGGGAATCCGCGGGGGCGGTTCGTTTATATATACTGAGATAGAAAATTGCGGGCAAGTTCTCTATCGTAAGAAATAATTGTCAGCCGTCGGACTTCGTATTATCGTCTCCACTGTGGGAACAAAGCGGTATTGGTATGTAGTAGTTTTATTATCGTTTATTTATTAGAGGGTTCTTTGAGAAATTCGCCCGTAGTTAACTTCTTCGGGGACATTAACTTTTAAGTTTTAAAACGATAGTGCCATCCATTATCATTTTTGAAGAACCACGTAAATGTAACAGTGTGCTTATTCTTTCTATGATTTTGGCAGTAGATAGGAACGGGTGAAGTTATAAGCAACACGTGTGCTCATAGTGGTAGAATGTTATGTCAAACCACCATTTATTCCTGTGTATTTACAAATCTAATTTTATTGGGAATCGATTGTGTGTACTAAATTTTATTATGCCTTAAATGTAAGAAATGCCGTCGGAGAGTAAAGATGTATGTTATAAGTGAATTATACTGCTTAGAGGAGTAAACTATTCCTATAGCGAGATTTCATTTAAATTGGGGCTTAAGTAGGAAACCTCATGTGTAAATGTTAAAAAGGAGGCCACGGGATTTCGGACAAAGGATTTCCTAGTTTGAATGTTTGGACATGTGGGTAGCCATGCGTAACAAATAGATAAGAGGCAGGCAGGTCGGGAGGTTTCTGTTTACTTACCTGGCAGATTATAGTTGAGAGAGAGAGGGGGAAGGAGTGAGAATGAAGAGACCCGGGGAATAGAAATATTCTATGTATCGGTTTTTTTCAGAACGAGAGAAGGGGAGTAGGAGGAGTGAGATTTAAGTGCCACGTGGGTAATATTATTTTTTGTATGGTTGTACATGACGAGTGCCACGTGGGTAATATTATTTTATGTATTGTTGTACATGACGAGTGAAGTACTGAGTAAGGGAGTTATAAAGATTAATGGGTTAGAGATGCGTTATGTTGGGATGGTTATACAAAAGACGCATTTTCTTTTAATTTCAGCGAGTCACGGGAAACAGTGGGGGAGCATAATTTTGTCAAATAAAATTATCCACGGCAAAAAAAGACATATCTCAGGGTCACAGTACTCGAGTTATTGTCAGGAGCAAAAGAAGATAACCTAAACGGTCTATTGCAGTGAAGTTCAATTCTTCCGCGAGACTGGTTTCAATTGCGTACAGCCGGAAATCAAGGCTGTGTTTTTCCTCTAACTCCGGAGCGGGTTAAAAGAGGGAAGCTATTCAGCAGCAGAGAAGTTTGTCGACAGTTAATCAAGTACCTCATGCTTGACGCCAGAACTTCATCATCATCATCGCAGAATTCAGGAACAGGTGATAGGGTTAAAATACCTGGGTCTTGAAAGTAACGAGAGAAGAGCGTAACGGAGACGTCGCATCATCAGTCGTCGAGTGTTAGAGAGACACTGAGACCAAGAGAGAGAGAGAGAGGAAAGGAGGGAGAAAATAGACAGGACCGGTAGGGTCTGGTCATTATCCATTGAAGGATAGACACTGAGCCATTGTGTTACTCCAAGTCTATTATTTTAGCATTTCCAGTGGTGTTAGATAGTGGCGTATATCGCCTACCAAGTTGGAAGCTGGGTAGACGTTTTCGTTGAGGAAGAGTCAACCGGACTGAGACAGTAGAATCTTATTTGTGTTAGAGAGTGGAGGCTTAAGTGGACAGCCCCCACAATAGTAGAGTTATTTTAATCACTAATCATTTTTATTGTTCCTCAGCAGGGTGACAGAAAGAGTGAATGTGATTTGGGGGTTTTTTCTAGTGTCTATCAATGTACTTGTTACGTTGTTTTTCAGGCCGTGCAACAGTGCACGCTAATTTTTTTAATTTAATGTATGATGAACTTTAATGATTTCTGTGTGTAAATAAATTTTTCTATAATATACTTACTGGATCAGCTTCTACACTCTATACTTACTCTATGTTGTCTGTATAGTGGTGTCTGTGGTCGTTTTTATACACCTTATCTCCTTGTGTTTAAAGGTAGTCAGAGGAGGGTGAGATTATAGCCATTTTGAAGTCACGAAGCGGCAAGGGGAGAGGCAAATTCTGGTTCTATCCCTTGAGCCAATAGTCTTATCTGTCCACAGGCATGTCAATTTTCATCTAATTCTATCTTCTCAGACTTTCTCATACTAGGGTCTTGCTTTCATTCAGGCAAACTCTAATAAACTTTAAAACCACTTCGTGACAGGAAGTACCTGTTTAAAGGTGGTTATTACTTTTGTCAGCCATTGTTTGTATGGTCATACCCATAGGAGGGCGAGCCTAAAGTTCAATATTATAAATCCACACAGCAGCGGTGTAACCCTTGGAGTGTTCTCCATGATAAGTGGTTCCTGACAGTATACATAAAAAAACAGCCATAAGACTCCAGCAGGATCACATCTTATCTTTCTCAAGCAGAACATTTTGCTATTCTCTCCATGGAAGCAATCTTACATCTTTGAGGACTGGGTCATTATTATTTCCCGTTGTGCTCCTAATTGAGCATGAAGCCACCAATACAGCTGGTTCTTTCCCGCCCCCCCCCCCCCCCCCCCCCCCCCCCCGCCCCCCCCCCCCCCCCCCCCCCCCGCCCCCACCCCCCCCCCCCCCGTAGGAAGCCTGCACCAACCATTCACATGCTCTTGTTGTAGTGGTCTCTGTGGTCATTTTTTTTAATGATGAGGTTGCCAGCTCCATTCACAGCCTGACATTAGTGACCTTGACCTTGTATGACACGCCTGAGGGTGTAGTAGTCCCATTCTTTCTTTGTCTCTTAACTGATTCCGTACGTAATTATTTTCAGCTCTGGACGGAATTATTTTTAAGCCCCAAAAATTTACACATACATAATTTACGTTTACTGACAATGTGTGTCTAATCATATGAGTTAAGTATAACATATTATATATCAAATTAAAGTACATTGGATGAACAATATAAATCCATATGCCTTTCTAGCTAATTTTATGTTATGTTTATGTTATAACAGATAACATGTACACGGAAAAAAGATAACTTGAAATTTTGAACAAAAATTTTCGACTTACGTAAGGCTTGTAACATAAATTGTTATCACAATACAGTTTCACTGCTCTCTTTGTGCAGGTAATCCATTTAGAAACACAGAAAAAGTAAGAAAGTTATGGTTGATCACACAGTTTATTCACTGTTCACATATTAGTAACATATCCTGTGTGTTTTTCGGCCATTATGGCGTTACGACAAAACACGATTAAAGATGAAGATAAATGTGAAAAAATCCGTTCAAACGCAAATAAAAGACGTTGAAGCTTGTTGAAATTTGCCCAGTTTTGTGTTTACTTCCGTTCGAGATAAATTTCGGGCAGTATAAAATATCAGAATAGAAAGAAACAATGAAATAAATCAGCGTCTTTTAAAAGATCTTACGTCTACAGCGTTCGGCCTTTGCATCTATTATTAGATCTTGCGTACGGAATCAGTTAAGAGAACCCCCCACACTTCACTGGACCTTATAGATTTACTGCTTAAAATAAAGTACATAAAAAAATCTCAATGGTCGAAAAATTGCAAGCTACAGTTATACATGCGACCTGCCAAATCTGCAGAAACTGCTACTGAAATAGCAAACATGCCTCATGTTCTACTAATACATACCTAAGCTTTTTGAGCCTATCCACAATGTGAAAATATCTGAATAGTTTTTTGGCAGATTGAACTCCTGGCAGGAAATAAAGGAATATTTCAGTCAAATATCTGTTGCAGGTGCTGATATATCAAGTGCATAACTAGCCAAGCTATAGCATAATCACAATGTTTTGAAAATTGAATACAGCAGAACTCCTATTACCTTATTAATTCATGACAAGGGTTGTTCAGATAATCAAAATTGTGGATAACTGGAAGAATGAAAAAACACTCTTATCCATAAAAACACAATGTATTAATTATCTCTATTAAACATTAGTGCTTTCTCACATAAAATGGTCATGACACTGGTGTCCAACTGATGTTATTTGCATAAACCATTCGCATATTGCTTCTTTTACTATGTCGTTGTCAGTCTCTTTCAATGTTTTTCTGTTAGAGATACCATTTTTACTGTCTAATGCAGAAGGAACTGAAGAAGTGACTCACTATTCTTTTTAATATCAGAAACTATGGCTGCCCAGAACACTATCATATCTTTCGGCACTTTTCTTCCCTAACCTAATTCTCACTCTTTCAACAAATTAATTATGTCCACTTTGTTCAGCATAGTCAGAACAAAACTTTTTTGTTACTTGACACTGTAAATTTTGTAGAGTTTATGTCAAGTAATTTCCTCAGACATGGCATACAAGGTGACTAATGTGAGGTTCTGCATGGGACTTGCAACCTCACAGAAAAACAAACTGCCACAGAAAAGCTGCTGCAACATCATGATAATGATGACATGTAAAATGAGTATGAAAATGAAACTAACTGCAACACTAAACTGACTACACTACAGCTGGGAACAGAATGGAATGTACTGGAATAATGACTGCATGTGCTGACTCAGCAAGTGAAGAGTGCTTATGTCAGACCATACCTGTGTTATATGGCTTTTGGTGAGTCAGTTAAAAGACCATTTTCCTGAAATTGTCTCTCCTAGATTTTTATAGGTGGCGTGACAGGTTCTTTGGGGAGTAGACTGGAAAATCCTATATATTATTTGTATTTTTTGTCTCATTTAATTCCATTTGTATACTATAATAGCTGATTTTGTACCAACTATATTTTTTATTGGATCATCTACCATTTCTGGTTCCTTTTGTTATGAAACTCTACGCAAGTGCTGCAGTTAACAACTATTTTACTTGTTGTTTAAACATGTCATTATATATGTTCTGATTTAGAAAGGATACAGTTGGGGTCGGAGTGGCAAAGAGATAAGGCGCCTGTTTTGAGATTTACAGCTCATGGGTTCGATTCCCAGTACAGTTGAAATTTTTTTTTTTTCTTCTTCTTCATTCGTCCTGAAAAGGACGTTGCTTGCGTTGTGTCCGTTTACAGCGAAGCTGCGATATTTGTGCCTTTCAGCTGACACATCCAACTTCAGCATGGCATTTTTTGGGACCGGGTTAGCCTTCCCTCTTTTATCCCTACTCTCTCAGCCAGACTGCAGTGATGCAGCCTGTTTACAGGACCACCACTTGGAGGTGGAGTAGGGCTTGGTCAGCTCTGGTTCGCTGACCCTGACGCAGGCAGGCACTCTAGCTATGGGTCACTGACTGCATTCCTCACTGTTGACGCGTCTTAGGTCCCCAATTTTTTTTTTCAGAACCAAAGGGTCCTAATGATGCCTTAACCCAATGTCTCCATAAATTTGTTTATTTAATCACAATATATGTTTGCATTTTTATTTCATAACTGCTTTGTTCATTATTTAAATATTTGTTTATATATTCTAATTTTACCCAATACTGGGATCCCTCTGCACCGACATTAACTTCTCAGTTCTACTAGAGTTTGATTTCCGAATCTTGATGCAATTTTTAATTAAAAACAAGTGGAAAAAAAAATTAATGATATTTTAAAAATATTATTTGTAAGGAAAATATCCTGTTCAGCTAAGACATATAATGTTTATAGTTTTATAACTTACTTACTTACTTGGTCATTCCCATTCTACCGTGAGGTGTAACAGTTTGGAAGAGAGAGCGCCAGACTATCCTATCAGCTGTCTTCCTCCTCGCCTGGTTCCATTCTAGTCCTCGGTCCTTCAAAGATTGTCTAATGTTGTCCTCCCAGCGGACTCTGGGTCGTCCTGGAGGTCTGGATCCCTGGCTCTTAGTTTCCTATGCTTGTCATGGTAGCCGATCTTCTCCCTTTCTGCAGACATGGCCAAATCATCTTAGTTGGGACTGTTCTATTTGGGTCTGCAGGGGTTGGGTTTTTAGGCCTTGACGTATCGTCTGGTTGCGGACCATGTCTCTTCTTGTTACTTCAACCACCTTCCTCAGATACCTCATTTCTGAGGTTTGGATCTGACTTTTGTGGGCTGTAGTCATTACCCATGACTCGTATAGTTTTATAAAGGAATATTAAATATTTCACATATATGTATAACGCCGCGCGACTATTGACTATGGAATTTGCTATGGTTTATGGTCATTAATAATGACACTGATAGCAAAGATTCAGGAAGATTATACTATTATCAGCTGTCGTTCAGAATGTAAACTACGTAACAGCTGATAAAAGTGAATTCTTATTAAATCAGAAAAAGACATATATAAACAAGTAAAACAGGCATCATTAGAACCCACTGACACCATACCTCTTTGCCACTCCGACCCCAATGTATCAAACTAAATCAGAACATATATAATAACATATTTAAACAACAAGTAAAATAGTTGTTAACTGCAGCACATACATATAATTTCATTACAAAAGGAACCAGAAATGGTAGATAATCCACTAAAAATATACTATCTGTACGAGATCAGCTAATATAGTATACAACTGGAATCAAATGAGGCAAAAATACAAAGAATATATATATGTGATTTCCAGTCGACACCATGAATTTCCCAGGGGAGAACACTCTAATTTCGTACTGAGGAAAATAGTCCATTGGCAATTCGGATAACTAAGGTTTGGATAATCGAAGTTCTACAGTACTTAGAAAAAGAAATATCAGCTTCTATATGTTTTCAGATGGTACACACACAATCTCACATTAGCCGCCTCTTACCACATGCAAGGGGGAGTGGTGGATAGCAAAGTTACGGAGGATATTTTGTCTATAATACATCTAGGTCATGTCCAGGTCCTACATTTCACAGGTGCATGTAGTGCAATGACAACGATCGCCTGCCAACAAGGCATTTTTTATTTCTGGGTGCTGAGATGGCCATGTGCCCCGACAATATTCACTCACACAGTAAGACAATGGTGCCATTTAGATGGTTCATGGTTCAATTCCCCGGTAAGCCTTTCACATCTGCTATTTTTCTGTTGTCTAGAGTTCTTTCTTTCTTAAGAGTACGTGTGACAAACCTATTTTCATTTATTATTTATGAGTCACTCACCAAATTTTGTTTTCTTAAAGCTCTGCAGAAAAATTAAAAAATATTATTTACTATAAATTTCTTTAAGCATGCAATTCAACCATCTACAAATGTAAAGGCTTTTATGTAAAAATATAATCAGCTGACAATGTAGCATAAGAATACAGCAAGTACGCAACTGTTCAACGTCTGTATTAATCTAATTTACCTTCATCATTTGCTCATTCAGCTGTTGTACAGTGGTTTTGAAGCCTGATGTCAAAATGAGGTTTTTACTGCTCTTGTCCATGAGGATCACTTCAACTGTGTAGCTCTGTTCGAGAATAACGTGAAAAGCAGCACTTAGGAAAACCTTCATGCAGGTAATAACACTAAACTAAAGAGACTTTATAGACATAATGACACTACAATTTTAGATACATACATATAATGCAACGTAACTCCGGCAATGTGATGCAGTACTGTAATTCTGTTTTTCAAGAGGCCCAGTTTTCTTCTCTTTCGAAATTATTAGGTGTTTGGTCTTTTTCTGTAGGTATTTTATTGCGTTTTTGATGGTAGGTTTAGTTTATACTTGCACCAGTTTTCTTTTCTGTAAAGTTAATTGCGATCACGAGGGCTTCATTTGTTAAAATAATCGCGATCACATAGTCCCTGTTTCTTTGTTAAAGACATATCGCGGTCAGCGTAACATGACGCAATTGGAACGCGCGCTTAAACAGGTCACGACGTGCTTTCAAATCTATTGGCGTAGACCCCGTTATAATTTTTTAAGTGACTCCATTGGGTTAGTAAGAAGCTATAGCTATGACGTAGGCCGAAAGTCCGTGGGGATTTTCTTGTATATAAACCCGAGTGGTCTTCCAACGGATCCCTTTGTCTGATGAAATTCACTACCGTGAATCTAGCATTTATCGTTCTGCTGCATGCGGAAGAAAACGCTATAAACTGGTATGTTCATATTTTATTAGAGCCGTAATATTAGTGGGTTCTTAAATAGAGTTTAAGAGATTAAGTAAAGTTTTCTTCGGGAAAAGGTAAAGGTAAAGGAACCCGTTACACGCCCATTGAGGCATATTGGGAATATGGTGTTAGGCACATATTATCTTGACCGTCGGCACACGAGGGGTGATGTGGTCGGCATCACGCCGGCCGCCTTAACCTTCCCAGAGTAGCTCTGGTACCCATTTGGGGCTGGGTCGACCCAGGAGCCGTTTGTGGCCTAAAAATTTTCCGCCTCATCTGGGGATCGAACCATAGACCACTGCGCTAGGAAGCCAGTGCATTAACCACTATGCTACCGCGGCTCCTTTTCTTCGGGAAGTTAACTTAAAGTTATAAACGTAAGTGCCATCCATTACTATCTTTGTAGAATGATGTAAAGGTAAAGGGTGCCTAATTCTGTCTAGGATAATTGGCAGTATATAGGAGTGTGTGAAGTTTTGAGATATTCACTGTGTGAGGGTTAGCTATTAATACATGGGCGCTCTGTAGTATGTAGAATGTTGGGTAAACCACCATTAATTTCTTTATAGTTACAAGTGTAATTTATTGGGCATCTAATGGTGTGTATGTTATTTTATTGTGCCTTAAATGTTTGGTAATGCAGTAAGAGGAGTAATTTAATTTTGGGTTAAGCAAGGAAACCGCATGTGAAATGTTAAAAAAAAAAAGGAGACCAAAGAATTTCGGACAGGAAATTTCCTTATGGAATTCCAAGCTGCATAGTGTCAATCATAAAAAGCCTCTATGCCAACTTTACGTGTAGTGTTGGGCAGAGCAACCTAACCTTTGAGGTGAAGACAGGAGTACGACAGGGATGCCCCTTATCAACCACTCTATTTTTAACAGTCATAGATTGGGTGATGCGCCAGACACCAGAGGGCAGTCCAAGAGGAATAAGATGGACTACATTTTCTACATTGGAAGATCTGGAATATGCATCACCAACCAAGATCTGCTTACTCTGAGCAAGCAAGAGGACATGCACACCATCATAGCTGGCAGACGCTGGAGCTGGGTTGGTCATGTCCTCAGAAGAGACCCCGATGCCATCACAAGAACAGCTATGCTTTGGACCCCTAAAGGAAAACGAAAGAGAAGCCGACCAAAAACAACCTGGCGGAGGAATGTGGAGGCTGAGATGCAAAGAATGAACCAGAGTTGGGGCACTGTACGAAGGATGGCCGCCGACCGAGCAAAGTGGAATCAATTTGTTGTTGCCCTACAAGACGCCACTAGGCGTGATGGCCACTGACTGCTTTGACGGTCGGCGGCTAAGGATCAAAGAAGAAGAAGAAGATATATATTGCAAACTGGATCAGGTTCTATACTGTACTGTACGTATATGTCATCTGTATAGTGTGTCTGTGGTCTTTGTGTATAACCTTATCTCCTTTTGTTTAAAGGTAGTCAGAGGGGGTGAGGCTATAGCAATTCTGAAGCCACGAAGCGGCAAGGGAGAGTCAATCCAGGTTCTCACCCTTGAGCCAATAGTCTCATCTTTCCACAATCACGTCATTTTTTTCATCAAAATTCTATCTTCTCGGACTTTCTTACCACTATGGTCTTGTCTCTATCTTCAGACAACTCTAGACGTAAATTCACTTCGTGACAGGCAACTACATGGAGTAGTCAATGGACATAGGCGGCAGATAACTGACAAACAACATTTTTCTTTCTTATATAAGAATAAGTGTTCTTAGGTCAGTTTCTTGCGCTGATTTCAAATCTGAAATCCGTTTATCTCTATCACGTCGGGTTCTTAAGATATTTGTGAATAAATATATTTTTGGGAAACCGTTATTTGCTCCGTTTCATTTTTACTATATAACTTATTAAAAATTAATAAAAAGCAACATAATTCTACTTTTTATACTGCTAAAAGATGCATGACATATGTTACGCGATTTTTCAAATAGTTACTGTATTTTGAAATAATTCTGAGCAAAATATGGCTTCTAGAAGTTGTAGAAATTCGGCTGATCTGTTCTGTTACGTGTGCGGATATTTTACCGATCGTGTTGACCAGAAAAACTTTACACCATTACTAAAGAAAGCATATGAACTTTATTTTGAATCGAAAGTTGATGATGCAAATAAATCTTGGAAGCCAAATGCAGTTTGTTCGATACATTGGCAGGTTGGTTACGAAAATCGCCGAAGCATAAGTCGATGCCTTTTGGAGTGCCAGTAATATGGCGTGAACATACAAATCACACTACTGATTGTTACTTCTGCTTGACAAATATCCATGGTTTCACTTTTAAAACTAGAAAGTCTGTGGTTTATCCAAATATTGAATCGGTTTCGAAACCAGTGCCTCATGATCCAATCACGTGTCCGATCAAAGTACCACCAGAACAATATCTGTTGGACGTAAATGAACCATCAGAAAGTGATAGTTTACCTGCTTTAGAAACTAATTCTGACTCAGATTACATACCGGTGAATGATGGTGTTTACTTAATTAACCATTCAGAACTTTCAGATCTAATACGTGATCTCGCTCTTACCAAAGGACAAGCGGAATTACTCGGTTCGCGACTGAAAGAATGGAATCTTTTAGAGGCCAATACTCCGATATCTAAATTTCGTCATAGACACAGAGAACTTGTTCAATACTTTGAGATGGATGATGACATTTGCTATTGCAAAGATGTAAACGGTCATGAGCACATAGTCAACGAATGGCTATTTTTCATCGATTCTTCCAAGACTAGTCTAAAAGCCGTGTTATTGCATAACAGAAATTTTATTTCATCAATTCCAGTCGCCTACTCTGTTCATATGAAAGAAACTTATGACAATATGGCTATACGTTTGGAAAAAATAAAGTACAGTGACTACCGATGGCGGATTTGTGGAGACCTAAAGGTCATTGCAATTCTCACGGGCATGCAGACTGGGTATACTAAATTTTGTTGCTTCCGATGTGAATGGGACAGCCGCAACAGACAGGAACATTATGCAAGAAAGGTGTGGCCTATCCGGGATCGTATGTGTCGTAAATTTATTTTGAGAGAAAAGAGTCGTAGAAATAGTGGTCCGGTTTAGAGTGGAAAATGATGATGGAAAGCTCAGTGATAGAAAATGTAGAGATTTAATAGTTACTTCACAGCGTGCTGGAGGAGAGTAAAGACAGACTTATTTACGACAAATCGTGTCTCTCAATCTTCTCTTTCACTCTCCTGGTCAAACAATTATTTGCCAGTTTTCCAAACTCGCATCTGCGCGCACACCGATTCGGTGTTTTCAAACACACACACGACGTTGATACAAACTATATTAAACGAATAGGGGAAATGTTGGGCTTTGGGTATATCCACCACACAGAACTAAATGAGTTTATGTGATTTTATTCACTTTAAACATCGATCACTAACAAATATCAGGTATTACATAAATTATCATAAGTACACAAATGCAAATAACAAGTTTGGAAGGGGTGAAGAAGATTGGTATCGACTAAGCCCTTCCCGCTTATTAGACAAAGATAAACCCAGTCCAAAGATAGATAATATCAGGAACACGGGTACGTTAACCTAACAGTAAAGTTAATTACTCTGAAAGAGGTGTTACCAAGTTAGGTATAAGTGATAGAAAAAAAAACCTGTTCTTCCCAGCTGTTCTTCCCTTTACTAAGCAAATGGAAAGGAGGTGGTTTTAAACAGAGTTAACAAATTATCAACTATCCCACTTAAAGGAACAATGTAGGGTATACAGAAAAGATATATGTTACCAGGTAAGCAAGTTAACAAAATGGTCACACAAAAGAATTAATTTCCTGTCATTCATACACGCGCTAGCAAAGGCCTTCACTCATCTTGCTCTCACTTACCGATTGTGAAAAAATCTTGCACTCCATAGAATAACACAACAGCAGTTACACCTCAACTAAATGTATGAGTGTTTGTTCAAGTTCTAGCCCCAGATTATCGGGTAGGCGGTCAGCACATAAAAGGATCCCGTAATCGCTGGAAAATGAATCTGTAGTTGTGTCTCTTTCCTTAATAACAGTTTCTATGGGAGGGCACGGTCTCTGATACCGGGGTGAGGATGGTGTGGTCTATTTGACTATGCCGCTGATAATAAAATTCTTACGCGTGCTGGTACACTTTATCCGTGAGGTATGGTTTAAGTCCAGTGAGAAAACTAGTCACATCACTGTTCAGGAAATTATGAATTATCTCTCTGTGTCAGTAAACTAACAAAGCTCGGGCCAGTGTTCTTCTTCCCGTTACGACTTAAGTTGTTTGATGGTGCGTTAAATTTGTCTTTGGGTGTGCTTTCTTTGCTATAAGTTAGATAGCGGAATTCCAAACATAGAATCGCCTCAAAGATTAAAAATTTACACAGTCTCAACAAGTTCTGCGTCAGGGGAACTCTACACACTGTTTATGCTTTGCTTTGCTTAGATTGATTTCTTTATTGCTTTCTTAATGCTGGGATCGCACAGGTTACGATCACTCTGTATGAAAGAAAAAAAAGACATGTAATATACCGAAAACAAATAACCTTCTGAAGCGCGATGAATTTCCCGTTAAGCCTATTATATATATATGCTCGCGTATTTAATTATGTATTTAATAAACACTGCGCGAGTTCTAGTGGTTAAAAACACACATCTATAAAACTAGGACTTAACTGAATTTATTAATTATAAATTCCTTCGCGACTTTAAAAGTTAATTTAAGCATCTATTATCTTTTGAAATAATATAATAGATAGATCATTATATTTAAAACTGGAACTCTTGAGATGGTTTAATTAAATAGATTTAAATTAACACAGAATCCCTTTAAATAGAATGACTGAGCTAGACCACTGATCACTTTACACAATATATATTACCGCTTTGCACAGAAATAGAAATCACTGCAAATATATATAAAATCCAGGGGAAAATCTATAACAAGATTTCAATAAAGCTAGTGCTTCTGTAAAGGTCTGGCCAGCGAGTGATAACGTGTCTAGTTCTACATGGTCTATTTAGCTAAAATGAAATGTAAGTTGAGTGGGACATGATAAACTTGACAACTTATTTGATCTCACGAACTTTTGGGGATCTGACCGCCAAATCAAGAGAAGAAGCCGCCCCCTGGTCTTCGTATCCGCTCGCTGCTGCCCGTTTCGCTTTCCCCCGTTCGCTCGGTTCCTCGATTGACACCGAGACGCGAAATTAGCGGCAAGCAACTGCGTCTCGTATCAGGGAAAACTACTGTCTTTGATAGCGCCGATAGTCTCCCCTAAGATCCCTCGGTCTGTCTCTTTGATCTCGTCGCTGTATCCTACATGAGTCCCGGTGGAATGCGTTCTGGCAAACGAAAAGTTACAACAAATGTTCAGGGGTTCTAATGTTATGAAAAGCTAAAAGTCCCTTTAAATCATCCATCATATCAGGGAGAATTCACTTGTCAAACTAGACGTACGTCACAATCGTCCCCACTTTTAGACATGAAACCATTTTTCATGTTTTCATTTTTGACAATGGAGGTGACCTGATTGGTGATTTTAGGATGAGTGGTATCTTCAGTTTGCTCTTCTTCCTCTGTAGACCAGTTTCTACTCAGAAAATCAGCCCCGACATTCTGTCTTCCCGGAATATATTCCACTTTGAAAGAATAGACGCTTAGAAGGAGGGCCCAACGCATGATCCTAGCGTTAAATTCTTTATTGGCACCAAGAAATGCTAACGGAGCGTGGTCTGTTTGCACCGTGAACGATGTACCATAAAGAAACTCATGATGGCGTCTGATACCGTCAATCAGAGCAAGACATTCCCTTTCAACTACGCTGTAGTTCCGTTCCGCTTTATTTAATTTCCGACTGCCATAGGCAACTGGAAATAGCATGTTCAGGTCACTGTCATCGGCTTGAAGCAGTGTTGACCCGATGCCCTGACCTGACGCGTCGACTCTCAGTACAAAAGGTTTCTTGAGGTCAGGCAACCTCAAAATGGGGTATGCAGACAACTGTCCTTTCAAAGTGCTATACGCGTGTTCGCACTTTTGATCCCATATGACCTTATCAGGACAACCTTTCTTTGTGAGGTCAGTCAGAGGTGCCGTCAGTCCGTTGAAGTTCTGGATGTACTTCTGATAGTATGCACATAGCGATATGAAGGAACGTACGTCTTTCTTCGTTCGGGGTCTTTTTGCTGCCACTATTTTCTCCACGTTCTTCTTAATAGGCCAACTGCATCCGTGAGAAATAGTGTGCCCCAGGAAGTCTAACTGTTCAAACCCGATGAGACATTTGCTAGGTCTGGCTGTGAGACCCGTTTCCTGTAGTCTCCTGAGGAGCATAGCAACCGTAGCAATATGTTCTTCATAGGTTTCCGATGCAATTAAGATGTCATCCATGAAATTATGGATATGGGGACTTTGCAAAGGTTGTAGAAGCTTCCTCATCATCCTGGTGAACACTCCTGGTGCATTATGCAAACCGAACGGCATCACGTTAAATGTGTAATGTCCTTCACTAGTGCTGAAAGCTAACAAAGGTTTAATTTCCTCCTTGACTGGTATTTGATAATAACCTTTACTGAGGTCAATCTTGGAGAAGATCTTAGCTTTGCTGAGCTTGGTGAACAACTCAGAAACAGTTTGGAGAGGTTCGGGCTGGAATTCCGTTACAGCGTTTAGCAACCTGTAATCAATGCACAGCCGAACTTCCTTATTGGGCTTCTGCAACAGCACTACGCTCGAGCTGTAAGGAGATGTAGACTCACTGATAATTCCTGCCTGACGCAGCTTGTCTATTTCTCCGCGAAGTGCATCAGCTTTAGCGTACGGGATGGGGTAAACTCTGGTTTGAACAGGGGTCTCGTTTGTTAATTTCATATCAAATTCAATGAGATTTGTTCGACCAGGTACATCCGTTAAGACTGCACTGTACTGTTTTAGTAGAGCCCTGGTTTCTGTTTGTTGTTCTGGTGAGAGATTGTCGCCGAACTTGACATCTTTAAAGGATTCTGTGGGTTGCAATGGATACTCCATGCAACCATCATCATCTTCCTCGTCTTCCGTTGCTATGGCGACAGCCAGGAGATGCTCGGAGGATGGCACCGGTCTTTCCAAATATTTCTTTAGCAGATTTATGTGGAAGACCTTCTCCTTTCCTTTGATGGAGATCTTGTAGTTGGTACGTGAGATCTTTTTAAGGACGGTAAACGGTCCTTGCCATCCGATGCGAAGTTTATTGCTTCCGGTTGGAAGTAGCAATAGGACTTTCTCCCCTGGTTGTAGTTCTCTCTCTTTTGCAGCTTTGTTGTATCTTTTAGTAATTTTAGCGCGGGCTTTCTTAAGGTTGGTAGTAGCTAGATCCCATCCTAGCTTTAGCCTTTCCTTAAGCTCAGATACATACTTGCTTGCAGAGACGACTGTCTCGTCAGCCTTCTGGTCTGTCAGGGACCGAAGTAAGGCTTCTAGTGGCCCCTTAATAGGTCTGCCAAATAAAAGTGTAGCTGGCGCAAAACCCGTAGACGCTTGGGGTACCTCTCGGTAGGCGAATAAGGCAGCCGATATATATTGGTCCCAGTCTTCCGGTTTCTCCTGACCCAGCTTACGTAACATCATGGTGAGGGTACCGTTAAAACGTTCCACGAGCCCATTTCCGGCCGGATGGTAGGGACTTGTGTGGATATGTTTGGCCCTCAAGATCTTAAAGATCTCCTCCATTAACAGGCTACGGAATTGGGATCCATTGTCCGTCAAAACTTGTTGAGGGAATCCCAACCGTGTAAAAATTTGCACAAGGGCTTCTGCGACATGCTTGGAATTAGTGCATGGTAGCGGTACGGCTTCGGCCCACATAGTGCAAGTGTCAACTAAGGTCAGGATGAACCTGTTCCTTCTTTTGGTCTTTTCCAGAGGACCAATAATGTCGACAGCAACCCGTTCAAATGGAGTCCCTACTATTGGCATTTGCCCCATAGGTACTGGGGTGTCAAGTGCTTGGGTGCTACCCGTTGGCACTGGGCGCAGGATTTCACATACCTGACAATGTCAGAGTTCATTCCTGGCCACCAATAGTGGTTTTTTATTCGCTGAATAGTGGCGTTTTGTCCCATGTGTCCGCTAAAGGGAAGAGAGTGCCCCATTTCTAAGATCTGGTTTCTGTACTGCGTCGGTACTAGGAGCTGGTTATTCCCCGTGTCCGGGTTGCCCGTTCTACGATACAATACACCATCCTTAGAAAAGATGTCTCCGTTGTGTCTGGGGTCCTTAGCCATGGGCAGTTTTTTTAAAGCAGGGCGCCAGAGTAGGGTCCTTTTGTTGCGCCTCCTTCAGTTCATTTGGCAACAAGTTTGGCGCAGGCTCCCTCTCCTTCTTGGCTTGCCCTCTTGTGGTTACCGCTGCCACAATCGGCTCCTTAGGTCTCCCAATGAACACATATCTACATCCCAGGATAACTGGGTAGATCGGATCATCCATTATGGCCGCCTTAATAACTCCTCTGACAAAGTCAGAGTGTATTTCTACCAGTGCGATAGGAAGCGTCCTGGGTGCATCACTCCTGAAAACTCCACTAAGTTTGACGGTCTCCTCTGTCTCCTGACCGGGTTTGACTGGTGCCTAGCGACAATACAATCAAAACTTTATCCAGTGTCAAAAAGACAAGTAGTAGAGGTACCGTTCAAAATTACAGTTCCTCGAGTTGAGGGTCGGTCCCCCTCAGGTTGAGAATCACTGACATTGACTTTATCTTGCGAGGCTGTATGCAAACATCCAATGCGGTTTGGGGTGTTTGGTTGCCCTGATCAGACGTTCCTGTGTAGGGTCTTCCATTTTCCATGACCCTTGCGTGGGTTCTTCTATGCTGCCAAAGGCTGTAATCCTGTAGTTCTCACGTTCATGTCCAAGTGGGTATATGGGGGGGTCATGTTTTCGGGGGGGGGGGGGGTATGAGTTTTCATTCTAAGTTTTGTTGACCTCCTTTTCCTTTTTGCTTCACGTCCCATGACAGACGCTTTTAATAGGGTTTAATTTTGTATGACTGTTGAGAACGGGGTGTTTAAAATGTTTAGGTTTGTGACCAGTTTGGTTCCAGTGTAGTTTGCTGAACCTCAAAATACACTCTAAATTTTATCCTCAAATTTTTTCCCTTTCTAGGGGTCCAGCTAACCAATCTAATGAATTTTCTTTTTCACTAATGCTGCTTTGGCATTATTAGATGGATTAGGGTGGGTACAATTTATACTTGTACATAAGTTAAACCCAACCTAGTGGGGTCTATATGTTAAGGTTTTTTTTTAAATCTACCTTCATTCATTTTTAAAGGTTAAATGTTTTTCTTGCAGTGGGGGTCTTTTTGCTCCCTTGTTTACGGGGTGGACCAATTGTATTTTTTTTCGGGGCACTTGGCCTACAATTGTGCTGTTGATCACTTGTTGGGCTGAGGTTTTTTGCTGGGGGGTTGACGTTTTCTTCCAATGGGTCTTTTCAACAAGTGGAGACCTTGGGGGGGGGGTCAAATACAAAGAACTGGGGTGAGGGGATTTTTCCTTTTTTGGTAGTAAGTGTGGCAACTAAATATGCGTTCTTCCAACCTAGTTGCTTCATGGTCATCCCCTTTGGTAAGGGTTGATACTTTAGATTCACATTATGGGACACCCAAATCGCTTGGTTTTTTTTTGTGATAATTGGGGGGGGGGGGTGGATATAATTTCAACAGTTTTTGAATAATTTTTCCAGGTCTTGAATAAAAAAGTGCTAAGGAGGGTGTTGTATCCGTGTGCGGGTGCAATTCTTCACCCACAGGGACGTGTGGTTCACTGGTTTTTTCCAGAAATGGGTTGGGGGAAAATCCAGTTTCTCGCTTTGGTATTAAATGGGGGAGGGGCCTTGGTTTTGTTTGGGGATACTCCTCAGTATGGGCTCCCCCTAACTATATCAAGGTTGTCTAATTGAGAACCAGGTGGGGGTTGCCATCATCCCATTTTCTAATCTTATCAGTTTACAGTGTTTGTCCCCATTCCTTGTTGAGGGGGGGTGAGGTCCCAACTCTAGGTTGCCGGGAAAATCACAATGACATTTTCATAATCCACCCATTGTCCTGGAAAAAGGGTCCCATTTTCCCCACTGGCAAACAAGTTCTTTTCCCATGTTCCATTTGTGGCCTGGTTGGTAAGCTGGTGATCAGGGACGTTCTGGTAAAAGTGGGTTTTTTCTCTTCGAATACTCGAGCCCATCTAGACCCTGATGTACCAAACTCTGGGGAATCCCAAAAAACCGGTTCGAAAAGTCCCTGGATCAGATAAACCTGGGGTAGGGTTCCCTTTTCCTTGAACTTTGGCCGCCTGCCCAAAGGTGTCAGGCAGGGCAGATGGGGGATATAACAGCATGGGGTATGGGGGGGGTTTCGGGTTTTTGTAGAATTTCGATTTTTCCTGGGGAATTTCTGGGTATTGTTATCTCGTTGGTTTGGATAATGTTGAGAGGAAGAGGAAGAAGAATAGGATGCCTGCTCTAGATTCTGTTTTCGAGATGGCTCTGATCGGTGGGTTTTTCTAACGTTTAGTGCTGGGAAGTTCGGCCATTGCATTGCTATAATAGCGTTCGGCTTTATTGAGTAGTATGTCTTCAAGCCTGACTGCCCCCTGTTCAGCCAAAAAATCTACGTGTTTCATTCGACAAAGTGGATTTTATCTGCTCCACAAGAAAAAAGTTCGAGGAGTCCCCTCATATGAAAGAGGTAGGTCAGATAATTCAATGCACTTTGTCAGATAACCCGTGAGACGTGAAGAGAACTGGGGAAATGTTTCCGTGCTCTCTTTTCGGCTGTTTCTGAACAACTGCAGAAACTTTCGGGCAGTCATCTCAAACTGCTGTAGTAAGGCCTTTTTCAACATGTCGTAATCATGTTGATTCGGTCCCAGCTTTGTGTACACGTCATAAGCATTGCCTTTCAGTGACGTTGAAAGTTTGAGCGCCCAGCGGGTACTCTCTAACCCATAAAGATTCGCGAGTCTCTCGAATTTTTTCTAGGTAGCTGTCAATTTTTTCGTTAGGGCTAGGAAAAGATTCTAAAGAAAACGACATAGCAGTTAATTGGGCAGATTGAGTACTGGAGAGGTCCATTGATTGAGACTGGGGCGAAGACGGCTCTCCGTTAGTCGAAGTAGAGGCGCCCCGACTCTCTAGAGCCTTAAGCGCCAGTTGATGCTGTCTTTCCTTGTCTCTCTCTCTCTCTCTGCGAGTTTCCATCTCTGCTTCAATTTTCTTCTGTTCCAAAAGACGTTCTTCCGCTTCTTTCTTATCTGCCCTCTCCTGGGCTTCTCTCCTCTCTGTTCTTTCTTTCTCTTCCTTCCTCTCAGCTTCTGCTCTCTGTTGCTCCGCCTTCCTCTCAGCTTCGGCTCTCTGTTGCTCCGCGTCATATATTTCCAATTCCTGGTTAATAAACGCGTTTGCAGCTTCTGCATCTAATCCTGCCTCTTTCGCTTCCAACCTCAAGATGGACCTCATCTTTATCCTCTCTGCCATTGTTAAAGAATAAGATGAAGTATGCTTAGAGAACTAGTAAGAAAAAACGCGAAAGGGAGGAACTCTGAACCGCTACGAGAAAAAAAAAAACACAAGTACAAATTTACCTGTGTTACCTCCTACCTGTACTGTGCAAACTTATCGCTGCTATTATCTGGCAATTAAGGCTCTAAACGCAAGCGACTATGCCACTAAATGGTAAGTTACACTGGAAAAGAATCTACTTTTACTAACAGTCGAGAAAAAATTTATATTAAAACAATTTAAAAGGAAAAAAAAATTTTTTTTTCTTCCCCTAAATTTTAAATCTCTGACAACAAACTCCGTCCCTAAAGTCAATTATTGAGATGAGACGTTGTTAACTTAATTTTTAAAAATCAGAACAATCCGTCTTTAGCTAAGCTCAACTCTTTTTGACTTCAAAAACCTTAGTGACTGTAAAACAATCACGCAATCCCAGCAACTCTTATAAAGAAAGAAATATAATTATCTCCGCCAGAGGATAATAAAATAGCAAATATATTTGTTTGTCTGTACTTTCTACTGCTGTGGAGAGAAAACAACCTGTAAATATGCTGTGTGGACAACCCAAATACTTAAAGAACGTTTGTCTAGGGGTGTAATTATTTATTTATTTCCCTAATTCACAAAGACAAATCATTCACACTCTACCTAGTTAGACCCAAACTAAATCAGACTCAAAATATCTTTAACCCGGCTATGCGATTGCCTCAAATGTAGCTCAAGATCCCAGAACCAGCCCACAAATATGTGTGCATCAAATGTATCTCAAAATTATCCCGGACGAGCCGGCCAAATATTGTCGTAAATTTATTTTGAGAGAAAAGAGTCGTAGAAATAGTGGTCCGGTTTAGAGTGGAAAATGATGATGGAAAGCTCAGTGATAGAAAATGTAGAGATTTAATAGTTACTTCACAGCGTGCTGGAGGAGAGTAAAGACAGACTTATTTACGACAAATCGTGTCTCTCAATCTTCTCTTTCACTCTCCTGGTCAAACAATTATTTGCCAGTTTTCCAGACTCGCATCTGCGCGCACACCGATTCGGTGTTTTCAAACACACACACGACGTTGATACAAACTATATTAAACGAATAGGGGAAATGTTGGGCTTTGGGTATATCCAACACACAGAACTAAATGAGTTTATGTGATTTTATTCACTTTAAACATCAATCACTAAAAATATCAGGTATTACATAAATTATCATAAGTACACAAATGCAAATAACAAGTTTGGAAGGGGTGAAGAAGATTGGTATCGACTAAGCCCTTCCCGCTTATTAGACAAAGATAAACCCAGTCCAAAGATAGATAATATCAGGAATACGGGTACGTTAACCTAACAGTAAAGTTAATTACTCTGAAAGAGGTGTTACCAAGTTAGGTATAAGTGATAGAAAAAAAAACCTGTTCTTCCCAGCTGTTCTTCCCTTTACTAAGCAAATGGAAAGGAGGTGGTTTTAAACAGAGTTAACAAATTATCAACTATCCCACTTAAAGGAACAATGTAGGGTATACAGAAAAGATATATGTTACCAGGTAAGCAAGTTAACAAAATGGTCACACAAAAGAATTAATTTCCTGTCATTCATACACGCGCTAGCAAGGCCTTCACTCATCTTGCTCTCACTTACCGATTGTGAAAAAATCTTGCACTCCATAGAATAACACAACAGCAGTTACACCTCAACTAAATGTATGAGTGTTTGTTCAAGTTCTAGCCCCAGATTATCGGGTAGGCGGTCAGCACATAAAAGGATCCCGTAATCGCTGGAAAATGAATCTGTAGTTGTGTCTCTTTCCTTAATAACAGTTTCTATGGGAGGGCACGGTCTCTGATACCGGGGTGAGGATGGTGTGGTCTATTTGACTATGCCGCTGATAATAAAATTCTTACGCGTGCTGGTACACTTTATCCGTGAGGTATGGTTTAAGTCCAGTGAGAAAACTAGTCACATCACTGTTCAGGAAATTATGAATTATCTCTCTGTGTCAGTAAACTAACAAAGCTCGGGCCAGTGTTCTTCTTCCCGTTACGACTTAAGTTGTTTGATGGTGCGTTAAATTTGTCTTTGGGGTGTGCTTTCTTTGCTATAAGTTAGATAGCGGAATTCCAAACATAGAATCGCCTCAAAGATTAAAAATTTACACAGTCTCAACAAGTTCTGCGTCAGGGGAACTCTACACACTGTTTATGCTTTGCTTTGCTTAGATTGATTTCTTTATTGCTTTCTTAATGCTGGGATCGCACAGGTTACGATCACTCTGTATGAAAGAAAAAAAAAGACATGTAATATACCGAAAACAAATAACCTTCTGAAGCACGATGAATTTCCCGTTAAGCCTATTATATATATGCTCGCGTATTTAATTATGTATTTAATAAACACTGCGCGAGTTCTAGTGGTTAAAAACACACATCTATAAAACTAAGACTTAACTGAATTTATTAATTATAAATTCCTTCGCGACTTTAAAAGTTAATTTAAGCATCTATTATCTTTTGAAATAATATAATAGATAGATCATTATATTTAAAACTGGAACTCTTGAGATGGTTTAATTAAATAGATTTAAATTAACACAGAATCCCTTTAAATAGAATGACTGAGCTAGACCACTGATCACTTTACACAATATATTTTACCGCTTTGCACAGAAATAGAAATCACTGCAAATATATATAAAATCCAGGGGAAAATCTATAACAAGATTTCAATAAAGCTAGTGCTTCTGTAAAGGTCTGGCCAGCGAGTGATAACGTGTCTAGTTCTACATGGTCTATTTAGCTAAAATGAAATGTAAGTTGAGTGGGACATGATAAACTTGACAACTTATTTGATCTCACGAACTTTTGGGGATCTGACCGCCAAATCAAGAGAAGAAGCCGCCCCCTGGTCTTCGTATCCGCTCGCTGCTGCCCGTTTCGCTTTCCCCCATTCGCTCGGTTCCTCGATTGACACCGAGACGCGAAATTAGCGGCAAGCAACTGCGTCTCGTATCAGGGAAAACTACTGTCTTTGATAGTGCCGATAGTCTCCCCTAAGATCCCTCGGTCTGTCTCTTGATCTCGTCGCTGTATCCTACATGAGTCCCGGTGGAATGCGTTCTGGCAAACGAAAAGTTACAACAAATGTTCAGGGGTTCTAATGTTATGAAAAGCTAAAAGTCCCTTTAAATCATCCATCATATCAGGGAGAATTCACTTGTCAAACTAGACGTACGTCACAGTATGCAGCTCGGGCATAAAAATGTAATACGCGAGCCATTAGTTAACAAAGACACCTTCATTTTACCACTGTTACATATAAAGTTGGGGCTCATGAAGAATTTTGTAAAAGCGTTAGATAAAACGAGCAAAGCTTTCACTTATCTTCGAGAAACGTTTCCGCAAGTTAGCGATGCAAAGATAAAGGAAGGTATCTTTGTAGGACCTCAGATTAGGAAAGTTATTGCAGACAAACAATTCGAGAACTTGTTACATGGTAGTGAACTTCACGCATGGATGGCATTCAAATCGATCGTTGATAACTTTCTGGAAAATCACAAATCTGTCGACTATGTTGCATATTGTTAAGCAGTGCATAGATGCATACATAATTATGGGCTGTAACATGTCCCTCAAAATCCATTTGCTCGATTCGCATCTTAACTTTTTCCCTGACAACCTTGGCGAAGTCAGCGATGAACACGGAGAATGATTCCATCAAGATATCGCCGTAATGGAGTCACGTTATCAAGGACGGTGGAGTGTGACCATGCTTGCCGATTATTGTTGGATGCTTCATCGCGATGTACCACATGCCATTCACCGACGAAAGTCGAGACTGCAAAGAAATTCAAGCCTACATAACTGTTATACTTCTTGTACGAATGATGTTGTAATACTGTATGCGTTGTTAAAAAACTTCAATTGCGTATTTCTAGAGATCCTGACCTGATAGAGAAAAACGGTTTGCAGATTTAAAAACAGCGCATTAAAATTGACCAGAAAAACATAGAAATGTTAGAGAAAGAAAAAAAAAGTTTTTTTTTGTTAGTGTAATTTTCAGAAATATAAATGAAAGACCTTTGCAGGGACACAGATACAGGTACAAAACAGACTAATATGGGGGAAAAACCATGCATTTGTTACAAAGTGGTGCACCAGTGACAACTCTGGTTAAGTGGTGAAAGAAAGGATCCCGTTACACACCCATTGAGGCATATTGGGAATATGGTGTTAGGCTCATATTTTCTTGACCATCGGCACACTATGGGTTATGTGGTCAACCTCACGCCGACCACCTTAACTTTCCCAGAGTTGCTCTGGTACTCAATTCATGAGGATGGGTGGACCCCGGAGCCGTTTACTGTCTAAAACATCCCGCCCCAATTGAGGATCGAACTATGGACCACTGAGCTAGGAAGCCAGTGCACTAACCACTTGCTCCATATAAATAGTGATCATTCACTAAAGAACACAACAAATTGATTAAAATCATACAGAATGATATGCTTATATTCAAGTTACCCACAAAATTATGCGTAGGAAAACAGTTTAACAGTTTTATTTCAGACAATAAGGATGCTGCTCTTGAAAGATTAACTTGTTGATGTAACATAGTGATCAATAACTGGACATCACAAACAGAAAGTATAAACAAATGACTGTCAGGCCACAACAAGCAACAGATTTTCTGTGCAGATACTATGCATGTTCCAATAATTTTCTTGACACTTTTATCCACAACAACAACTAACATTTGTTTCAACTGCTACATACTAATAGTTGGAGCACACATACACCAATAATGCACCCTACCCACCCCTGAGCACAAGGTGACGCACACACCTGCTCAAACATGTCATTAATATTCCTTCTTATTTTTGTTACAATTAGCTGAAAAAAATTCATTGCCTTCTTATACTTCCCCAGCTTGTGATTCACTGTTAATTAAAATGTTAAAATCCCATAAATGTTTGTAAATTATGCATAACTACTGAGCTAAATATATGAATACATGTGAAACAAAAGTGCTCACAGGCCTGTCTGCAGCATCCTTTATGAGCTGCTCCACCTGCTCATGTCCAGCTGTCTTGTTTGACACGGACATACATATATCTATAGGTCTCTTACCATCCTTGTCCTTCATGCTCTAATAAACAGAAACAAAAAAGTACACAAGATCACAATTACTATAATAGCCCCTTCAGTCATAAATGACTATGGGAATGCGCCCCTGAGGTGGCACAATTACTGATGCTACATTTTATGAATTATGACAGAAATTCTATCAATAACTTTAAAGTATCATGGCTATAATGGCAATATGGAAAAAGATAGTATTAATAATATGAAGGACACTGCAGAAAGACTATATAAAACAATGAACAAAAATAAATCTCACTAAGATACAAGAGAAAACATATACTATATAGTAGCCACCTTCAGTCATAACTGACTATGTGATAGCCCAGTTGTTTTCTTCTCTTCTGCTTGCTGTAACAGCTTTTTTTTTTTCGCCCAATCTGTGGTGGCAATGAAAGGAGCATCGCTGTAACCGCAGCTTCATCCTCCCAGATTGCTGGATTTGTACCCAGTGCCTTCATGTCTCTCTTGCACATATCACTGAACCTCAGCTGTGGACGCCTGACTGTTCTTTAGCCATTTGCCAACTGTCCATAGAAAATATCTTTGGGGGTATGACCATGTTCCGTGTGGCGGACATTGCCAAGCCAGCAGTGTGCACTGTCTATGCATGGTATACATGCTCTGAAGGCCAGCAAGTGACAGCAGCTCCACAGTTGTCATTCTGCCTTTCCATGAAATACCAAGGATGTGGCATATGGCCATACAGTAGAAATGGCTTCTTTTTTTTTTATTATCTTGGTCTGGAGTTTCCCCAAACACGCATTGTGAGGCAGGCAAAGATGGCTGTAGCTTTGCCAATGCAGTTGTCAATTTATGTATCCAGAGAGAGGATACATTAATATACCAGCCAAAAGTAGGTTCACATTTTTAAAGTTTTTTAAATATGTTTCATTGAGAACTAAAACAAACAGTTACTTCAAAATTTTTAAATATTTTTAATATGTGCAATTAAAGAATAAACAACTAGTAATTTAATCACAACCAAGTTTCAAATTGTTTCCTATCATTGTCCACACATTTTTGTAGCCGATCTCCAACACAGACACAAACTTTCCAACAAAGATCCTTGTTACCACTGATTTCCTGAAAGGCATCAACGATAAACTATTTCAAGGTGTTGATATTGCGACATTTGCAAGAAAATACTTAGTCCTTTACAACCCCCCCACAGGAAGAAGTCCATATGAGTAAGGCCTGGAGACCTTGAAAGCCACTCAATTGGGCCCTGATGACCGATCCACTTGTTGGGGAATTCCTGATTCAGAAAGGCTCGCACATTTTCCGCACAGAGGGTCGCACGCCGTATTGCTGGAAAAATAGTTCTTCATTATTCTCTTGTTGCCTTAGTTGTGGTATTAGTCTGTTCTGAAACATGTGCAGAGAATTACTACCATCAACAGTTGTATCAAAGAACACTGGGCCCAACAAACCAAAGCTGGAAACACCTCCCCAGACTGTAATACCTGGTTGGTTTAATTCTTTCTCAATAGTGATGTGGGAATTTTCTAATGACAGATCCCGATAGCTTGAACATGCTTCATCGGACCAGTCTTTAATACACCAGTGCCTTGCCTTTCCTTTTTTAATCCTACCACAGAAAATTGTAAGCCTCGATCTGCATCATCTTCCAATAATCCATGAATTATCCTTTGTCGATACATTTTCAGCTTTAAACGAGACAGTAATCACTGCAAAGAACTTCTGGTTATGTCCAGTTCCAAGGAGGCCTCTCTTTGAGAGTTCTGAGGACTCTGAACGAATGCTTGAGCCATTAACTGTTATTGTCCAGGCTTGTTGCAGTTACAGGTCACCCACTTTTTGGTGCATTATGAACAGGTCCTATCTGATCAAATTTATATTTTTTTTTTTTCGTACGCCCGCTATTACTCGAGGCGAAATCTCCGGTTAATATGTCTAGCCTGAGACTGATTTTACATGAGTATCCCTTTTTTTCCCTATACAATGACAGGTGTCCTCTCGCCATTCATGCAGATACTCGCCGGTTTCGGAGGTACCTATTAGAGCTGGGTCGGCTCAGGAGCCGTTCAGGTTATTCCAGTCCCTGGTCGACGACACTTCTTCAAATGTTCTCGCTAGGGCTCGAACCTGGATCCCCCGATCGCCAGCGCAGTGTGGTAACCATTATACCAGTGCGGCTCCCAAATTTATTATGTATTCTATAAATTGACTGCCTTAGATGGAGGATTGGTTAGAAAATTTTCCCTTCAGTTCATATGAACAATCTCTGCATTCTCGTATTTCCAATATTGCTTTAATATAAATCCACTTCTGTTGCTCGAAGTTCAAACAAATTGTCATAGCTATTTTATGAGGATCTGGAGATAAGTATTGTTCCGAAACGTATCGAGTTGAAGTCAAAAGCTCCAATTTCTCCAGTTTGGCTTGCATTTATAGGATCATAACATCTGTCTCAAGCTAGGAGGCAGAAGCATGTGGCATTCTGTGCAATCCTCATCATCCAAGGGACTTTCCAAATGTGCAGAGCTAAAATACTGTGCTCTCCCAAGGAATTGTCACACCCTACAGTCACTTCTCAGCTCCCCCAGACTATCATGGGGTCCATAGTGAGATCCTCCTGCATGCAGGTAAAAGCCAGAGTCACGTCTGGGGCTCAAGTGTGCAATGCTGGGTTCTGAACATGTTTTATCACAGGGGGAATCCCTGCAAGTGTATGGATGATTTCAAGAGTCAATGAGGGTGTAATTAGCCTCACAAACAGTGGTTCACATCCAAATCTACATACCATAGTATTGTGCATGGCTGGTGGTCATATAAGTTTGTTTGAAGGCCTATGCTCTTTGGGGACCTGAAGGATGATGTCCATGGAAACTCCAAAATAATTGCTGAAAATAAACTGTATATTTCAGTGTTCTACTGGACTTGTGCCAGCACTCTTGGTTAATTCAGTGTTCTACTGGACTTGTGCCAGCACTCTTGGTTAATTCAGTGTTCTACTGGACTTGTGCCAGCACTCTTGGTTAATTCAGTGTTCTACTGGACTTGTGCCAGCACTCTTGGTTAATTCACAGCACATTTGACCTGCTGGTTAAAACCACTGGGATATCCTCATCATCATTATGATCATCCCTGCCACCATATATACATTTTCTTTAAGACATTACATATGGAACAGTCGTTGTTTTTCATTTCTGCTTCAAAACAATCAAAAGTGTAAGAAATAAAGATTTGTCTATATAAATGTCTTTCTTTTTTTTTCTAAATACTTGTAAATGCCATCTAATGGACTTATCTTTCACGCTCTCAAGTGTACATTTTCATTCAGGCATTACCAAGTCAATATCAGGACACTGCAAGAGACACTGAGCAAGCTGTTCATTGCCCTTCCTGGCTGCAATATGCAAGGGGGTACTTTTCGTGCCATCTAACAGATTCGGGGAGCAGCCAGCGCTGAGAAGGGTCTCCACAACACTGATACAACCATACCTGAAGACAAACATTCACAGCGAAAAATGTTGAACTATCACAATGAAACCAAATGTACTCGTTGGTATATTATGATTTTAAAAATGCATTCATCAACTTGCATCCATTAACACGCAAGGACACATGTCAGTAGTGAACAAAAATTCAATTCATCTGTATATAAAACAATGGGACCAGCTGCTGTGGTGGTTACATGATCTTGTAAGTAGCGAAATGGACAATGGTGACGATATAAAACAAAACTTAAGATACCAACAGGTAACATTTCAGTTTTCTCTGTATTATGAGCTGTTACATTTTTCATCTTCCACTTGTGTTGATATGTATTACAGAGAGATGCAATTTCCATTCTCATTTACGGTTTATAACCTTGGCAAAAGTCATGCCATTTTAATCCCAGGAATTTGTAAATAAAGTCAGTCTGCCTTTCTGTCAGGCATTGTCTGATATCATGTGTCTGCTGTTGTTGATGGCATGTGATGGCAACTGACTGGTTGCCAACAATTATATTTCCTCTCTTCATGCACATTTCATCAGTTGAAGAATACAAATGAAAACATTATATGATATGCTGATGACACAGTAGAAAATAACTATAAGAAATGATTGTTTCTGTAATGAATGAAAGTAAAAATAAAGTAATTAGTCTAAAGAGCATGTAGACAGAAGTTATGGTCATCTATAAGATTAAAAATACTCTGGGATGAACTGTAAAATAAAATGGATAATCCTAAATAAATCCACAGCTTTATGTACCTCGGAACATTAATAACATCATCCACAATAAAGAATAAAAGAGCACAATCAAAACACAGCATTTCATAATTTTAAAAAAAAACATTCTACAAATCACGATCCACTGAAGTGAAATAGTTCTATATTAAACACAACCTATACTATGACAGAGAATAAATCATGAACAATTAATAAGCGTAACAGAAAATCACTGGAAGTTATTGAAAGGTGGTGTTACAGAAGACTGTTTAAATCCATACTGACAGCTAATTATGTTAAACATGAAAAGGAAGATCACTGCAAAGGTGTGAAAGAGGAGACACGTTCTGACAAGGGAAATTTAGAGTATAATGTGAAGGCACAGAAAATGTTTTGGTATTGACTTCCTACTTGGTTACCAACTACAACAAACTTTCATAGATGGGTGCATGCATGAAATACAGATGCATATCCTTTTTATCTGAAATCGTCAAGGACAGCTGTGTTTCGGAAACCAGATTTTTTTGGTTTCTATATGGTGTCCAAATCACGATTAAAAAAATTGCCCAAAGTGGCCAAAAGAAACTTTCAATTTTGAAAATATTTCAGTTTTCAGACGTTTGGAGGCAAAAGGTAACGGACTTGTAGAAGAACTGAAATGGTGTGACAAGATCACCAATGTGGAAGCGAAGACATGAACCAGACACAAGCCAGTGGAACAGTAAGTGATAAGAAGACAAGTTACTGGCTAGGACACAAACTGATGAAACCTAGTCACAGCAATAGAAGCCAATCCTTGCTCTGGAATCGCCAGGGTAAGAGAGGTAGAGAGAGATACTGAAAAACACATAGAGAAAAGAAGTGGAGACAGATATGAAAGAGATTAGAAAGCACAGAAATCCCTTGAAAAATGGTCCCAGACAAAAAGGCCTGGGATGAATTTATTGAATGCGTATGCTCCTAATGGAACATAAAGGTAATGACAATGACTCCGACACAGGAAAAGTTAGAATATAATGTGACAAAGGCATATATAATGTGACAAAGGCATATATAATGTGACAAAAGCATAAGGCATGCAAAATGCTTCAGTACAAGCTTCCTGGGTTGGGACAAACTTCAATGGTGATTGTAAGCTTCTTCAGGAGGAAAAGAGAGAAAGTGAATGCATTCATTCACTCATTAACTACAATCATTTGTATCATAAGAAAAATACAAATAGCCTCAAGCTGACTGCTGCTTTCTTTGAACATATTCAAGCTGACACCAGACTTTATGAATAAAAAAGAAACCAAAAAACACATGAATAATAAGAGAAGTAGAGACAGAAATGAAGTGGATGAGGATGATGTGGAAAGACTGTGAGTTGATAGCACAGGACTAGAGGACCTGGCATGAATATGCTCCTTGAAGAACTGAAAAGTAACGATGGTGATGATTTGTATCAGTAGTATAGTAGCAGCCCACTTCAGTTATAACTGACAATGGGAATGCGTCCCTGAGGTGATAGCCCTCAGCTGCTTTTGTTGCCTGGTGTTCCTTTTGGCATGTTCTTTTCTCTTCTGCTTGTTGTAAGAACTTCTTTTCACCCAATCTGAGGTACACCATAGGGAGCATCACCACTTGATACGAAGATAGCTACAGCAACAATGACAGAGCTACACAATGACAGCACTCTACTCTCACAAGTGGGCATCAACTTACCAAGCAGCATAATGTATGGGGGCACAGCTGACACTGTCCAGCTGGGAATGTGGGTAGCCTTGCTTCAGGAGAATCTCCACTTCTGTTTTGTCCCCAGCAGCAGCATAACTGTGTACAGGGTACTGGACCTTCCAGCTAGGACCACTGGTTGTAGTCAACAAAAATACACATATAAACATTAAGAAGTTCTCAAAATAGCTGTAAGAAGCAACTCAATGTTAAAAAAAAATCCTACAAGAGCTACTGGCTGTACATTATGATGGGACATCTTCATGTGCTCTTGTAGTGATGGATTCTGTATCAATTTCTTTTAGAAGCTGAGGTAGCCAGCACCATATACAACCTTACATTAGTCACCTCTTAAATATGCTTGACTGACCAGTGGTTCAACTTATTCTTCGTGTCCTTGGAATCAAGGATCACTGGGACATTACCAAGCATGTCATTAAAGGTAACTAAGAAGTCCTGTGTGTGGAGTTAGCAACCTCAGCATACGACAGTTCTTCTCTTCACGATTCTGTCCTACACTTTACACCAAATATAAGCAACATATAACAATAAATAAGCTCCACACTTTTACTTCTTTTCTTTTTTCAAACATTGACAAAAACAGAAGAGCCAATAATTAATTACTTACGGTAGACTGATGGCCATAATTTTGTCATATTTTGGAATGCTTGGCCAGTGTTGATTTATCACATAGGTATTTGGCTGAATGGAAGACATGCAATATACATATAATAATAATATTAATGACACAATTTTAATACATAAAAATACAAATTTGACAAACATTTCAAGAAGTTTTTAATTGTTTCTGAATTTGCAAAGATATGTGGGTTCAACTCTGGTCAGCTTTTCTGTCTAGCTGATCAATTTTTGCTATCGCCTTGCATAAGTCTGCTCGAGGCAATATGCTTTAGTCATACAAAAGCAGATATTTATGAATTTTGGGCATTTTTTCTAAAGGGGTTAATGAGGAAATAAATGTCACATAAATCCTATTGTATGGCTCTGATACAAGTACAAAAAAAAAAAAAAAAATACAGACTTTCATAAGTGGGTGCTTGTGTAACCTAGAAAGTTTGTATTGGAACAAAAATGTCACCAATGTGAAACTGATCATAAGAAACAGACAAGTGCAGTGGAACAAGATATGAGAAGAAGATGCTGGAGATGGATAGGACACACACTGATAGCATTACAAGACAGTCCTTGTTCTGGAATCTCCAGGGAAAGAAAGATAGAGGGAGACCAACAAACACATGGAGAAGAAAAACTGAGCACAATTTTGCTAACACGGCAGCCAACCCAAATCTAAAAACTGTAGCCTAGAAATCACATACCAATGCTTCTTCTAAAGGGTCTTTCCTATATTTTTACTTTCAGAAATTAACTATCAGCATCCAGTGTAACATGCACACGCACTAAAATTTTTTTAATATAAACAGTGTCAAATCTGTAGTACCTACTTTTAATTATTGATATCTACTTACTTACTTAGTCGTTCCTCTTCTACTGTGAGGTGTAGAGGTTCTATCCCACCCTTGAGAGCTTGCAGGACAGACAGTGCATCTGTGAGGATGACTACCTGGTGGCAGTCAGAGTTGGTGTTATAAATCATATTTGCAACTTGCTCTAGAGCTTGAACCTCAGCTGTATAGTTGGAACAGAATTTACCAGTGGGAATGTGCCTAGTCTCATAGTGGTTGTCAGGATATGAGATAAAGATACCGGCACCTCCATTCCTAACAGCATTAGTTGCTGATCCATCTGTATAGGCATGTATCCATGATTGATCGGGATAGCTTTCTTGGATCATACTCAATGTAGCAGTTCGTTTTTGCAGATCGTTATACTCACATCCACTTGTGAGACCACTGACTGATGTATTAATTTGGAGGGCATTGCTGGCCTGCTCCCATGGTACAGGGTATAGGGTGGGCTTCAGTGGTGTTGTCTTCATGGATAGGTCTTCTTGATGCTGTCTTTTAAGTCTTTTTCCCCGATGCACAAAGCTGCTACGCTTTAGACGTCCCAATGCCAGATCATCTAGTCTTGCCTTCATTGGGTGCGTTGGCATACTGTTGTACTTTTCCATCTGGATCATGGTTTTTGTGTCTCTTCTATGGGACAATGTCTGTAATCCAGCAACCTTCTGCATCTCTGATATTGGTGTAGTTTTCATGGCTCCTGTAATGAGCCTGAGAGCTTGATTTTGCACTTTGTCCAAAGACTGCAGATGTGAGTTAGCAGCTGATGACCATGCTGCTGAGCTAAACTCTAAGTGTGGTCTTATTACTCCATTATAAATCTTCTTTAGAGTTTGTTCATTTGCTCCCCAGTTGGTACCTGCTAATTTTCTGAGTATGCCTAGTCGTCTTCGGGCCTTTCCTTCTGCATTTTCAATATGCTTATTCCATGTAAGATCAATTTACCAAATATAAAGTGTTAGTGCCAAGTGAGTGTCACAAAAAACATAATGGGAAAAAAAATGTTTGTTGGATTTGATTTTCTTGTGGTCTATACACAAACACAAGCAAGTATGCAAGCTGCGCACACATAAGTAACCAAACTAATGTGCAAATTCTACAATTAAAAATTGTCTCCTCCTCCTCCCCCCCTTACTTACTACTTACTTAGTTGTTCCTTTTCTACCCTGGGGTGTAGAGGTTTGCCAAAGAGAGTGCCATACTATCCTTTCGGCTGTCTTCCTCCTGGCCTGGTTCCTATCTCGTCCTTGGTCCTACAGAGACTGTCTAATGTTGTCCTCCCAGCAGACTCTGGGTCATCCTGGAGGTCTGGATCCCTGGCTCTAACTTTCCCATATTTGTCATGGTAGCCGATCTTCTCCCATTATGCAGACATGGCCAAACCATCGTAGTTGGGACTGTTTTACTTGAGTCTGCAGAGGCTGGGTTTTGAGCCTTGCCATATTCTTGTTACTTCAACCACATTCTGAGGTTTGGAGCTGGCTATTGTGGGTTGTAGTCAATGCCCATGACTCGCATCCATAGGCCAAGACTGGAACATAGGAGGTATACAGCCATCTTCATCTTCTTGCTAACTGTTCTTTTACTGAGGAATCCTCGATTTATGGCCTGAAAACTTCCAGCTGTTGCTCTTTGGGTATTCTTCTTTGATGCCTCCGTTCCAGTCTATGACAGCTCCAAGGTATTTAAAGTGGCTGACCTGCTCCAGGATCTGTTCTCCCAGCATAATCTGATGCCTTTTTCCTTCTCTTGAGATCACCATGGTTTTTGGACTGAAGATGTACCTCTGATTTAGCAATTAGGTCAACATCATTGGCAAATGCCAGCTCTGAAATACAAAACTGCCTCCCAGTACCCCACTGAATACTTTCTTGTTCTCTTCTTACATGCTTTGATGACAATGTCCATGAGGAGTATGAAAAGATAAGGTGAGAGAATATCACCCTGTCTTACACCAGTGGTGGTCCTGAACTCTTCTGATTTATGGTTTCCATCCTCTCATAATTTCTGCAGATCTTCTAAAAGCTTTGTATAGCATGGATCAGAGGAATCGGAATGTTTCTCTTTGCCAAGCAGACCCAAAGTTTGCTCCAGGGGGCTTTGTCAAACACCTTCTCCAGATCCAAGAAACAAAGATGCATCTCACCATTATTCTCAAGGACCTTTTCACTCAGCTGTCTAAGTGAGAAGATAAGGTCTTGAGTACTTCAGTTTGCTCGGAAGCCACATTGGATCTCATCCATTTGTGGCTCAGCTGGGTGCTGAGTCTCTACTACATTTCCCCCCCCCCCCCCCCTCCCCCCCCACTTACTCAAAATCCCCCCCTTTTTTGTTATAAATTCACTTCTCTTCCATTTTCTTTAAGATCTGTAAATCCATGACTTCCTGTTTTGTTTGCTGCACTTTTTTAAACACTTTTATTTCATTTGATATGAACGTTCTTTGGATGTTTCAAATCGTTCAGCCCTTGGTTCAGTATGTTTCAGATGACTAGGTAGCTGAAATCGTGGAACGTTTTCAACTATAAAAATTTGAAGGAACCCCCAGTCACCTGTCCCAGGCCTGCCATATAAAATATTAAGCTGGAAAAAATCTTTACAAGAATACAACTGCGAAAGGATCACAAAACTGAGAACATCACAGAACTTGGTGACCTTGTACACAAAACTCAGAACAGGATCACATAACCTGATGGCGTAAACAAAATTGCGAACAGGATCATTATAGCTTTGCTGCAATTCGTAGTGTCAAGAGCAACATTCTAATTAAAGATTTTTAGTGGATTTGGTAACAGTAATAAAAGTGGATCCCTAAAACACGTGTTTTCTTTTACCTGTTCCATCTGACAAAACCTTGTACTCAATTAACTGAGTGAATGCATTTTTTTTAAAATGGAAGACCATGTTTGTTAATTATTTTAAACTGTAAACGTACTAACCTTTGTTTTATATGGCAAGCAAGAGCCAAATAAAGGGTTAATCACAACAGTATCACATTTCTCAATAAACAACATTTTGGCCAGGGCTTCATTGGCTACTTTCACAACTTCCTGTGGAGCAGGGCTTCCGCCTCCCCCACCGATGGTATCAGAAGTTATGCGACTTGGAATGAAAACTGGATTGTGAACTGTGAACCGAATCCGATATTCTGCGCCAGTTCTGAACATACACTCGATGGTATTTGATTTCATATGTTTCTCTCTCAGCCAGCTGTGAAATGATAAAAGTTTCAATCAGTCTTAAGTACCTAGTGACAACGTACTGTTTGTTGAGCCTATTAATAACGTGAGTGTTGGTGATGGATAGGTCACACAGTGCGGAAACCTGCTGACATGGCTTCACATGTGAGTCACGCAACGTCATTTATGCTATTATATGCAAACGTTGCACCATTACGTACATCGGCCAAACGGGCACACGACTGGGTGACCGATTCTGCAGACACCTCTATGACATCTCTCAGTTTAATTCCACACCTGTGGCCATCCACTTCAATGGCCCTGACCACCACGGTGCCACTGACATCCAGGTGACAGCCATCAGATACTGTTCCTCGGACGCTAACAGTCGGTTTCGCCAGGAACAACGCCTCATCCATCTTATGGGTTGCCTCAAACCACACGGTTTGAATACCCAACATTCTTTTGTCTGAGACGCCTTTCTCTATCGAGTCCCAGTTGTATTATGACTTTCTACTTTGATGCGATCACTTTTTTTTTTTTAAACCATTTTTTTAATTTAATAATTTTATTTATTTACTTATTATTATTATTATTATTTTTTTTTTATTTGTTTATTTTATTTTATTTAAATAAATTTTTTTTTAAATTATTTTTTTCCTTTATTATTTTTTTTATTTATTTATTTATTTTTTATTTATTTATTTGTTTTAAATTTATTAATTATTATTATTTATTTATTTATATTTTATTTATTTTTTTATTTTATTTATTATTTATTGATTACTTTTTTCTCACTCTTTTCCAGTCCTTGTTTTCATTATTTCTTATTTTTAATATACTATCAACTTCCTCTTTCCGGTTTAGTGGCAACCATCTTGCTTCCCATGTGACTGGACTTAATATTAAGGGAGTTTTTTTCTCTTATTTTTATAGTTTCATGTTCTCTACTTAATTCTCATTTTCTTTCCCTCCTGTCTCTTGTTTGTCTGTCCCTGACGAAGGCCTTGTGGCCGCAACGTAGGTTTTTTCTTGTCCTTCTCCTTATAAGACGTATTACTATTTGTGTGGGTGTGTGTGTTTTTTTTTTGTTTTTTTTTCAACTGACATTGGGGACACCTGCTGACATTGGGGACACCTGCTGACATTGGGGACACCTGCTGACAGCATTACAAGGCAGTTCTTGTTCAGGACTTTCCAATGGAAGACATGTACAGGGAGACTAAAAAACACAAGATCTGGAGAAAGAAATAAAAGGGATACAGACAAAATGGAAATACTTTTAGTAGACAGTTCAGGACAGGATTAGCATAAATCTGTTGATGACATGTGCTTCTTGGGGAGCTAAGGATAATGATGATGATGAATAATGAGTGTGAGACCACAACACTAAACCTTAATAAAGTTATAATACTGGCACTTTTCAAAAGTTAAATCTTTGCGTCTGTCGCATGAAAATATAATTAATAGTAGGTAAGCTTGACAGCTGTATAGGCGTGATGGACAATAGTGCACACGGACGTGTGATAGTGGTGCGCAAGAGAGATAGGCAGAAGGCACAAGCTGAGTCAGTGAGTTCTTCACTAAGAAAACCACACACACAGCTCTTCTTGTTTTCTCTGGCGACAATATTACTCTTTTGCACACACTGTGTCACTCACAAATAGTAGGGTAAAGGAGTAAAGGTAGATTGAGGATTTGGTAGTCTGAACTGAACGAACAATCCTATCGAGGTTAACTCTTAGAAATGTAAATAAATCAATAAGGATTTTACAGCACATAATAATAAAGATTATCACGAGAAAACAAACTCACAACAATTTGATGATTTTAAAGAAGAAAAAAATTATTACACAAGTAGTGAACAAAATGGATTATGAATGAATTGTGTTAGTAAAGTTCCAGGCAGGCCTGATAAGCTTTTGCTGGAAAATATGTGAAATACTGTTTGTGTGTAAATGAATGTTTGTTCCTTTGTTCCTTTGGTGTGAATGTTGGAAACAACTTATATCCTGGGGTTCTCTTGGAAAAATATATCGTAATCCAATGCTTGAAATTAACTTCACTGTTCGAATAAGGTATCCACAATGGGCACAGAATCTGAACACGATTTTATAAATCCAAGATTGGTGTAACGTATCCACAGTTGATGAGATATCCAAAGATACGAATTTGCTTCCAAAGATGGGATGGAGGGTTAAAATGGGTGGAGTATGGTAGGGTGATGGTTGTTAAGGGTAATATCTGGTGTTGAGAATCGTTGCAATAATTGCAGTAATTGAAGTAATTGAAATGATTGAAGGGAATTATTGTGACTGGTGGACGAGGACTATATGGCCACTGGCCAAAGGTAACCTCTTTTCAGCAATACGAGACAAGACTTTGCACTGCAGAAATCTGTTAGACAAAACAAAAATACATGTGTAACTACTCTTCTGCTGCAACATGCAGAGTACAACAGAAACAATTTAAGCAGTGTCCAGCGTCGGCATGTTGATATCCATGCATGCGTCTCGTTCCTAAAATAGGTCAGTCCATTCTTAAACATTCCTGTCTGCTGTGAATGAATTAGCTGGCCAGTCCAGGTACATACACAATAACAAGATTGTTGCTTCCTCCCCTGTCAGACAAAGTTACATGAGGGTCCGCTAGAGAATCCTCCTGTGCTTTCCACCGTTCATTCTTTCCCGCGTTCATAATAATATGCTCATACATTAATGTTACAAACATTGAAAAGTAAAATGATCATTGAAATTATGAATGATACAAACATTGTAACGTAACATCGCTTTAAAATACAAGCAGTGAAAATAAATGAATTTTCGTAAGCATTTATGATACATACATGGTAAAGGAAACCCGTTTATATAATACACTTAGACTCTCACCATGATAGTAATCTAGTTCATATCTATATATTTGAGCTAATTTCCTATATACTGGAAAAGCGAATACATACCCGCACCGGAATAAATAGTCTGTTAAGTTAAACTAGAGGGCACTTTGTGTGTTTAACTCAAGTCTCCCTATGCACAGTTTTTACTTTACAAGGCTAAGACGTGCGTCTTTCTCTTACAGTATGCTATCACCAAGTGAAGTCTAAACTAGTTTCTTAAAGACAGAAAGAAAGAAAGAATTATTTTCGATTTACCCACTACATTTTTTAAAGTTCCCACGATAGCAAAAGTCTCGCTGCAAATTAGTTTGCATATTGAATGTCACTTGTACGTGCTGTGGTTCTATTAACAAAGGGGAAGAAGACAGGCCATAAATCTAGAAAGCCGAGTCTAGAAAATTCTAACGAACGTGAACGGGTTGACCGAAGCTTCACCTGGGTTAAGGTGGGGAAAAGGCAAGTGCGTGAGAAACATTTTTTTCGGAAACTTAGGATAGACAGAAAATAAAGCAATATACAGGAAGGAAAGAAAATTTCAAATAGGCAAATTATCTTCACTCTGCGACAGATACCCCGAACTTAAATTAGTTGCCCAACTAAATCAGAGAGAGATGATAATTTGGCTAGTGTGTATCATTCCCAGTGTCGTCCATTAGTTCCTTCTCTGTTCCTTCTTCCGAGGTTCCCTCAGATTGTTTCTTATCTGCTGGCGTTAAAAGATGATTTTCTGCACTACTAGCGAGTTCCTCTACTGAATGTCTGCTTAAAAAATCGGCTCCTACATTTTCAGGACCTGGGATGTACTCGACCCTGAAGGAATAGACACTTAGCAAAATAGCCCATCGCATTACTTTTGCATTTTGGCTTTTACAAGCTGCTAGAAACGTGAGGGGTGCGTGATCAGTTTGCACTACGAATGAGACTCCATAAAGAAATTCGTGGTGCCTTTTTACTCCCGCCACTAGAGCCAAGCATTCTTTTTCAATGGTTGAATAGTTGCGTTCTGCAGCGTTCAATTTTCGTCTAGCATAGGCCACGGGAAAAAGCATTTCCGGGTAGTTTTCATCAGCTTGAAGCAACGTTGATCCTATTCCAAGATTACTGGCATCTACTCTTAGCACAAAGGTCTTTGTGAGGTCAGGGAGGCGTAATATGGGCTTCGTCGTCAGCTTTTCTTTGAGTGTGGTGTAGGCGCTCTCACATTGAGCCGTCCATGTTACCTTTTCAGGTTGACCTTTCTTTGTGAGGTCAGTCAATGGTGCAGTCAAACTATTAAAGTTCTCAATGAACCGTTGATAATAACCACAGAGTGACAAAAGCGACCTAGTGTCCTTTTTCGTTATGGGTCGCTTTGCATTTCGGATTTTGTCAACGTTTTTCTCTACTGGCCACAAGCAACCATGAGTGATCGTATGTCTTAAAAATTCAAGTTCTCTGAATCCAATCAGACACTTGCTTGGGCGTGCTGTTAAACCAGTTTCCTTGAGCCGCCTGAGGAGCAGGGCTAACGCTTCTTCATGTTCCTCAAATGTAGCCGTTGCGATGAGAATATCATCCATAAAATTATGAATGGTATTGCTTTGTAAAGGGTGTAATAGTTTTCTCATCATCCGGGTAAAAGCTCCAGGTGCGTTATGTAATCCAAAAGGCATTACATTGAACGTGTAATGTCCGTCACTGGTACTAAAGGCGAGCAATGGTCTAATCTCTTCCTTTACCGGAATTTGATAATAGCCTTTACTAAGGTCTATTTTAGAGAAAATGGTTGCTCTGCTCAGCTTTGTAAAGAGTTCATTAGGGCTCGGTAATGGTTCTGGTTGGAACTCTGTTACAGTGTTGAGTAACCTACAATCGATGCATAACCGAGTTTCCCCATTGGGTTTCTGTAGAAGCACGACACTTGAACTGTAAGGGGATGTCGATTCAGAGATTATGTTATCTTGCAGTAGCTTGTCAATCTCTTCTCGTAAAGCGTTGGCTTTAGCGTATGGGACTGGGTAAATCTTAGTCCTGACAGGCTTAGGATCTAATACTTTTATATCAAACTCCAAGAGGTTGGTTAGTCCCGGTTTATCGGTGAGCACTTCTGAATATTCGGCTAACAGTTGTTTGACATCATGCTGTTGCAATTCAGTTAATGTTTCACAGAGCTTCACATCCATGTGTGATTCTTCCTGTTTTAGCGGGTATTCAGCATATTCGTGGGGGTCATTATCCGCTTCCATTGCAACCGCTAAGGTCAGGAGATGTGCTTGAGGAGCAGCGAGGCGTTCCATGTACTTTTTAAGTAAGTTAACATGATAAATCTTTTCCTTCCCTCGTATGGAGATTTTGTAGTTTGTTCGAGAGATTTTCTCGAGTACTTCAAATGGTCCCTGCCATCCTATCTGAAGTTTGTTATTCCCTGTTGGGAGTAACAGCAGTACTTTCTCTCCAGGTTGTAGTACTCTTTCCTTCGCAGTCTTATTGTACCGTTTTGCATGCTTGGCACGAGCTTGTCGGAGGTTAGTGTTGGCTAATTCCCAACCTATCTTTAACCTTTCCTTTAGTTCTTGCACATATTTTGATGCAGATACAATAGATTCGTCTGCTTTCTGGTCGGTTAAAGACCTAAGCAATGCTTCCAGGGGTCCCTTTATTGGCCGTCCAAATAATAATGTTGCAGGAGGTAGACCAGTGGAGGCATGCGGCACTTCCCTATAGGCAAATAAGGCAGCCGGCAAGAATAAGTCCCAGTTTTCTGGTCTTTCTTGTGCTAATTTTCGCAGCATGGTGATGAGGTCCCGTTATATCTCTCTACCTGTCCGTTTGCTTGAGGATTATAGGGTGAGGTGTGAATATGCTGAGTACGGAAGATCTTAAAGACTTCTTCCATCAGATGTCCTCTAAACTGCGATCCATTATCAGTGAGTATTTGCTGTGGAAATCCGAGCCTAGTGAAAATACTCACGAGCGCTTCTGCGACATGCACAGAATCAGAAGAAGGGAGCGCCACTGCTTCTGACCACATAGTACAGGTGTCGACTAGAGTCAAAATACAGCAATTTCTCCGCTTTGTTCTTAAGAGTGGGCCTACTATATCTACAGCTACTCTTTCGAATGGCGTACCGACAATAGGCATTTCCCCCAATGGAGCAGGGGGTGTCCAGTGTCTTGGTGCCACCCTTTGGCACTGCGCACAGGATTTCACAAATCGGATGATGTCCCCGTTCATCCCAGGCCAGTAATAGTGCGCTGCTATTCTTTGCATGGTAGCATTTTGTCCCATGTGGCCGCTAAAAGGAAGAGCGTGTCCCATCTCTAAAATTTGTGACCTATAAGTAGTTGGAACAACCAACTGGCTATGTTCTTGTCCAGTGTTGCCCGACCTACGGTATAGTAATCCCGATTTTGAATAAAAGTTTCCTTTTTTCAGCGGGTTACTGGCAAGTGGCAGTTTCTTAAAACATGGTCCCAGTGTTGGATCCTTGTGTTGAGCATCCTCCAATTCCCGTGGTAGCAGGTTTGTCACTGGTCCTGGTTCCTGTTCTGTCCTCGCCTGACCTCTTGTAGTTACTGCTGCAGCTATCAGAGGTTTTCTTGGTTCCCCCAAGAACACATAGCGACATCCAAGAATTACGTCATAGATTGGATTCTCCATAATGGCAGCTCGAATCCATCCTTTAACAAATTTTGAATCAATATAAACGTTTGCTATTTTCAATGTCATAGGAGTGTCTCCTTTCACGGCTCCACACAGATCTACTGTCTCCGAGGTTATCTGCTCAGGTGTGACCAAATGTGAAGCGATTATACAGTCAAACTGTAATCCTGTGTCATAAAGACAGCGCACAAATTTCCCGTTTGCGATAATCTGATCCGTTACAGAATTCCGTTCTGGTTTATCACCTTTTGTTCTGTCTTGACGCTGTTCTGGTGCGTCGCCTTGTAAACACGCCGCCAAGTGCGTGCTGGGCCGATTTCTACATTCTTTTGTATAGTGCGAGGTCTGCTTACAATGATGACAGTATTTCCTCTCCCTCCTGATGAAGTACGGGGGGTTTTCCTGTGCATTTTTCGTGTTTGAGTTAGTTGACCGGTCTCTGCGTGTATCCTGCGTTGGAGCGTTTACCTGTGATCGCTGATTTTGGGTGGGCTGGGTGATTGGTTTAGGTTGAGGTTCAGCAGGTTTCCGTTTGAAGGTTTGAGTCTCTGCTATAGCATTTTGAAACCTTTCTGCTAACGTAAGGATTGGTTCGAGTCGGTCTGCCCCGTGCTCCACTAGGAACTTTCTCATCTCTGGTGACATTGTTTCCTTGATTTGCTCTACCATGAAGAGTTCATGTAATCCTTCGTAAGTCTTCGGAAATTTTCCCAAATCGCGCCACTTTTCGAGATATGATTCAATCCTAGCAGCAAATTGGCCAAATGTTTCTCCTCCTTCTTTGTGAGATCGGCGAAAACGCTTTCGGTAATTGTCGGCTGTAAGCTGAAAATGTTGTAACAGTGCTTGCTTGAGAGCGTCATAATCGTTCTGTTCTGCTGGGGTTAATTTTGTAAAAACTTCGTAAGCCGTCCCTCTTAATCCTTGAGAAAGTTTAAGATTCCACATGCTTTTGGGCAGGCCATACGATGAAGCAGTTCGCTCATATCTATCCAAGAACAGATCAATTTGTTCATTTCGCTCGCAAAATTTTTCCATTGGGAAAGTCATTGCAGGTGAGTTGAGTGCTAGACCAGCAGAAGCGTTGTCAGGTGATGAAGCGTTAGTGGGAGAAGCGGGTCGATTTTGAACCTCTAGTTCTTTGAGCCGGAACTCATGAGCCCGTATCCTTTCGTTTTCTTCTCTTTGTTTTTCTATTTTGGCCTCTATGAATGCATTACCTTCTTCTTCACTCATTCCAACCTCTTTAGTGTATTTTAAAAGACCCATCCTTAGTTTTAGTAAATCAGTCATTTTCTGTATTTCTGTGCAGGTTGTTACACTCTCTCAGTATGTTACACTAGTTTCTGGGTATTACTAATATTTCTATGAAGTATTGTATTACAACAAACCAATACAACTAACTGATAATCAATTTACTAAGCCCAAGGGAATACTATTAATTCTTCGAAGTAATGTAACTCATTAATGGAAGTTTAGTATAATTGGATTTTTTGACAATTCCTTATTTCTGCTGAATTAAGGTCTCATCACTTGAGTAATACTCAAGTATAAACAATTCCCTTCAACATCTCACACACATACACACTCTACTGCCTGTTAAATGTACCACTTAATTACCTTAGTTAACTATTTAACGTAATTAAATAACCCTGAATTAAATTGGTGACAGCAACGTTCTGTTACTTTAAAATTATAATTGTTCTGTTCAGATACTACCAGAAGTGTTGTTGTCTAGGGCGTTATAAAAATTATAGTCCACAGTATAGACTAATAGTTCAAGATTCCTTACAGTTTCTGCAGAACAATTTAAAGACAAGATTCCCTGTAGTCACTGTGAAATAAGAATCCAGAAATTCAAAATCCTGGACGAGCCCCCAATATTTGTCGCATGAAAATATAATTAATAGTAGGTAAGCTTGACAGCTGTATAGGCGTGATGGACAATAGTGCACACGGACGTGTGATAGTGGTGCGCAAGAAAGATAGGCAGAAGGCACAAGCTGAGTCAGTGAGTTCTTCACTAAGAAAACCACACACACAGCTCTTCTTGTTTTCTCTGGCGACAATATTACTCTTTTGCACACACTGTGTCACTCACAAATAGTAGGGTAAAGGAGTAAAGGTAGATTGAGGATTTGGTAGTCTGAACTGAACGAACAATCCTATCGAGGTTAACTCAATTTTAATCAATTTAGAAATGTAAATAAATCAATAAGGATTTTACAGCACATAATAATAAAGATTATCACGAGAAAACAAACTCACAACAATTTGATGATTTTAAAGAAGAAAAAAATTATTACACAAGTAGTGAACAAAATGGATTATGAATGAATTGTGTTAGTAAAGTTCCAGGCAGGCCTGATAAGCTTTTGCTGGAAAATATGTGAAATACTGTTTGTGTGTAAATGAATGTTTGTTCCTTTGTTCCTTTGGTGTGAATGTTGGAAACAACTTATATCCTGGGGTTCTCTTGGAAAAATATATCGTAATCCAATGCTTGAAATTAACTTCACTGTTCGAATAAGGTATCCACAATGGGCACAGAATCTGAACACGATTTTATAAATCCAAGATTGGTGTAACGTATCCACAGTTGATGAGATATCCAAAGATACGAATTTGCTTCCAAAGATGGGATGGAGGGTTAAAATGGGTGGAATATGGTAGGGTGATGGTTGTTAAGGGTAATATCTGGTGTTGAGAATCGTTGCAATAATTGCAGTAATTGAAATGATTGAAGGGAATTATTGTGACTGGTGGACGAGGACTATATGGCCACTGGCCAAAGGTAACCTCTTTTTAGCAATACGAAGAGAACCATACTTCAGTGGGTACCATCTCATTGTGGTGTACCCGGAAATGAAAAGGCAGATAAACTTGCAAAAAAGGGAGGAGAATGTGAACAAGGAGATAATGAAGTCACATACTTTGAGAAAAAGAGAGCTATCCAGACTATCAGAAGAGAACAGAACCGACCCAAAGACGACTATCACACTCTCGACCGACAGGGACAGATAACTATTTTTCGACTCAGGACAGGGCATAACAAACTGAATAAACACATGCACAAGCTACGATTGTCTGCTTCACCACTGTGCACATGTGGATTAAACGAACAAACTGCTGAGCATGTTCTACAGGACTGTCCTCTGTATGACCAGTTAAGAAAGATATACTGGCTCAATGACTCAACACTAAACTCAAAGCTATATGGAGTTAAAGAGGAACTTCAAACAACAGTCGAATTCATCATGAGAACTCGTCTGACGGTGTAATCATCAAAGATGCGATCGCAAGAAGAAGAAGAAGCAATACGAGACAAGACTTTGCACTGCAGAAATCTGTTAGACAAAACAAAAATACTTGTGTAACTACTCTTCTGCTGCAACATTGTGACAACTTGCCCAATCTTCTCTTCATTTTTTTTATTATTTACGTGACATCATTTTTTCTCATCCTCAATGCATGATCGCAAAGTCCCGGGAATTGTCACTGGCGGAAATTCTCCTAGCATTCAGTATTTTCTCCTCGCTATTTTTAGATACGACGTCATTGTTGACCAATGACCTCGGTAGCTAGGAACCTGTTTTAATTTAAGACTGCTTAAGCTGATAAAACCAGTTTATGCCACTTTAGGAAGACCCCACGTGACTTTTAACGCTATTGATTGGAGCGTTTATTTGACGCTAATGTCACATGATGCACGCTATGGATCACGTGTCCAAGCGGAAATGTCCCGCTAAAAGTGCGCCAAACACGGGCAATCTTCACTTGCCCGGAACCCTTGAGACAGCTAGGTCTAACCCAATTATCGGCGAATTCTCGCATTAAAAACACTGAAGCCACGTGTCTAATTGCGGGTTAGCGTCCATCTTTGAGTAGTCTATGGTGGAGCCTTGCACGACAGTCCAATCTCAGCGCAGAATACGGAGTCGAGCACAGAGAAGGCAAATCCGAACCATTCAAGACCTACCGGGGCAACGTCAGGAGACCGGAGAACTAACCACACTTCACTATCAGCCAGGGGCTGAAAAGCTAAGTCCACGAAAAAGGAACCTCACTACATCAATGCCTAGTTTAGTCATCCATGATGAAAAACACTTGAATTGTGAGACACATAATACATACAGCAGACACTAATTCCATCGACAATACTATCATTCACCATCTATTCACTTTATTGCAATAAACCAATTGGGTGTATATACTGTACCCCACGCTTTGTTCCTTCCATTAGATGTTGAATATTGTCTATGTTTATCTTCCTTTATAAGGGAGGGGGGGCTCGTAAAATATAATATAATTTAAAGAATAATAATAATAGATAACTGAGAAGGGGACGACGGTAGCGAGAGACCAAATATCTCCTTACAATCTTTTCCAGACCTGTCGAGTTAGGAGAATTTACCCTCTTCGTCACCCTTCGGAAGTGGGAAAACCCAGCAGGGATTCCTTGAGCCAAATCTTCCACATCAGATCTATTATTTCCTCTAAATAATTCTCTTATCCTTTAAACGCTACGTGACACTGGTGTCTCGGTCCGGGATTTGAACTTATGTATTTTATCATACCTCTGGGATAGTATCATCCATTCAGTCATTACAGTATACCATTTTAACACATGTATTTTCACACAGTGAGCTCTAGAAAGACAGAAAACATTTTTTCTAGAAATTCAGGCATTGATTGGTGAATCCCTTTATATATGTTGTGTTTAATTAAGTTAGTTCTTGATTTTGTATTTCATTGAATTACAGACCTTAAGTCTCCATAACTGTAGTAATTTCATTCTACAGCAGTCGGATAAATAATTAGTATTTACTTGTTGCTAGAAATACTATTGGAAGGTAGCACTAGCTTACTCAGTGTGGACTTTAACTGCAAAAGATGGCTGAAATAGTTAAGCTTAAGGCAGCACTAGGGGAGGCCGGTCGAGATCTAGGTTATAGTGGGGTGGACCTTGCAAATTATGTCAGTGTCGAGACTGATAAGTATTACGCTCGAGAAACAGCGAAAGCTGAAAGAGAAGAGCGAATAAAGTTAGCAGAAATAGATGAGAGGATAAAAGCTGTAGACGCTAGAGAAAGAAGCGAGAGAGATGAACGCGAGCATGCATTGAAGATGAAGCAGTTAGAGATGCAGGGACAAGCTCAAAGAGTTGAACCAGTAGCCGGTGCGACCGCATCTACCTCCTCAGGCAACCTATCGCCACGGTCAGATGATATGCCTTCCTTGCACGCAGGGGGCACCGGACCTTTGCCATCCTCACTCATGTCAACTTTGGGACCTTTGACGTTTCCATTTGAAGCTTTCTCGGAACAAGCCGACTCGATCGATAGGTATCTCGACAAATTTGAGAAGTTTGCCACCACGTTTGGTTTGGAGAAGAGCAAATGGAACCTGAAACTGTCGCAAGGGCTTAGAGGAACTGCTTATGACGTGTATAGCAAGCTTCCTCCAGGTTTACAGGATGACTACGACTCTTTGAAAAAGGCACTATTGGTTCGTTATGAGCTACATGCTGACGCCTATAGGAAGAGGTTCCGTAACTCTAGGAGGGAAGTCGGAGAGAACTTTGCTCAGTTTGCTGCGAGACTGGATTCCTACGTGGAGAAGTGGGGTGCCCTAGGGAATTTTACTCATGATTGGGAAGGCCTGAAGGAAATGGTCATGATCGAACAACTGAAGGACACCATGACTTCCGACATGAGAAGATTCCTGACAGAGAATGGGGCCAGCACTTTAGAATCCATAGTCCAGTTAGCGGAACGATATCAGGCAGCACTATCAGAGAATCCACCACCCAGACGGAAACAACCAGATTACGTACCTAGACAGACAGCTCAGTCACACATGGACCCCCAAGTGAAACCACCGTATACTAACTTCAAAAAGCATGACAAGCCAGACTACAAGACTACTCAGAGATCTAATTTCCAGCAGCAGAGGCAAGGGGAAAAATGGTGTAAGCACTGTAGAACCATCACCCACAATACGCAGGAGTGCAACCGGAAAAACCCACCTCATCATGCTGCCTGCTTACGTAAAAGTGCCGCAAGGGGAAATGGACCGGAAGAACCTCTGGACAAACCCCGACATCCCCCGGTCGTTGAGACAGTCCTCGTAAATGACCAAGAGGTGACCTGCCTTTATGATACAGGCCTTGCATTCGACGCAGTTGTCTGTGCATCCCTAGTCAAGCCTGACCAGATGACAGAAGACACTATAGAAATACAAGGACCTACTAAAAGTGCAGCACCTATGCGTTTGGCCATAGCCAAGATTAAGGTCAAATCAAAATATGTGACTGGGGAAATCCGTGCAGCGATCTTGGACGACCCTATTTATCCCTTGATCTTAGGGTGTAGGTATGTGTTCTTGGGAGAACCCATTCACCCTCTGGTTGTGGCGGCTGTCACCACTAGAGGACAGGCCAAACGGAATACGGAGTTGGAATCCCCACCCAACATCCTTCCTGAGGAATTAAAAAAGGCACAAACGGAGGATCAATCTCTAGCACCCTGCTACAAAAAACTACCGAGAGCGCACACTCCTCTCCAAAAGGGAGACTTCTACAAGAAAAATGGGCTGTTGCATCGGAAAGCAGGAAATGGAGGACAGGAACATGGGCAACTTGTGGTTCCATCAGCATACCGAGCCCAGGTCCTAGAAATGGGCCATGCCCTTCCGTTTAGTGGCCACATGGGCATAAGTGCCACGATTCAGCGTATTTCATGTCATTATTATTGGCCAGGTATCAACGCCGATATCCAGAGATATGTGAAATCATGCCCGCAGTGCCAGAGGACAGCGCCGAAACACTGGACGGCCCCAGCCACTCTGGGAGAAATGCCAATCTTGGGCACACCCTTCGAACGAGTAGCGGTGGATATTGTGGGTCCACTTACTCGTAGCAAAAAGAGAAACAGTTATATACTCACGTTAGTGGATTGTTGCTCCATGTGGGCAGAGGCAATTGCTATGCCCGCCTGTGATTCTAAGCATGTTGCTGAGGCTCTGCTCACCATATTTACTCGGCTAGGGTTTCCGTCACAGATCCTGACAGATAATGGTTCCCAATTCCGAGGAAAACTCACCGAGGAAGTGTTTAGGATATTTCAGGCCCGACATATCCACACCTCTCCCTACCACCCCCAGGCAAATGGCCAGGTGGAGCGGTTTAACGGGACCCTTATTTCCATCCTTCGGAAACTTGCGCAGGAAAAACCAGAGAGCTGGGATCAATACTTACCCGCAGCACTATTTGCTTACCGCGAAGTACCCCACAATTCTACTGGGATGCCTCCTGCCACATTGCTGTTTGGTAGACCTATAAAAGGACCTTTAGAGGCACTGTTACGTACTTGGACAGATGATAAAGCTGATGAGACGGTCACCTCTGCATCCCAATACGTGAAGGAGTTGACCCAACGCCTTAAAACAGGATGGGAACTGGCAAAGGAAAATGTACGCCGTGCCCGTCGTAAACATGCGCGTTACTACAACCGCACTGCGAAGGATAGGGAGCTAGAAGTAGGAGAACAGGTATTATTACTCCTGCCCAGTAGCAATAATAAATTGCAAATCGGGTGGAGAGGTCCATATAAAATTGTTGAGAAAATGTCGCGCACCAATTACAAGATTGCCATAAAGGGGAAGCAGAAAATTTACCACATAAACCTGCTGAAGCGATATTATGAAAGACCAGGTGCAGAACCAGCACATTTCCTGACACTGGCTATTGCGACGGAAACTGAGGCAGAACCCCTGACCTCCTGTGAATACCCTCTTCGTCAGTGCGAAACTCATCAAGATGTTCAGATTAGTTCAACTTTAACGGAGGATCAGCAGGCACGGGTTCAACAGTTGTTGAGAAAACACCCTAGTACACTCACGGATAAACCTGGCATGACCAACCTGATAGAATTTGATATGAAGCTAACAGACCTCGCCCCGGTACGAGTTAAGAACTATCCTGTTCCTTATGCTAAAGCAAAGGCATTGAGTGAGGAAATCGAGTACCTGCTTAAGGAAAATATTATCTCAAAATCAGAGTCGCCTTATAGTGCGAGTGTAGTGTTGCTTAGAAAATCCACAGGAGAACATCGCCTCTGCATAGACTACCGAAGGCTCAACGCTGTAACGGAATTTCAAGCGGAGCCCTTACCGGATCAGAATCAGCTTTTCACCAAGCTGAGTAGAGCACGATACTTTTCGAAGATAGACCTTAGCAAAGGGTACTACCAGATCCCGGTAAAAGAGGAAATTCGACATATGTTAGCATTTAGTACTTCTGAAGGCCATTACGAGTTTAATGTATTGCCATTTGGGCTAAGCAACGCCCCAAGCGTCTTTACTCGTATGATGAGGAAGCTACTGGAACCCCTGAACCACCCTGGGATAAGTAATTTCATGGACGACATACTTATTGCCACGAACACCTTTGAGGAGCACCTGGACGCAGTTTCCCTACTCTTCGAAAGACTTAGAGAAACAGGACTCACCGCTCGCCCTACAAAATGTCAAATTGCCTGCGAGCAACTAGAATTCCTGGGACACACTATCTCGCATGGATGCATGTTCCCAGATGCGCGTAATATTGAGAAGTTACAGCGGGCCCCACGACCCCAGACTAAAAAGGATGTAAGGTCATTTGTGTCTCTATGTGGCTTCTACCAGAGATATATTAAAGATTTTAATACCCTGAGTGCGCCATTGACCGCATTAACCAAGAATGGGAACCCGGACAAAGTAACCTGGACAGCGGAGTGCGAAAATGCCTACACGCTGCTGAAGGAGAAACTCACAGCTAGGCCAATTCTGCGACTGCCTGACTTAACTCTGAACTTTACGCTGCGAACAGATGCTAGCAATATAGGGATAGGAGCCACTCTCCTGCAGCCTAGTGATAGACCTTCTGCAACTCTATTCCCCATCGCATATGCTAGTAGGAAATTGAACCCTGCTGAACAGAACTACTCTACCATCGAACGAGAATGTCTGTCGCTAATATGGGCTGTGCAGAAGTTTCAACCATATTTATACGGGAAAAAGTTCACGGTGCAGTGTGATCACCAACCGTTGATATTTCTTGCAGCGTCGAAGAACCTTAATGCCCGGCTTATGAGATGGTCACTCCTGTTGCAGCCATATTCCTTTCACATAGAATACATACCTGGGAAGAACAACGTAGGGGCAGATTTTTGAGCAGACATCCGGACGCAACCGAGGAGATATGAGAAACTGGAAAAGAAGAGGAAGACAGGACAAGAGGAGTTGGACGGAACGTCAAACTTGAGGAGGGGCTTGTGTGACAACTTGCCCAATCTTCTCTTCATTTTTTTTATTATTTACGTGACATCATTTTTTTCTCATCCTCAATGCATGATCGCAAAGTCCCGGGAATTGTCACTGGCGGAAATTCTCCTAGCATTCAGTATTTTCTCCTCGCTATTTTTAGATACGACGTCATTGTTGACCAATGACCTCGGTAGCTAGGAACCTGTTTTAATTTAAGACTGCTTAAGCTGATAAAACCAGTTTATGCCACTTTAGGAAGACCCCACGTGACTTTTAACGCTATTGATTGGAGCGTTTATTTGACGCTAATGTCACATGATGCACGCTATGGATCACGTGTCCAAGCGGAAATGTCCCGCTAAAAGTGCGCCAAACACGGGCAATCTTCACTTGCCCGGAACCCTTGAGACAGCTAGGTCTAACCCAATTATCGGCGAATTCTCGCATTAAAAACACTGAAGCCACATGTCTAATTGCGGGTTAGCGTCCATCTTTGAGTAGTCTATGGTGGAGCCTTGCACGACAGTCCAATCTCAGCGCAGAATACGGAGTCGAGCACAGAGAAGGCAAATCCGAACCATTCAAGACCTACCGGGGCAACGTCAGGAGACCGGAGAACTAACCACACTTCACTATCAGCCAGGGGCTGAAAAGCTAAGTCCACGAAAAAGGAACCTCACTACATCAATGCCTAGTTTAGTCATCCATGATGAAAAACACTTGAATTGTGAGACACATAATACATACAGCAGACACTAATTCCATCGACAATACTATCATTCACCATCTATTCACTTTATTGCAATAAACCAATTGGGTGTATATACTGTACCCCACGCTTTGTTCCTTCCATTAGATGTTGAATATTGTCTATGTTTATCTTCCTTTATAAGGGAGGGGACGACGGTAGCGAGAGACCAAATATCTCCTTACAATCTTTTCCAGACCTGTCGAGTTAGGAGAATTTACCCTCTTCGTCACCCTTCGGAAGTGGGAAAACCCAGCAGGGATTCCTTGAGCCAAATCTTCCACATCAGATCTATTATTTCCTCTAAATAATTCTCTTATCCTTTAAACGCTACGTGACAAACATGCAGAGTACAACAGAAACAATTTAAGCAGTGTCCAGCGTTGGCATGTTGATATCCATGCATGCGTCTCGTTCCTAAAATAGGTCAGTCCATTCTTAAACATTCCTGTCTGCTGTGAATGAATTAGCTGGCCAGTCCAGGTACATACACAATAACAAGATTGTTGCTTCCTCCCGTCAGACAAAGTTACATGAGGGTCCGCTAGAGAATCCTCCTGTGCTTTCCACCGTTCATTCTTTCCCACGTTCATAATAATATGCTCATACATTAATGTTACAAACATTGAAAAGTAAAATGATCATTGAAATTATGAATGATACTGTGAGAAGTTAATGTGATTGCATTTACAACAGGCCCCTAGTCTTTAAATTTTGCATTTATTTACGTTTTTCAGGGAAGGATTACGGTGGGATTTTTTATCTTATTCGTTTTTTTTATTTCTCTTTGTATAATAATAGATTTTGGACTTTTTGTGTAGATTAAGAATTACGGTTTCTAGCAAAGATGGTAGTTTTAACTTTTAGACTGGCACCAGCGCGCTGTTTCATTGAGGTAATTCGTTCATGGAAGATTTTCCAGTGTAACATAATGGCAGAGCATTTTCGGTTCTTCTCAGTGAGCGCGCTATAATTTTTAGTAAGGGTGAAATCAGATGGGGGTAGAGGGGGAGTTTTAAGCGCGTGGAAACAGGTCAGCAACGGAAATTTTCCGCTTGACCGTAAGTTCTAAATTTAGAAATGACCGTGGGCGATTCCTGGCACGTTGGTTGGTTCATAGATCGACCCGCTTAAGAACAAAGCCTAGCTATGACTCACGCGTAGCGTGGTCTGGGGTAATAAATAAGCGGGGTTCCCTGGCAGAAGGCTGAGAATTTTTTGAACTTCTACGCCTTGGGAAGGAACTGCCACAGAGCCGACTGCTCTTTCGAGAGAAATTCGTGCTGGTAAATATGAAGTTAATTAAGCTTTAATAGTTTATAAGATTTTTGCAGAGTTGTTTCTAGGAGGTAAAGTTAATTCATAGAAGTAGAGCCATCAATGCTAAATCTTTTAAGTGAATATAACTGACAGCGCAATTAGGTAATTTGTGAAAAGGTAGTAGGGAATTTGATAGTTTCCTCAGAGTAGCTGTTTGTATAAATTGGAATATTACTGTTATTTGTCAGAAGACAGGGGATCTAATTTTTCCTGGATTTGTGATTTTAAATGGTGCAGCGTAAAACACGCTCGCGGAATTAAATTAATTTTAGTTCGTAACGGACATGCCATGAGTTCCCTCTTATCTAAATTATTATCAGAGTGCATTCATTCTTTTTATGAGATAATGAAAGCTTAAGGATGGTAGATGTTAAATACTATAATTTTGAGACACGATGCACGTTTGTGTATTTTTCTCTGTGTGGGTAAAACCTACATTTTGAAGTCAGCAGTTACGGGTCTAGTTGGGATTTTTAATTAGTCCCTTATTTAATAGACATATGTTTATACTGATGAATTCATGGAGACGGGAGATTATTGTCTCGGGTGAAGTCTATTGTATTTTGGTAGCCAGGTAAACATATCGATCATTGTTAAATAAGTAGGGCCAGGAATTTACTGGCAACAGGTTCATTCAGTGGTTAGAATGTTGTGACGGGCTAACCTAAGCTGAGTCTGGAGATTAGAGTGTCGATAGGACAGTATTTGAGGGAAAGTGGGGGTAGGCATATTTACTAATCGCTGAAGCGATACTAGAGCATGGGAGCTGTATGGAAGATTTGAAACTTAAGTGTTAGAGATTTGAAACTTAAGTGTTCGAGATTTGAAAACTTAAGTGGTCGAGATTGGAAAACTTGGGTGTTAAAGATTTGAAAACTTAGGTGTTAGAGATTTGCAAAAAACTTAAGTGTTAGATATTTGAGACTTAAGTGGTTGAAGAGTTGGGATTTAAGTGTTGAAGAGTGAGAGTTAAGGGAGTTAAGTGTTAAGGATATGGGAAATTTGTTGTGCGATATATATTTGTTATTGTTTTGTCCACAGCAGATATTTTCCAGGCGTGGCAGCGAGGGCTACAGTAGTCCTACAGCTGGCTAGAAGTTCGCCGGTCTTCTCAGGAGAAGAAGAGTCGGCAGAGCCAGAAAAGAAAGTGGAGTGGTGACAAGGTGGTCACTGGTGCAAAAGTTTTGTACCCAAGAGAGAGCAGGGAGCTGGAAGCACAGACTTCTTCAGCAAGAACAGATGTTCTTACCAAAATTCGGAGCTAGTTACGCTCATGTTAAACACACACTGATCATAGGCGCAGGGCCTAAACAGTGTCGTGAATTTCGGGCATAATAATCCCGACAGCCTTGAGCCCACGAGCAGGGTATCCGGGCTACTGCAAAGTAATAATTCGTCTATTTGGAAGCAGCAATAGACCACGTCCCGAATTTAATTTACCAAGCAAGTCAGCAGCTACAACAGGCGGAGAAGAGGGGAAAGGGTTAACATCCCTCTTTACTGCACGAGATAGATAGAGAGAAGGAGAGTAGTGGAGGAGTCGTTTCTGTAGGAACTAGGAGTGTCAGACAGACACTGAACATAACAGTAGAACTCAGCAAGTCATCTGTAAGTTGTGTCGGAGATGATAAAAGGGTTCTGGTCGTGGACTTTGTGATAGTCAGAGAATATTTAGCCTAGAGTGGAGCAGCGGCGGAGGCACGTCATTTGTGTAGAAACACGTCTGCAGACAGACGGACAGTAGGAGTTAGGGTGTGTTTACCCGATATCAGGTTGATTAGGAGAAAGACGGATCTGGTGTTCGAGATCCTCCTTCACATGTTGTTGTATTACTTACCTTTCTTCCTTACAGGTTGAGGGGAGGGCGACTGTGGGGTTACCTTACCTAATCACTTGAAATTAATTGTTATGTTCTTTCCAGGTGTATGAACACGCATGGTTATTCTATTTTGTAGTATGTTATATGAATTTTTTTTTTGTGTGGTGTAAATAAAATCCATTGTAAATTTCCGGCTGGATCAGTCACTTACTTCAACCTATATGTTGTCTGTAAGTGGTGTCTGTGGTGTTAAGTATTAAACCTTATCCCAGTCTTGGTAGCTAGAGGTAGTGAGGTTATCGCAAAACATTACGTCACTTAGTGGCAAGGGAGAGTCAATTTCGGTTCTCGACCCTTGACGCCAATAGCCTCATCTCCCACAGTCACTGTTATTTTCTTCTGAAATCTATCTTCTTAGTCTTTCTTTCCACTAGGGTCTAGTCTATTTAGGTAGGCAACCTCTAGTCTTAAATCCACTTCGTGACAGATACAAACATTGTAATGTAACATCGCTTTAAAATACAAGCAGTGAAAATAAATGAATTTTCGTAAGCATTTATGATACATACATGGTAAAGGAAACCCGTTTATATAATACACTTAGACTCTCACCATGATAGTAATCTAGTTCATATCTATATATTTGAGCTAATTTCCTATATACTGGAAAAGCGAATACATACCCGCACCGGAATAAATAGTCTGTTAAGTTAAACTAGAAGGCACTTTGTGTGTTTAACTCAAGTCTCCCTATGCACAGTTTTTACTTTACAAGGCTAAGACGTGCGTCTTTCTCTTACAGTATGCTATCACCAAGTGAAGTCTAAACTAGTTTCTTAAAGACAGAAAGAAAGAAAGAATTATTTTCGATTTACCCACTACATTTTTTAAAGTTCCCACGATAGCAAAAGTCTCGCTGCAAATTAGTTTGCATATTGAATGTCACTTGTACGTGCTGTGGTTCTATTAACAAAGGGGAAGAAGACAGGCCATAAATCTAGAAAGCCGAGTCTAGAAAATTCTAACGAACGTGAACGGGTTGACCGAAGCTTCACCTGGGTTAAGGTGGGGAAAAGGCAAGTGCGTGAGAAACATTTTTTTCGGAAACTTAGGATAGACAGAAAATAAAGCAATATACAGGAAGGAAAGAAAATTTCAAATAGGCAAATTATCTTCACTCTGCGACAGATACCCCGAACTTAAATTAGTTGCCCAACTAAATCAGAGAGAGATGATAATTTGGCTAGTGTGTATCATTCCCAGTGTCGTCCATTAGTTCCTTCTCTGTTCCTTCTTCCGAGGTTCCCTCAGATTGTTTCTTATCTGCTGGCGTTAAAAGATGATTTTCTGCACTACTAGCGAGTTCCTCTACTGAATGTCTGCTTAAAAAATCGGCTCCTACATTTTCAGGACCTGGGATGCTTTACCTGGGTTAAGGTGGGGAAAAGGCAAGTGCGTGAGAAATATTTTTTTCGGAAACTTAGGATAGACAGAAAATAAAGCAATATACAGGAAGGAAAGAAAATTTCAAATAGGCAAATTATCTTCACTCTGCGACATCGTCACATCCCCACCTCGTTGTATTTCATTCAGTCTGAGTATTTTTTTAACAAATGTGGAGTTATGTCACAGCTATACTTCATTCAGTCTTACATATATACTGTTCAAAAAAAGAAACGCATAGCTAACCGAGGGCGCGTTTTTATGAGTTTGTAAGTAAAATTTGGTGCTAGGGTATATAAAAACCAGCCTCAAATATTCTTTACAGTGTCAAATGCAAATGTTGACCTGAATTGCGTTCGTTTTTGTAATCGTTACAACGCAGTGGTCAATAGTGTTTATGACGCAATTTTTGACCACAGCTCATGTTGCGCGCACGTGAAAGCAACAAAATTTGGGGTGAACACTATTCACTGACTACGCAACTGTTTATGTTCCCAGTAGTAGACTATTCGCAAGCAGCCTGGGGGTGTCACTGCTCTGCGCGGACCTTGTTTACCGAGGCGGCGTCCGAGCTCGTATGGTGAAAATATGGTTGCGTTATCTTCAAAATAGCCCTGTCTTTCCCATGGCTTTTCTGCCATCCTGCAACTTTGAGTTAGGGAGTTCTGAGCTCCAGTCTCTTTCCCAGGCATTTTATCCTGGCCTGGCACGCATACAGAGGACCTCACTTCTGGTTCTAAGTTAGCAGTTGGGGATAGGTGGGGTAGCACACTGTGCATTCCCCGTCATCCAGGGGGCTCTCCAACTATGCAGAGCTTGCACAATGCTGTGCTCTGGTTCTGGGCTCTCCCAAGGAATCCTCACGTCCTGCACAGAGCCACTTCCAGATACCCACCACCTGCCAACCCTCCATTGTAGAAATCTCCTGCATGCGGCCATCCAGTCAAGAGCCAGTATTAAGTCTGGTGCCCAAGTGATCCCCCCAAGCTCAGTGTGCAATGCTGGGTTCTCATCATGCTGCAACACAGGGGGGATTGTGATGCTCATCCATCTCTCTCAACTCTGCACCGATAAGTGACATCGGGGACTTAACTGTGCCTCAGTACTGGGAGGCCCCGTTTCCGGGTACACCACACACAGCCAATTGAGGCAACGGTCGCCGTGGGCGTGTCTTCAGTGGGGAAGTTGTGGAGTCTTCCTGTCCATGTTCTTGCACATCCTAACACTGCCCGCAAGACATCGGAGGTTTGGAGAGTGGCCTTCTCTGCTTTTTTGAGCCGGGGTGGGCTCCCCGGGCAAGTCTCGATGGGGATCGGGATGTGTCCACGCGCCAGTGGGCCCAGCATCGGCCGCATCTGATGGAGGACTGGCTCTGCCAGGTTTGATGTGGATTTCCTACCACCCCGGGTAGAAGCCAGAAGTGTACTGTGCCAGCTCTGGGGGAGATAAAGGGGGTGTTTCTGCGTCTCCTTGTGATACGTAGCCAAGGTAGGGCTCATAGTGCTCTTTCCCCGCCACCAAATTGCCTGCTGGTTACGCCGAGTTCTCCGAGGCTCTAGTCATGTGACCAAGAGTTGAAGGCAATAGGATCGTCAAGTCCTGAGTCTCTGTGCCTATACGATGGGTTCCGATCTTCAGGGAGAAGTCCACACTCGTTCCCACTCCCAAGACTTGTTCAGTATCCATCTGGCTCCTTCCCACCCACAGAGGGCGTGTACGGTGTAGTGCACCGGTTTTATTATTGAGGTTTGCTCCTCTAGATCCGTTGTGTTTAGCCTGAGGATTCGCACCCTCAGTTACCAGGACTACCTCGAGGAGGGTGTGGCTCTTCACCACGCACAACGATCTTGGGGTATGAGAGGTTTTGCTAGGCCAAGAGACTAACACCGCAATGGTCGCTCCTTTCATGAACAAGAATTCACTAGGCCTAGGGTGAAGCAAGGGGGGAAACCCACTACCCACAACACCAGCACATCATACCCCCTGTCTGTAAAAGACTTTGCCCCACTACGCAACTGAAACCTTATAAAAGGATAACGCTACATACACAAAATTCAGTTCATTTTCAAGCAGACATTTGTGGCGTCTCTATCGATAAATTTAAGGAACATTGCTATTGGCCGACTGCATGCAGGCGAAAGTCAAAGTCAGGTTGCCAGGCATCTAAACATGCATCAGAGTACCATCAGTCGACTTTGGCACCGGTTCCAAGCCACTGGCTCAGTTGAAGACCGGCATCGCAGTGGACGACCCAGAGTGACAACAGCAGCGGAGGATCGCTTTATTCGGCTTCGTCACCTCAGAGACAGGTTTACAACAGCTTCCTCAACTGCCCAGTCATTGCCTGCAGGACGTCATGTGTCTGATCAAACTGTCCGGAATAGACTGCATGACGCTGGACTTTCTGCACAACGACCTCACCGAGGGCCTGTCCTTACGCGCCGCCATTGCCAAAATCGACTTCTTTGGGCCAACCAGCATCGTCCCTGGGCAGCTGACAATCAATGGAGACGTGTCTGGTTTAGTGACGAATCTTTCTTTTTGTTGCAGCGTCGTGATAGACGGCGTAGGGTCTACCGTAGGCGAAATGAACGTTTTGCCCAAAATTGCGTTGACGAAGCTCCGCCGCACGGTGGTGGAGGTGCAATGGTGTGGGGAATGATCAGTTACAACGGAAGGAGTCAATTGGTGCACATTGAAGGAGGCTTGAATGCGCAACGATACGTTAATGAAATTCTTCGACCCCATGTCCTTCCACTTTCCAAAGGTCTGTGTTTCAACAGGACAACGCCAGACCCCATTGTGCACTGTTGACCCCGCAGTTCCTGACTGCCAACAACATTCTCACTCTTCCCTGGCCATCCCTGTCTCCAGACATGAGTCCGATTGAGCACCTGTGGGATGAGCTGCATAGACGTGTTTGTCGCCGAGACGTTGCTCCAGCCAATCGTCGTGATCGGTTCCAGGCACTCCAGGAAGAGTGGGCAGCCATCCCACAGGCCCACATCAGACGTCTGATCGCATCCATGCTCAGGAGATGCCAGTCGCTGATCGATGCAAGAGGAGGCCACACACCATACTAACGGGAAAGCCCGTACGCCAAAAAACTCTCGTGACCCAGATGCAAAACAACTGTAAATTGATTGGTTGAGCCCTAAGGTATTCTTGTGTGCAATTTGAACAATTAACTCATTAAATTAAAAAAGTTACTGAATGTCAAAATTATGGCTATGTGTTTGCCTTCAGTAGCTATGCATTTCTTTTTTTGAACAGTATAGTAAAACATTACCAAACATAAGCTGGAACATGGAATATGAAAACCTAATGACTACGGCTTGGAAATACGAGAAAAATTTCTCCTGGTTAACCTGTCATCAGAAAAACAGTTAAGCGGGTCACTGATCATCATCATGATAACGCTTCAACATGTTCTTCATGTCTGTAGGGAGCCACACAATGGGACTGACTTGACATTTGTTTGGAAGATTCTAATATTTGTGTTATACTTAACATCTTTTGACTTCCACATTTCTCCCAAATGCAACAAAAAGTCCTCTTACATTTTTTTTTAATTCATACTTTGATATCACTGTCTGTGGCTGATGAAGGGTGAAACCCTAAACGTCCTGTGTTTCCGTGTACCGTTAATTTGTTAAACTGATTCAATACCATTTTATTTGTTAATATATATATTTATTTCCTCTAACTGTGTCGATATTGCTGCCAAGACTTACGTATGATTCCACATCTTGTAAAGATGTTATCTACAAGTATGCGAGTAAATGTTGGTCGTTAATATGAATGTCCTTGCCCCTGACAGTGCTCTGTAAAAATGCAAATCCTTACATTTCCCTGACATGAAGCAGTACATTATTAGCTTTGTATACTGGGCATAGTCCTTTCTAAAACATTTTGAAGAAATTATTCATCAGCATAATAAAAGACTACAGAAATAATATTTTAATAGATAAGTGATAGAGTTTCCATCTACGATTTCTGTTTGCAATAGTTGCAATACATAGGTGCTGATGAAGAGAGTACTTTTATTATACAGCATGTCAAAACAAAGCTGAGCAAGCACAACCTACTTACTGCACACCATCACCAGGTTCATTATGATGGTCACATGTTTATCATGAAGAAAGAAAACACTTTTTTTTTTTTTAAATTGAGAATAAATGTCAGATATCTTTAAAATATCTTTCTTTCATTAACATTTAACACCAACGGGCTGATCACCCGTTTGCCAGTCACTTCGATTACGGAAACAACAGCAAATGGATTGATTTGCCGTTGCCCTAAAGACGCCAATAGGCGTGATGGGAAACAATGGCAAAGAAAACCTATCTGCTGTTGCCCTAAGACGCCACTAGGCGTAATGGCCACTGACTGCTTTGACGGTCGGTGGCTAAGGACGGAAGAAGAAGAAGAAGATTAACATTTAACCCACTAACATTCAAACACTTAATTTATTAACCGAACAGAATCCTGATGAAAAAAGGAGCAATTAAGCTTCAGAGTAACTGAAAATGGAGATGGCATTACTTGCATGTCGGCCTACATACAAATTTGATGTTTTACCCATTCCGGCAAGATATATATCCATGAGAAGATTATCCTGTAAAACAGAAGACAGCCGTAGACAATTATTAAACAAGATAGGAAATTCCTGGAGACCGCAAAGATGTGGTTTTACAAAAGAATGCTAAGAATACCATGGACAGCTAGAGTAATGGAGATATCCTGAAAGAAGCCAGTGTTCACAGGAAACTCATCACTCATATTCTGGGAAGAAAATTCACTTTCTTTAGGCACATTATGAGAAAAAAACAGCTGTCATATATTGTGACAACAGGAAAGATTGACAGAAAGACAGAGGACTAGAAAACAGAGAAGATAACGGGCACTTTAACATTATACTATGGAAAAAGTCAACAACACAAATGATAAACAGCACTGGGGACATAATTTGTGGAGATGCAGGATAACCGACGGTAGTCAGCATGGTACTTGAAGAGCAAGAAGCTTGCAGTTATTTTAGAACAGAAGAAATCAAACAGAAAAAGGGCTACTAAATCAAAATCAGAATTCTGCTTACCTCTCTAGCTGCTGTAAAAGTTTCTTCGTTGATGAGGGAAAGTTTACACTTCCATTGTTAACAACTTCTATCACATATTCCAGTGGATAAAACGCTGGTGCATTCTGGGCTTGTTCAGCAAACCTTTTGCTTATTTTTTCTAGTAGAATAAAAATATAACAAGAATGTTAGGGTCAAAACCAACTTTTCTAGTAGAATAATAACTTAACAAGAATGTTAGGGTCAAAACCAAATTTTCTTCTTCTTCTTTGATCCTTAGCCGCCCGTCAAAGCAGTCAGTGGCCATCACGCCTAGTGGCGTCTTGTAGGGCAACAACAAATTGATTCCACTTTGCTCGGTTGGCGGTCATCCTTCTTACAGTGCCCCAACTCTGGTTCATTCTTTGCATCTCAGCCTCCACAGTCCTCCGCCAGGTTGTTTTTGGTCGGCCTCTCTTTCGTTTTCCTTCAAGAGTCCAAAGCATAGCTGTTCTTGTGATGGCATCGGGGTCTCTTCTGAGGACATGGCCAACCCAGCTCCAGCGTCTGCCAGCTATGATGGTGTGCATGTCCTCTTGCTTGCTCCGAGTAAGCAGATCTTAGTTGGTGATGGTATTCGGCCAAAAGATTCTGTGAATTTTTCTTAGGCATGTTGTGTGAAAAGAGGACAATTTCGACATTTCCTTCACTGTAACTCTCCAGCATTCCGCACAAGAACAGCAACTTTTCTAGTAGAATAATAATATAACAAAAATGTTAGGGTCAAAACCATAATAGAATAATAATATAACAAAAGTGTAATGGTCAAAACCAACCTTTCCAGTGTAATAATAAAATAAAATGAATTTTATGATGAAAGCCAACTTTTCTATTGGAAAAATATAATCAGAGTCCAAGCATGAAAGTCGTTTTGTTTAAACACACAAGTTTCTTGCTAAAAGTAATGATTTTTAATCACTCCTTACTCTTCCTGCAAATGGTTTATAATAATACAGGTTCTACCCACATAGTTCTCTGAAGATACAAAAAAGGAAAAGGACGACGGCACCCTCAGGCATGTCGTACAAAGACTGGCAAACTTATGAAAAAAATTGCCACAGAAACCAACGATGCAAGAATATGTGACTGCTTGGTGCAGGCGTCCTGTGGGACCAGCTACAGTGTTGGCTCTTTGCTCTATAAAAAGCACAAAGATGATGATGTTGAATACAGATCCAAAACCTTTTATGTCAAACTCTTGGGGCCAGATGTCTTTCTGAACGGTAGCATTGTAGTTCTACTGCATAATATGGTAACATCCTAGCGGGGTCTGTGACATCCCTCCACAAACAAACAGTTTTTCTATTTGTCATTAAATTATGGCAAACAGTGTATAACTTCAACAACTTGTCTTTCTGTTTCTATAAGTCTTATAAAGTAGCAATTCCCACACCATAATTTTCAGTAAGATGCCGCAGACTCAATACGATCACGTTTATGCAATAACTTTCTGCATTACCAAGAATGAGAGATACTTCCTTTTTTTCTTCTGTTTCAAACAGAGGATGTTGTTGCTTGTTTGTTGTTTAACTAGGGCTGCTGAGCTTCTCGCTCTTTTGCAGCCAATACCAAGTTGAAGACTAGTTGGTATTATCTACACTGTAGATCTAGGCTTTTCCTGTGGCTTTTCTGCCATTCCAAAACGTGTTGAGTTGAAGTCATAAGCTTCAATTTCCCCAGCTTGGCTTGCATTTAAAGGATCGTCACATTTGGTCCCAAGCTAGGAGAAAGAAGTGCGTGGCATACTGAGGGGCTATCCAACTATGCAGAACTTAAATACTGTGCTCTGGTTCTGGGCTCTCCCAAGAAATAGTCACGTCCTGCTGTTATGTGTAAATTTCATAACATTGGTTGTCGCTGTTCGACTTCCTGATTGATTTGTTTGGAGACTGTTGTCCTGGTTTCAGGAAGTGACGTCATTACGTCTGCTGGCCACCTTTGCAGACGTGAACTTTTAAAGTCTGCTAACTAAAGCGTGCCTTGCTATAGGATTCTGTGTGTGGCATCTCAAGGGGTTGGACGCTTGTGTATTTGCTCCTGAGAGATATATGATTTTCCTCGATCTTCATTACAGTGTACCATCACTAGCTTACCCATAAACCTTCGTGTGGTATGTCTAGTTATTTTATGAAAGATCTGAAGAGGATGCTGTGAAGTACGTGAGTTACTTTCTAATAAATAAACTGTGAAAATGTCTTCGACATGTTTCTTAGTACGGGACTGTACTACGACGTTATAGACCATCATATGGTTTGCCTTATATGCATGAACATATTCTCTCTGAATTACATTAGAGCTGTCAAGATGTTAAATAAAGTATTCTGTGAATTGTCCAACCTGGCCTTGAGAAGTAATTCATATTTTGCAAAGTACGGCTCTCTGGGTGGGCTATGAACGGGACCTACTCTAACTGTGTCTACAGAGTAAGAAGAATCAGTGCCACATCACATAAAATAATATAAGCCATATATTACAACTAGAGCCCATGGGAGAGACTGTAACACCTGCACAGACTATTTCTCAGCTCCCCCTGCCTATCACTGGGTCCATAGTAAGATCCACTTGCTTGCAGTCAACTAGGTCAAAGCCTGGGCTTAGTGTGCAATACTGGGTTCTCAACAAGTTTCACCACAGGGGGAATCCCTGGAAGTGTGTGGATGATTTCAAGAGTTAATGACGGTGTAATTAGCTTCACAGACAGAGGTTCACTTCCATATATGTATATTGTAACATTGTGCATAACTGATGGTCATATAAAGATGACTCCAGATATGCCTTGATGCATACAAATAGGGGTAAATGCAGCTCCTTTTGACATTTTCATAATGAAAATGAACTCAAAATCATAAAAACACACCAAAATATCTTAAAGCCGCATGTATGAGATTAGTAGCAACACAAGACACAACAGTCAGCATTATGAGCTATGTCTGAACATTTTACAATGCTCTAGCACTTACATCTACTTGTCTAATGTATTGCACATGCGCAAGCACCTAGATAAAAAACTTGGTTTTTAGAACTCTTTAAATTTTAGAAAAAATGTTGAGGACCTGTACCAAAGATTTACATTCTGACATACCATTAGGGCTGACTGGGACAAAATACAAACAGAACTGTGATAAAGATTCTCTGTGAGATCCCGATACATCACTGCTCCACTGGACTTGCAGTGCTCTTTCCCCTTTAAGAGATAACAAGACAAATCAAGAATAACTATATAATAAACACATAAAGTAATCATAAATTCATTTACAAAATTAAAATGTAATAGCTTAGTTACTTATTCGTACCTCTTCTACCGTGAGGTGTAGAGGTTTGTAAGAGAGAGCGCCATACTATTCTATCGGCTGTCTTCCTCCTGGCTTGGTTCCATTCTAGTCCTCGGTCCTTCAAAGACTGTCTAATGTTGTCCTCCCAGCGGACTTTTGGTCGTCCTGGAGGTCTGGATCCCTGGCTCTTAGTTTCCCATGCTTGTCATGGTAGCCGATCTTCTCCCATGTTGGGACTGTTCTACTTGGGTCTGCAGGGGTCGGGTTTTTAGGACTTGACGTATCGTCTGGTTGCGGACCATGTCTCTTCTTGTTACTTCAACCACCTTCCTCAGATACCTCATTTCTGAGGTTTGGATCTGGCTTTTGTGGGTTGTAGTCATTGCCCATGACTCGCATCCATACGTCAAGACTGGGACATAGGTGGAGCGGTATTCAGCCATCTTCGTCTTCTTACCAACTTCTCTTTTGCTGAGGAATCCTCGATTTATGGCTTGAAAAAGTCTCCCAGCTGCTGCCCTTCGGGCAGCCAAATCTTCATTGATGCCTCCCTTCCGGTCTATGACAGCTCCAAGGTATTTAAAGTGGTCAACCTGCTCCAGGACCTGTTCTCCAAGCTTAATCTGATTTTTTTTTTTTTTTTTCGTACGCCCGCTAATACTTGAGGCGAAATCTCAGGTTATTACTAATGTCTAACCTGACATTGATTTTATGTGAGTATCCCTTTTTTCTTGTACAGAGACAGGTGTCCCTCGCCATTCAGGCAAATACTCTCCGATTTCGGAGGTACCCATTGCAGCTGGGTCGGCTCAGGAGCCGCCAGTCCCTGGTCGATGACACTCCTTCAAATGTCCTCGCCAGGTCTCGAGTTAATCCAGTCCAATTCCCGGTCGACGAAAAATCCTCAAATGCCGTCGCCCGGGTTTGATCCTGAATCACCCGGTCGCCAGAGCGGTGTTGTAACCACTACGCTAGCGCGGCTCCGCTTAATCTGATGTCTTCTTTCCTCTCGTGATATCACCATGGTTTTTTGTTTTGGAGCTGCTTATGATCATCCCTCTCTTCTCCAGCTCTTCCTTCCAGACTTGCAGGTTGGATTGAAGATGTGCCTCTGATTTAGCAATCAGGGCAACATCATCAGCAAATGCCAGCTCTGAAATACACACGTCTCATCTTCCAGTACCCCTCTGAATACTTTCCTGTCCTCTCCTTACATACCTTGATGAAATCGTCCATGATGAGTATGACAAGATAAGGTGACAGGATATCACCTTGTCTTACACCAGTGGTGATCCTGAATTCTTCTGACTTATGGTTTGCCATCCTCACATAACTTCTGCAAGACTTGTAGAAGCTCTGTATAGCATGAATCAGAGGTGATGGAATGTTCTTCCTTGCCAAACAGTTCCAGAGTTTGTTCCAGGGGACCTTGTCAAATGCCTTTTCCAGATCTAAGAAGCAAAGATGGATCTCACTCTTATACTCAGGAGCCTTATCACTCAACTGTCTGAGTGTGAAGATTAGGTCTTGAGTACTTCGATTTGCTCGGAAGCCACACTGGACCTCATCCATTTGTGGCTCAGCTAGGCGTCTGAGTCTCTGCTCCAGGATTCTAGGGTAGATTTTACAAGGGACACTGAGAAGGGATATGCCTCTATGGTTTCCACATTGTCGGTAGTCACCCTTTTTAAAAATCAGTGTTATTATGGCAATCTCCCAATCCTTTAGTACGGTCTTGTTGCACCAAGCTGCCCGTAGGACCCTTAGGAGTATTAGGTCACCTGCTGCTCCCATGTACTTAACCATTTCTGGTGTTATGCCATCATGTCCTGCAGCTTTGCCCATCTTGATTTTCTCCAGTGCTGCCTTCAGTTCTTCCATCTTTATGTCATTTTCATTACCACTGGTTTCCTCTTCTGTGCTAGTGGTTATCATTTCTGATGTTTGACCTTGCTCACCATCCAGGAGTTCTGAAAAATATTCTTTCCATTACTTCTTTTGGGGCAGTAAGCAATTTGCCTTGCTTGTCCTTTATAAATTTAAGAGGGCACAGTTTTTCCTTCCTCATATTCTTTGGGGTCTTATAGAACAATTTATGGTTTTCTTGCGCATCGTTTTCTAGCTTTTCTCCAAATTCTTCCCAGGACTTCTGTTTTGCTGCTAGCACCTTGTTCTTTGCTTCTGTTCTGAGTATCATATATTCTCTGTATTTCTCTGTTTTTCCTGCTGTGTTTTTAGCTCCTAAGTATTGTTTCCATGCCTTTTTCTTCTCTCTTATTTTCTCTTTAACTTCATCTGTCCACCAAGGTGTCCTCTTTCTCTTGTTCCCAAGTCGAACTTCACCACATGCTTCTGTTGCAGCTGTCTTTATGATGTCCTTGAATGTCAGCCAGAGTGTTTCCATGTCATCAGGTTGTTGTTCTGTGTTTCTCACTGCTTTCGCAATAAGACCCTGATATCTGGTGAAAATGTAATAGCAAGGCGAATAATAAGTGAAAAACGTGACATTACTGCCATGCCTGCTTGAGTAATGACCTTGCTCATGTAATGGCTGTGGTTCAATTTTCAAGTCACAAAAGTGAGACAAAAATATCACTAATTTAATTCCCACATAATGCTTCAGTGCTGTGTGATATCTCCAATGCATGATGTTGCAGGCATTCAGGCAGCCTATCACAGTTCTCAATTTTTCTGATTCTAGGATTGGCCATTTATTTTTCCTATGTGCCAGGGTTCGGCACCATATCTGTGCCAAATTAGTTAAGTATTCGGCAAGTATATTTGTTATAAATGTTCGTATGTAGTGTAGCGCTATGACATAATTATCAATAACACATTACATCCTTCTGAAAATGAGTATAATTTAATACTGTCAACTTTACAAACTGATAATTAATCTTGATGGAATTCCAACGCAATTTTTGATCTATAATTTTTCTTTCTTCCCTGGAAGCTCAAAGCAGACCAGCAGCCAATTGCTAGCAGACCAGCTTCAGTCTGCTGGCAACCACTTTGAGCAGCACTGGTCTACTGACAGTACAGGTATTGTTTTTTTTTTCTTGTTCAGGCACTCTCAGACTTATGTAAATGCTCCATTCTGTAAACCCTTTTGAATATAGATTTTTATATAAGTTGGAAATGAACGTATCCCACCTGTCAATCACACCCTATAGTCTACATACTACATCGAGTGTTAGATCTTACATTTTGTCTTCAAAATGAAAGTCTTTTGACATGATTATTAGCGTAAGTTACTTTGGTATGAAGAACAATTAGGGACAAAATCAGACACACTGAAAATAATTTATATTCATGACAGAAAATAGAACAGTAAGCCTAACTTATTAGATATCTATTAGTTGACAGTAGCTTTTCAGCTTTGGATGAGAGCTGAGGTGGTTGACGACACTTGCGATGTAGAATGTTGTTGTGATATGGAAGGATGTGGCATGATGAAAAAGTACAGGCCATTTGATCTTCCTGACAAACTTATTGAGATATGACTGAATAATGACCTTTTCGTTCTCTTTATAAACCTCTATATATAATATATCACAAGTCCTGAATTTTTTGGCAAATTTTTCCGCAAAAAAAACAAAACAAAAACAAACCTTTACACAATCACATACGATATTTATTGTGAATTTAAAATGAAACAAAAATTACACATTTAAAGTAAATGAAATTCGTTGCCCGCACCCTCTACCTTTTTCTCTCAAATGCACACGTGTAAACAAACATACCTTTGATATTTGTCAGTCGCTGTACTTGTGTCAGAACTAATGCTCTTGGCTCTTCTTCTGCTACTTTCATTTGGAACATTGGCAGATACTTGGCAGGTTTGACCTAATAAATTGATTAGTTTGTGATTCTTTTATATTACAGAGCACAGTAATATTTATTTATAACTAAATCTAACATAAATGTAAATATACAGAAATAAAATTATTCTAATAAAATGGTAATGTAGTATCAATTATGCCTTCTTCAAAATGCTGTAATAAATAAATTGTTCACCATTTTAAAAACTATTTTAATAATATCTATATGTATTCAGAAAATCCCAACCATTTTTTTAAATAGTAACACACACCTACCAAAACTGCATTTTCTTTAAAAAAAAAAAAAAAAAAAAAAAAACTCATAGGATTATAATATTTGTGCTGCAGCAGTTAAAAAGGAAAAAAACCCAACAAAATAAACTGAAGGAGTAAAGTTAAGTATACTCTGTCAGAACAGTGTAGTTAAATACTCAAACTTAGTTTAACCAAATTACTCTGCCAACTGGCCGGCTTGATTCCCTGTGGGCCACAAACCTGATCTCTCACATCAACAAGCAGGTGTTGTAATCTCATCACTACAAAAGAACCAATGAAAAGTAGCTGTGATGTACTGGTACAGTATGTAAAATCTACATACTGCAACAAACCTCATGGTTCCTCACAACACACCAGCTGAGAACCTCTGCTATAGGTAATCCAAACTCAAAAACAAGTGTACCACATATTTTCAAAAACTACTATCAAGGTAAGCAAGGATAAAATAAAAGTCAACATAGTGTTCATCACAGACTCCCTATCAGTATAACTGCCCTAAAGAAGGTACAGTGGATTCCTGTCTATTGTACGATATATGGAAATCAGAAGACAGATGCAATTGCTTGCCAAAGAAGGAGGAAACAAAACTCAAACTGAGGACATGACACCATATGAAGAGATAAAAGCACTAATATAAAAAAAAAGCTTCAAAGAAAAATGACAGAAAACACTGAGTCAGATATATCAGAAGGGGACAAGACTCTATAAGAAGAGATCAAGAGATAATGTTCAGACGGACCAACCAATGCAGACTCGAATACACTGGCCAACAAATTAAAATTCAGGCATACAGATTTGTATCTATGTGGAGAAGACAAGCAACAACACAACATGTCCGACATAAGCGATGGCTCAACAAGAGGAACAGACTGACAGTATGAACTTTACCAACTCCTTTGAGGGAGAAACCATACAGCTAAGAGAGAAGCCTGAGACAGATCATCAACTCTAAGACAGAACCAGGCGTGGTTACATGACAGCAAATGAAGTATAATTATAATAATACCAATAGACCAAATAATGTTGGCACTTCTTACTAATCCTATACTAGTCAATACTTACTTACTTACTTGGTCGTTACCCTTCTACCGTGAGGTGTAGAGGTTTGCAAGAGAGAGCGCCAGACTATCCTATCGGCTGTCTTCCTCCTGGCCTGGTTCCATTCTAGTCCTCGGTCCTTCAAAGATTGTCTAATGTTGTCCTCCCAGCGGACTCTGGGTCGTCCTGGAGGTCTGGATCCCTGGCTCTTAGTTTCCCATGCTTGTCATGGTAGCCAATCTTCTCCTATTCTGCAAACATGGTCAAACCATCTTAGTTGAGACTGTTCTATTTGGGTCAGCAGGGGTTGGGTTTTTTAGGCATTGACGTATCGTCTGGTTGCGGACTATGTCTCTTACTAGTCAATACAATAAACAAAAATAATACAAATACACACAAGCTAAACAAACCTTTTCTCCTGGTGGTGTTTTGCTGTCCAACAGCAGTATCTCATACAGCTGTGGTTTGTAGCCTTGACTTGAATGTCCTTGCTTGGGCTTTATTACAGCAACCATCACATCCATGATGTATGAATTCAGTAATTCTGCTGTATATATAAAATATTAATTAAAATTAATCCAATCCATAATTATATCTGCTGTGTTCTTAGTTTAAATAATAAAGGGGGCTACTGTGAAAGTAGAAAGTAAACAAAGAACATGAAAAATGCTACTGAAGCCATTTTTACTTTTCAAGTGCACTGTTTATTTTTACTTTGTGTTGTTTAACTGACAAGATATACTGAGAACACAGAATGAATGGAAATGATATAATAATTGCAGTATTTGTTACTGACATACACATCATAGTGTGTCTGTTAACTGTAAGTAACGATTAGATAACATTATTGATCAGTCAGTCCATGATCCTAGCTTGGTGGCCCATGGTTTGATCCCCAGTTGAGGTGGGATTTTTTTAGGCCGCAAACGGCTCTGGGGTCGACCCAGCCTCATGAATTGGCTACCAGAGCAACTCTGGGAAGGTTAAGGCGGCAGGCATAATGCTGACCACATCACCCCTAGTGTGCCAATAGTCAAGAAAAAAAATGGGCCTAACACCACATTCCCAGTATGCCTCAATGGGTGTGTTACAGGATCCTTTTTACCATTCCATGATCTTGGTATCCTAGAGTCTATAGGCAATTGTCCCAATTCATCCATAAATCTCATTGTATTGCCACTTTGTCCATCTCATATGTTTGCATCCACAGTTTATGTAACAATTTCATTTAATTATGGAGGCAGATGGCTGTTGGACCTCTTCATCTTTCCTTCGTCACCTCTTTGAATATACTTAGCAGGATGAAAAGCTACCAACATTCTTTTCCTAATACACCAAAGACTAAGCTCATGACACCAAATAAGCATGGAAAAATTACGTGGAATAGCAATTTTTTTAATGAACAAGATCTGTGGAAATGTCCAGGCTAATAAAATAATGACCTGTGCTGTGGACAAACTGAAAATGGATGTGAGTTCATTTGAAGCCATTTTTTTGTTTCTATATAAGTACTGAAATATTAACAATCTGTACCAAACACACTAAAGTAATGCTACTGTGCTGTATCTGCTGAACATATTTTGTAAAAAAATGGTGCAGCTCTTTGGCAATCCTCATTATTCTTAGCAGAAGTAAGGTTCATAAGATTTATATTATTCTTCTTGCCTCATGGAAGCAGTGCATCTCCTCGCAGTAAGGCTGCTCTTTATGTGCTCTTGCAGCGGTGGTTTCTGCAGAAATCTGTTTTACATGATGATGCTGTTAGTTCCATTCATAACCCCCCACCCCCCCCCCCCCCCCCCCCCCCCCGCCCCCCCCGCCCCCCCCCCCCCCCCCCCCCCGTCACATTCTACAACATGCTTGGTACGGAGCAGTGGACATATTCTTTGCTCCCAAGTACTGGGTCTCTGATTCATATACTCAGAAGGAGACATCAATTCAAGAAGTACAGTATTCTACAATGTTTGTTATCCCTGACATATTTTGCTCAGCAAACACGTCATGGGAGGTACTAATTATGTCAGAAGAAGAATTTTTATCGGAAACAACATCAGAAAAATGTCAGGTATGTGGATGACACAATTTTAATAGTAGACAACTACTTCAGCTTCTACTAGACACGGTTACTGCCAACAGCACCACCATATACTTAAACATCAATAAGTTAGAAATAATGACTATATTAAACAAAGGGGAAAAAAAAGAATTACTGTAATTCCAGAATGTAAAACATCTAAAGATGAGAAAGTATTAATACAAGTAAGACAGTTCAATAATCTTAGATCTATCATAGTATCAGATTCCAGAAGCCTAATGAAATCAAGACAACAACTACAAAGGCAAAATCCTCTTTCCACAGTATGAGGGACCGAAGACACAGCAAAAGAGATGAATGCAGTCAGCGACTCATAGCTTGACTGCTTGCGTCAGGGTCGGCGAACCAGAGCTGACCAAGACCCTACTCCACCTCCAAGAGGTGGTCCTGGAAACAGGCTGCATCACTGCAGTCTGGCCGAGAGAGTAGGGATCAAAGAGGTCCCGTCCCAAAAATGCGATGCTGAAAACGGATGTGTCGGGCCGAAAGGCGCAAATATCGCAGCTTCGCTGTAAACGGCGACACAACGTAACAAACGTCTTTTTCAGGACGAACGCAGAAGAAGACACAGTAGGAAAAGCATTCTTCACCATTTTCCTTTTCACTCCTTATGGAGCATGGAGCCATCACTGTAGCTGGTCCCCTTGCAGGAAGCATACACCAAGCTATGACATGCTCATGCAGCTGTGGTTTCTGTACCAATGTGTTTGACATGATGAGGCTGCCAGCTTCATGCACAATCCCATATTAGTCACCTTGTACGACATGCCTGAGCGAGCAGTAGCCATATTCTTTCTGTCTCATCAGAGACCCCCTCGGGAATTAACGACATGGGGCAAAAGCATTCTTACCAACAACAAAAAATATCACTGGCTGTAAGTAAGAAAGTATCACAATACTATAGACATCCTATATTATGCAGTGAATAAATGAACAAAAACCGTTACTTATACAGGGTAAAGAAAATACGCATTTTAGGCAATGTAGCCTTTCCTCGGGGTGGACGAAATATATAAGAGCTCTATGATGATGAAAGATCAGAATTTCACACTCAAGGCAACTGTGAAGGACACGAACGCTTGTAGCACAAAGTGAGGATGACATGCATCACATGAGCATAGGCAAAGTCCCTGGACCAGATATTACCATAGTACAGGAAACTGAGGCTGTGTGAGAATTGGGAAGACAAGTGGATACATACGTGATGATTCACTAAAACCCCATATTCAAAACTCTGCCAAAGAAACCTGGAGCCATCAACTGGGATAATCACTACACAATTAGTCTTACGAGTCATGTGACCAACATACTATTAAGAATCAGGAGAAGAGTGAGAAGTATAATGAAACCAGAAACTGGTTATGAAGCATGCTAATTTATAGAAGGACATGGCACAAACAACACTACATTTATTACAAGAACATTAAGATAAAGAGCTACATAAGTAAAAACAGTTCGGTACTTGTGCGTTAATTCACCGGTTAAATCAAATTGTGGATATTTATTACCCAAACCGATCACCGTACTCTTTCTTGACTGAAAAAGTGTCATTGTCCTCTCCCCCCTCCCCCGTTGCTTAGAATTTTTTTTTAAACACGCCTGCCGTTCGTAAGGTTGTAGTCACGTAGCACATTCTGCCGTAGGGGAGTGAAGTGTTATAGACTTCGATGTACTGGGTCCCAGCTTTATGAGGTGGGGTGGCCTGTTCCCTTCCTCGCTGCCGTTGCCTTCTCTAACTCAAGATCAGAGGCAGGTACCCTTTTACAGCTGGTTAGACTGATGCGTGACACCTGTTCCCTTCCTCGCTGCCGTTGCCTTCTCTAACTCAAGATCAGAGGCAGGTACCCTTTTACAGCTGGTTAGACTGATGCGTGACACCTGCTCCCTTTCTCGCTGCCGTTGCCTTCTCTAACTCAAGATCAGAGGCAGGTACCCTTTTACAGCTGGTTTGACTGATGCGTGACACCTGTTCCCTTCTTCGCTGCCGTTGCCTTCTCTAACTCAGGATCAGAGTAAGATACCCATTTACAGCTGTTATGGAGTGTTAGAGACTTCACCATACTAGGTCCAGCATCGAGAGATGGGGTCTACCTAGCTATAAATGGGTACTTAACTTTGAGTTAGGGAAGGAAAAGATAGCGAGGAAGGAAACTGGTCTCCCCACCTCTCGATGCTGGACCTAGTATGGTGAAGTCTCTAACACTCCATAACCAGCTGTAAATGGGTACCTGACTCTGATCCTGAGTTAGAGAAGGCAACGGCAGCGAGGAAGGGAACATGTGTCACGCATCAGTCAAACCAGCTGTAAAAGGGTGCCTGACTCTGATCTTGAGTTAGAGAAGGCAACGGCAGCGAGAAAGGGAACAGGTGTCACGCATCAGTCAAACCAGCTGTAAAAGGGTACCTGCCTCTGATCTTGAGTTAGAGAAGGCAACGGCAGCGAGGAAGGGAACAGGTGTGACGCATCAGTCTAACCAGCTGTAAAAGGGTACCTGCCTCTGATCTTGAGTTAGAGAAGGCAACGGCAGCGAGGAAGGGAACATGTGTCACGCATCAGTCAAACCAGCTGTAAAAGGGTGCCTGACTCTGATCTTGAGTTAGAGAAGGCAACGGCAGCGATTTCCCTTGTTTCCTTTGTACCGTTAACTTGTAGAACTGATTCAATTCCGTTCTATTGGTTTATAAACTTTTTTTTAAAAATATGGGGGGGGGGGGGGGGGGGGGGTGGGGGGGGGTCTGTCGTAAGCGTGTCAACTATGAATGCAAGAGAAACGCTTTTTTTTTTTAACTTGCCTCCCAAATCACAATGTGAAATCAACATTTTTCAGTCAAGAAAAAGTACGGTTCTCAGTTTTGGTAATAAATTTCCAGAATTTGATTTAACCGGTGAATAAACGCACAAGAACCAACAGTTCTATATGCTTTAAAGACTTTTTATGGCATTTGAGAAGGTGAAACACAAGGAAATTGTCTAAATATTAGAATGTATGAACATTTCTATCAAAGATATGATAATAATAAAGAAAATATGCTGGCAACAAACAGTGGTTATAAGAATTGGTAACCAAACAGGCACAACGGGCTGATCACCCGTTGCCAGTCACTTCGATTATGGAAACAACAGCAAATGGGTTGATTTGCCGTTGCCCTAAAGACGCCACTAGGCGTGATGGGAAACAATGGCAAAGAAAACCTATCTGCTGTTGCCCTAAGACGCCACTAGGCGTAATGGCCACTGACTGCTTTGACGGTCTGTGGCTAAGGACAGAAGAAGAAGAAGAAGAAGAACCAAACAGGACACGAAAGAGGAGTATGAATAATATTAGATGCAGAAAGTGCAAAAACAGTAAAAGGATTCTGAGCAATATCAGATCGAGTCATGTTAGTTAAATTGAGTGGCAGACCAATTGATATCAATTTTTTTTAAATATATGCCCCAACAGCAGATAGTACACAAAAATTAATGGGATAGTTTTGAAAGAAGTCAAAAGATGAAAATAACTCTGCATGCAAATAACATCAGATGGAAGGTGCATCGCAGAACGAAAGAGTAACATTCCATAAGCGAGTTCTTTAGTGTTACATAGAGCAAATTATGTTGGCTGATATGAAAATAACAGTAGGACACGTGCCCAATTTCTCCCAAATAATCTACAGATTTGGTGACCAATTAAGTCACATCGTTACGGCCTTAAATAAGAATTCAGAGATGCAGCAGTAAGGGGTTAGGGCTAGGTTTAGGAATTTTAACCCTAAACCTAACCATAACAACTTGGGTGACTTAATCAGCCATCCGATGAATAGACATTTAGGCGAAATATGACACATATCCCACTCTTCTTCATTTCAGGCAATAAGTGTCCAGTGCATACTTATCATCCGTACTAGAAGACACTCTTCACCCTCTCTCCAAAACAAAAAGCTGGTGTCATCAAGATAAATGGAGAGCTCCTGAGAGAAGATAAACAACCAACCTATCTCGGAGTTACATTCGATGATGGATGACATGGAAGCAACACAGCAACAAAGGCCAGGAGGAAGCTAGCCATCCTGAGAAAACTAAGTGGAAACACATGGGGAGCCAGCGGGAAAATACTTAGTAAAGTTAACGAGCAGGGCATACGACCACACCTGGAATATGGGTCAGCTGCGTGGTGTCCAGCATCAAACACCACATTACAAGAGCTAGATAAGGTGCAAAACCAGGCGCTTAGGGTCATCACGGGGGCAATTAAATCAACGCCTATAGTGGAGATGGAGAAAATGTGGAGGATACAAACACTGAGAGAACGCAGAGACACGAAAGTGCTAACACAGGCAGAAAAGTTCCTCTGTATGCCAAGTCATCCAATGAAGGACAGATTCCAAAAACTAGCAATGGGGAGATTGAAAAGAAGCAGTTTTATCCACCAGGCCAAATGACTTCGTAGACAAACCTTAGACGTGTCTGAAGTTGACAGCACCCTAAAGTCTGTGCCAGAACAAACCCCTTGGAGAAAGGAGACTGGACTACCAGTATACATCCAGACAAAAGTGAAAGGAATACTCGACAAGGATGAACAGAACAGCGTGCAACGTAGGACAGTCACTCTCAGTTTCCTGGATGATGAATACCCACAGGACCTCTGGGTCCGAGTATACACGGATGGGTCAGCACAAAATGCAGTAAAGAATGGAGGAGCAGGAGTGTACATAGAATACCCAAACAACACTAGGGTCTGGTCAGAGTACCAACGGGGAAATTCTGTAACAACTATGATGCAGAAATCCAGGCAATCAAGGTGGCAACCGAGAAACTGTTGAACACCAATCTCGGTCCACAGCCTGTGGTATTCCTTACAGATGCAAGATCAGCACTTCAAGCACTTCAGTCCAGAAAATTACCAGGTATACAAGCCTTACTGTCTGAACTGTGCAACCAGCACAAGGTCGCCATGCAGTGGATACCGTCTGACTTGTGAAATACCAGGAAACGAGAGCAGAGGCTAAGGAAGGTGCTGTAGACGAGCAACCGGTTGTACCAGTTACGTTTCATCAGAAGAAAAAGATGATCAAATCAATCAGAAAGCCACCAACGCAGGACGACTACCAAGCTATGAACAGATCAGAACAAATTGTCATTCTGTCTCTCAGAACAGGACACAACCGACTCCGCAGCTACATATATGTTGTTGCTGTTGTTGTTGTCGATATCCCATAGCTGCTGAGCATATCTACTCTTGGCAGCCCAATGCCATTCTTAAAAAAGTGCAGGTTTTCTGCAGTTGTTTTAACGTTCCATATAGTGAGTTGACCAACGGGCTGATCACCCGTTTGCCAGACACTTCGATTACGGAAACAACGGCAGATGGGTTGATTTGCCATTGCCCTAAAGACGCCACTAGGCGTGATGTGAAACAATGGCAAAGAAAACCTATCTGCTGTTGCCCTAAGATGCCACTAGGCGTAATGGCCACTGACTGCTTTGACGGTCGGTGGCTAAGGACAGAAGAAGAAGAATAGTGAGTTGGTGACTGTCAGAGGTGTCTGTAAAAGTTTTTTCCTAGCGTTTGTGAGTGATGGACACTCCATGAGGAGGTGTCTGGTTGTTTCATAAGGATGAGAGCAGTGTCTACACATGGGTAGGTGCTGAGGGTTGATACGGTTTAGATGGCTATTGACTCTGGCATGTCCTGTTCGGAACTGAAAGATAAGACTTTGATTTCTCCTGCTGAGTCTGTTTATGTTGTCGTTGTCTTTTGGGCAGGTCATTTCATTAAAGACATTTCGGCCAGTCGGCCCGTTCGCCCATCTGTTCAGCCAGATTTCCCTTGTGTTGTTTCTTAGAATCTGTTTGACTGTTCTCATGCTGCAGGGTCTGTCCTTTTGTTGTTTAGAGGCTCCTGCTTTTGCAAGTCTATCAGCTGTCTCATTTCCAGTTAGATCACTGTGTCCAGGGATCCACTGTAAGGTTACACTGATGGAGTAGGCTGTGATCAAGTTGTGAACCGCTCTTCCTATAAGAAAAATGTCTTTGTTTTCATATGGAGTCTGTTTAAGTGCTTCCAGAACAGACATGGAGTCACTGAAGATCACTATATCTGATGGCTTTCGTTCCATAAGGTCAAACTGTTGGTGTAATAATTCAATGGCTGTCTTGATGGCCTCAGCCTCCGCTTCATAATTTGAACAATACTCACCACAGGAGTCGCAGAACTCATAAGAGGATCCATCCAGGTACCATATGCAGACGCCGTATCCTGCAAAAGAGGTGGTCTTGAAAGCTGAACCATCTGTGTAGGCCTGTATTGCTGACGTTGGGTAGCTGTTTATGGTCTCCAAGGCACACGTCTTCAAGATTGTCGGTAGTGTTTCCTTGTTGGCCGTTTCATCTATCAGTTGTGTTTTGACAGTTGGTTGATGGAAGTTTTCCCAAGGGGGCGGTCCAAAGTATTTGTTTTCCAATTCTCTCTCTTGCGGGAGATGGTGTTTATCATTTTCCTCTTTGGCTATGTCCAGGAGAGATAGTTGTTTCAGTCTTCGTGTTTGTTTCCAAGTGTCAATAAATACTTTGTTTGGGTGGTCTTTCTCTTGTCTCCTGTATCTTTCTACAGCTTCAGTCAATGCTCTTTTACGCCTGATATCCAGCGGCTCTATATTGGCATCTATCTCACATACGGCTGTGGGTGTTGATCTCATCCCTCCGCAAATTAACCTGAGAGCTTGGTTCTGCACACGGTCCAGAGCTGAGATGGTATTAGTACTCACAATGGTCTGGAGGAGGAGGTTATAGTCTATCGCTGATCTCACATAGCCAAGATATAGTTGACGAAGGGTTTGTTTATCCGCTCCCCAATTTGTACTAGCTAGCCGTTTGATGAGGTTTAGGCGCTTACATGCTTTTTCCCTGAGGTTGTGGATGTGTCCATCTAGTTTCAATTGTCTGTCCAGTTTTACTCCTAGATAGACTGGGTGCTCTTCTTTTGTTAGTGTTTCCCCACTCAGTCTGATGTTGATGTGTCTTTTTGCTATTTTGTGGCTGCGGGAGAAAGTGGTGTATACAGTTTTCTGCGTATTGATTTTAAGTTTCCACAGCTCACAATATACTGACATTGTAAGGAGAGCTCTGTTGATCTTGGCTTTTGCCAGGATGGGATATTTGTCAGTAGTCCAGATGGCAAGGTCATCAGCAAACAGCGCCTTCGACACATTCAGATGTTTGGCAAGGTCATTAATGAAGATGAGGAAAAGGGTGCAACTTAAAGGACAGCCTTGAGGCAGTCCTTCTTCCAGCGTTCTTTTCCGTGAAATTGCACCGGCATAGTTGGTAGCTATGGTTCTATTTGTTAGGAAGGCCTGTATCCATCTAATCATTTTCCCTCCTATTCCCATTCTTCTTATCTTTAGCAAAAGTCCCTTTCTCCAAACTCTGTCATAGGCTTGCTCAAGGTCGATGAACACAGCTATTGTGCTTTTTCCCTCTTGAAAGCCATCCATCACATTCTGTGTAGACCTGAAGAGGGGGTCATCTGTGCGACACTTACGTCTGAAGCCTGCCTGGTTGTTGTCCAGAAGGTTCCAGCTTTCCAACCACCAGTATAGTCTGTTGTTTACCATTCTCTCGACCAGCTTGCCCAAGAATGAAGTGAGGGATATGGGCCTATAGCTTTTTGGTGTTCCTGGTGGTTTCCCTTTCTTCAATATAGGCAAGATGGTTGCTGTCAGCCATGCTGATGGTAGCTGTCCCTCGTTCCACGTTCTATTGATGAACCATAGAAGTGTCTCTTTTGCCTTTGGCCCTAGTTGACAAATCATCTCATTTTTAATTTTATCTGGTCCTGGAGCTTTATTTTTGGCCAGTTCCCGTAGTGCCATTCTCAGTTCTTGCGGACGGAACGGATCATCGAACGCAGCAATATTGGTCTGATCTATGTTACGCGTGGATGTGTTCTTTAGGAGCATTTTGTCTAGTTTCTTTCTCTGTTGTGTTTTATTTACACTGGCATAAAAATTGTTGAAGACATTGGCTTTCTTGCTGCTTGATGTTACTTCATCACCACTTCCATCCACCATGGGTGTTGGGTTTGTCTTTTTCTTGCTTCCCTCGAGATTACTGAGGAGTCTCCAAACTTTGTTCCCTTCTCTTTTTAAATCTAATTTGTTGCAATTTTCTTTCCAAGTGTCCCGTTTATTCTTCTTGGTGACATACCTTACTTTTGCTGTCCACCTGTTGTACTCTGTTTTATTTAGGATGGTAGGGTATTTTTCAGCCTTCTTTCTAGCTTCTCTCCTTTCTTTGACTGCTTCAGCTAGTTCAGATGTCCAGTAAGGTTTATACTTCTTATGCTTCCCCCTTGGGATGCACTTTTTGGCAGCTGTTAGGATTGTGGTACACATGTTGTTGTATGTAGTATTAATGTTATCAGTTCTAATGATTTGACTGAACCCAGCGTCAGTTTCTCGGCCGTAGCGGTCCCAGTCTGCTTTCCTGAAGTTCCAGGATGGTTTACACAGGGACTTCTGTGTCTTCTGTGGTGTTAAAATAGTTGTTAAAACAGGGCGGTGGTCACTTCCCACATCTTCTAAGACTTTGATGATACTATTTTCTGCTATGTCAGCTGAAACAAATGTCAGATCTGGCCGGCTGGTCGAGCCGTGTGCCCTGTGTAGGAGTGTTGGTGGAGTTTCCAAGTTCTGCAGCAGCATTAAGTTGGTACTGCTGCACAGCTCCTCAACCTCTAGACCCCTACTGTTAAACCGCCTGTATCCTAGAGCAGGAATGTGAGCATTAAAATCACCAGCTACGACAGTTTTCTTTAGTATGGGCTCGAACTCAGGCAGACCTTTTGATGAGGTCGGGGGACAGTAAATGTTATGTAGTGTGTACTTGGTGCTATCTTTGCCCCATAGCTTTATTACTTGGTGGTCGATATCCCCCGCAGGGTTGTTGGTTACTATGGCTTGGGTATCATTTCTGATTAAGGTCATGATGCCTTGGCACTTCAGGCATTCACATTTGTACTGTGTATAACCCGTGATGTTAATTTGTCTGCGTGGGAGTATTGTTTCCTGCAGAAGGGCTACTTGTACTTGATGTTCGTGTAGTATTTTTGTAAGCTCAATTGTCTTGTTCTGTAGTCCAGCTATATTTAGCTGTAAAATGTTAAGGTTCCCCTTCGCTGACTTTTCACAAGGAGCAGGGGATTTATCTCTCTTGCGCGGGCCTTGGTAACCGAGGCGACGCCCGAGCTCGTATGGAATATGTTGTTTGACTGGCATTGGAGGTATTGGGTGTTTGCTGCAGACATCTCCCTCCCAAAGAATGCAATGTGTGTGTCTTCCTCCATGAGTATTGGGTTGATTTGCTTGGCCACTCACCTTTTTGGCTCTAAAGATCACTTCGCTCTGGGGGTTCAGGTGGGGTTCACAGAGATGCATTCCCCGCTAGTCACAAGCGCTCAAGATGCAGGCCTCATTTCTTCGTTCTGTGGCTGAGCTTTTGCTGTGGCTGTGTCACGTCCTGCATCCTATGCCTTCACGATTTTTCCCAGCACAGTGGTTCTAAATTTCCATTGAGTTTTAGTGGCTTTGCTTCCCGTGTCTCAGGAGTTGGACAAAATCTGACGATGGGTGCAATGTCAGGTCGCATGGCACTCTCGCTGCAGCTGGGACGTTGGGCAGGGCCCGGATCCCTTCTAGGTAAAGACCTATCTTTTACCATCACCGCTTCAGGATCCTTGGTGAGGTGTATCGTGGATTGGACAAAGAAAGATTGGTAGGCAAGTAAAGAGAGAAGGTAGCATTTAACCCATGAGTGGGGTTTGGGTTGGTGTTGACCAGAGCATGGTCCACTCGCCGGTGTATTGCGCCTACACCTTAGGAGGAGTCCCAAACAACTCCCGACCCAGTTATACCGCCAGGCACTCGGTCGCCCCCATAGCAAACTCTGTGAAAACGGGGTCACCACGTGAAGGTGCTGCTATGGACACATTTGTACAGGAGAGGCCATATGCTAGGAGCTTACTACAAGACAATAGCTTCCGCGGCGCTCACTGCACCTGGATATGAGAGGCTGTGTGTTCGCATCAACATCCATTGATGTAGGTGGGACGTCAGAGCCCGAACCCTACATAGACCCCAGCTACATATATAAAAAATTTAAGATTGACAATTCAGCCATGTGTACATGTGGACAGGCACCCCAGACTGCAGAGCACATACTTCAAGACTGCCCCGAATATGATATATTGAGGCAAACCCACTGGCCCAAAGAAACAACACTGGAAGCAAAACTATACGGACCTCTGTATGAACTACAAAAGACAGTGAAGTTTATACAAGAAACAACATTGCAGATACAGTAGAACTCCATTTATCCGAACCCCAATTATCCGAACATCCAATTATCCGAACACTTTTTCCAGAAAAAAAAAAAAATCAGATGCCACAGTCACGTTAGACTAAAATTCTGAATCTTTTGATGCGGCAAACTTCAAATGTGTGCGAACAATTTGTAGAGAATGGGATGGCTAATGGTCGGTCGCTTACGTACAGGAAGTCAGTTAGATCATAAAGTCAGTTAATATCTGGTTTAAAAATACAGTGTACGTGTGCGTTCTAGGTAGAACACTGGCTAAACAGACAGTTCAACTTAAAATAATTGTGTCTGCTACTACAGCAGAATAATTTTGGCGTACAAGTATTTCTCTGTGCGATATGGCATCTTCCAGTAGGCCTAAAGCATATAAAAGGAACCGCAATGTTTTGTCAATTGAAACGAAAACAGAATTTATCAAGAGACTAGGACAAGGTGAAACTGTGTCTTCACTTGCGAGGATTTTCAATGTTGGGAAAGCTACCGTCTCTGACATTAAAAGTAACAAGGATAAAATTATGAGTTTTGCATCGAAATTTGATAGTGAAAATGGGTCGAAGAAACGTAAAACCATGAGAAATGCGAAAGATGTGAAATTGGAAGAGGCTTTGTATATATGGTTTGTGCAAAGAAGAAGCAAAGGGGAACCTATCTCTGGTTCTCTGTTATGTGAAAAGGCACTTCAGTTCAACAATCAACTTGACGGTCCTCCTGACTTTAAGGCTAGCCAGGAATGGTTAAGAAACTTTAAATCTCGTCATGGCATACGAGAATTGGAGATTCAAGGGGAATCTTTATCTAGCGATGCAACTGCCGCTAAAAATTTTATAGAAACATTCTTGGCTTTTTTGGAAGAAGAAGGTTATTCACTCGAGGATGTGTATAATGCCGATGAGACTGGCTTATACTGGAAATCATTGCCTCAAAAATCACTTGCATCTCAGCGCGAAGCAGCTGCCCCTGGGTTTAAAAAGTGCAAAGAGAGAGTAACAATTTTGGTAGCCGCGAATGCCAGTGGAAGTCATCGTTTACCGGTGCTAATGATCGGCAAAGCCAAAAAACCACGTTGTTTAAAGAATGTGACATGTCTCCCATTGTGTTACAAAGCACAGAAGAGTGCTTGGATGAATAGTGAAATATTTCTTGATTGGTATACAAATCAGTTCATCCCAAATGTGAAGAGGTTGGGAGAACAAGAAAAGAAAACTGGAAAAGTAATTCTTCTACTGGACAATGCACCATCTCATCCAGAGACGGATACATTGAATGCAGTTGATGCAAATTTTAAAGTAATTTTTCTGCCTCCCAATGTAACAGCACTGATTCAACCAATGGATCAGGGTGTTATAGCAAAGCTTAAAAAGATGTACAAGAAGGAAGTCCTGCGTCGTTTATTGTTGGCTGAAGATGAAGAAAGTGTGGTGGCGTTTTCCAAAAAGCTTAATCTCAAAGACTGCTGCTATATGTTAGCTGATGCTTGGACCACCCTGTCACAAGATAATCTCAACAAGGCTTGGAGTAGATTGCTTGGGAAAAAAGGAGGAAATGAAACTACTGCAGTGGACACAAATGATGATTGTATAAATGAAGTTGTGGAACTGTTTCAAGCAATGCCCGGATTTTCGGACTGTGACAAAGATGATGCACACATGTGGCTAGAAGATGATAATGATTCTGGTTTTCAGTTTTTGAATGACGAAGAAATTTTGTCTTTTGTGCAAGAAGAAAACCAAATACATGTAGTGACCGATGATGAAGACACCTCAGAAGTACATGATGTACTTGTAGATTATGAAGAAAAACCAAAACGTCGACCAAGTCCTGAAGAGGCCTTTATAGCACTAGAAACTGCGATGGCTTGGTACGAGCAAGAAGATGACAGCTGTCCTACACAGCTTCTGCTGTTGAAGAGAATTCGGGACTTAGCAGCCAAAAGGAGACTATCCAGTTTGGTGCAAAAGAGGATTCCTCATTATTTTAAATAGTGGGCTACATCTGTGCAAGTACATATATACGTAAGTTGCGCCTGGTTTTGAATCGTTTGTAATGTTATTTTGAAAACATTTCTCTTTCTTAACAAAAATAATTAATACAAGAAGTACATGCACTGCAGTGTAATAAAAGATTTTGGTGATACAGTGATCTAATACAGTGTGGGTATTATTATTACAGTACAAGTAAATAGAAGTACATGCACTGCAGTGTAATAAAAGATTTTGGTGATACAGTGATCTAATACAGTGTGGGTATTATTATTACAGTACAAGTAAATATGTTTTATAGTGTATTTTCCTTGTGATGGTTAATTATTTTTAGAAATATGTGTACATGTACTCGATACATTATGTAATCCAATTATCCGAACATTTGATTATCCGAACGATGCTCGGTCCCATGGGGTTCGGATAAATGGAGTTCTACTGTATAGACAATATATTTCAAGCGAACGAAAGAAGAAGAAGAAGATAACAGATGTTGTCTTTTGGCAGAGAATGTTGAAAGACTCGTTTTTTTTTTAATGCCAATGCATGTTTCATGCAGCAATTAAAAAAGTGATTAATGGCTATTTGCCGTATTTTTTGTAACGGTGTATTAATAAAAATGTCAGCAGACCTATTGAAGACAACTAGTGTTATGCCCAACATTCACTCACTATTCATATTTGGCCGAATAGTTAAAGGCCTCTATTCGCATTCTGCAAAATAGTAAAAACCACTATTCGGTGCAGCCCTAATAGAAAGAGAATTCAAATGAACAACAGCGGGGTGTGTTCTTCAATGTCATCCAAATAAGTCGCTCACGTCATTAGGGTTAGGATTAAGGTTATGGTTTAGGATTCTTAATTCTAACCCTAATGCCTTATTACTGTGTCTCTGAACTATTTTTATGGCCATATCGAAGACATTTCCCACTGTTTTTCACTTCACCCATATTATGGTTACGGTTTACAATTCCTAAGCCTAACCCTTACCATAGGCCTACAGTTCTTTTTTTAAAGCTGTATTGAGCACATAACGCACTTTTCTTCAGTTTCAACCAGAAAGAAATGATAGACAGCTTAACGGTTGAAATGAAGCACAGTGGGTGTGTTCTTCGATGTCATCCAAAAAAGTCGCCAACGTCATTAGGAATATGGTTCGGCTTAGGATTCGTAAATCTAACCCTTACCCCTTTATACTGCGTCTCTGAATTCATTTTTTAGGCTGTATCGAACACACGGCCCACTGTGCTTCATTTCAACCCAGCTTAACACAGTGGTATGGAAAGAAGTCAACAAAAGAATTGATAAACATTCAGGACTACTGTATAGGGACAAACAGAAGTGGACAGACGTATCACCTACGCCATTTGGCATGGCACTTGAAGAAAAAGAAGAGCTAACAATAAGGCGTGTTAGTTATTACTCACATTTAGCGCCAAACAAAATATACGTTCAGAAAAGTGTTGCATCAAATGAAGTTCATAGTTACCGCAGTGAATTTCAACTATCGGTAACAACTAGGCCTACTCATCAGTTATGGCAAAACGTACCCCAATTTTCTAAGATCTTGTCTCCAGATCTAAGCTAAAGCACGCTTCTTTCAGCAATTATGTTATTTCTGACGTAAATTTTATTAAATTTGTACAGTTTAAGCTGCATTACATTCACTATTATCGCCAGTGTGGCTTGTCAAAACTTATTCACAAACAGGGAAGTTTAAGTTCACCAGATTTTCTAATTATCTGGACTAACTAGTAATCCAAACCAGTGCCAGCTGAAAAATTAGAATTCGGTTGTCTTTATTTCATCAGAGCAAACTGCTTTCGCTGTTTGTGATTCAAAGAATCTGCGAATTGCTAATTTAAGAAAAGTTATTCATTATTTTAAGTCATTACTAGCTAAAATGTAATTAAATATGTTTGTACTTCCTTCAATTAATTATTGACTAATTATAACGGCCATTTAGGCAAGAGTCTTTATGTGGTTTCAATTTTATTTTTGCAACGAAGGATAGTAGCGCTTTCAATACACAAATACGGTATATTCAACATTTGTCGCATTGCATACTAACCATGCAAGTGTACTTTACTAGATCTGACGAGATGTATAATGGACCTTGGTTAGCAGTTTTGTCCGCCCCCGGAACTTACACAAAGTATATTTAATTTTATTTTCTTTTTTTTTTTTTTTACTTGGACAGCCAGCCGCAAAATAAAAGTAGAGTATTTAGGGCGGCTCTCAAGTCCTACACAGTATGTCCTAGTTATAAATAAATATAACCCATCAGAGGTTGATGGAGTTTTTTTATTTATGAAAAATATCCTGTTCAACCTCTGCTTATGTTAGGCCTATAATTAGGATATGTCGTGTGGCTAATTCAAGATAATAATTGTGTTTTCCGATATTCACACCTCCAACCAATCCAAATAGAGTAAATCAAAAGTGTCAGATTGTGGGAATGTTCGTGTGTGTGTCCTCACCTGCCGCAAAACGGCAGGCTCTCACACCTGTCATGTTGTTAACAAGAGGAAAGAGAGTGGAAACGCTCGGGGTGTCTGGCGTGACACCAAATTCATTATTCATCTGTCAGCATCAACATGCATTACGAGAACCTCCCCAGAGACTTACCTTCCCGCCATACACCACCCATCCTTATATACTAACTTTAATCACATACATTAAATAACTTAAATAAATTAATTTCAATAATCTAGAGAAATACACAACATAGTAAAACATATAATGATAATGGTGACGGCCATATGTGCTTTTTCTGTTCCTCATATGATGCGTTACTATGCAGCAGATGTTCAGCAGTCATTTTATCAGTGTCTTGGGGAGGAACCTGTCCTCCTACCAGGTGCGTCGACCGGGTGGCGAATTATTGAACGGCCTCTAAATACGGACGTCAGCTGTGAATACTGAATAAGTAGCCGTACAACAAAACAAGTGGCTGTCATTAAGGGCGAGGTGGGATAGTTGTCTGAGGCAGCTTTCTGTGTACAATAAAATCTGACGCTTTGTGACATGACACCAGGCGAGATGGAGGCGCGTTAACCTCTCCCCCACTGCCAAGTGGGTTCAACTCTTTATAATAATAATAGCCCCTTCGGTCATAACTGACTATGGGAATGCGCCCCTGAGGTGACAGCACTCAGCTGCTTATTTTCGACGTTTTTTCCTCTCTTCTGTTTGTTGTGTGCGCCTGTAGTGGGTTTGATGGTATTGTATGATGGTGATATTACTACGTGTGATGCATGAGGTCAGCTGTGAAGGCTCCTGAGATAAAATGTAGCTGTGAATTGTCAGAAGGCCCTTCTTGCTACCACTACGACCTCACACCTATCTTTTTTTACTAATGAATGTGGCTACGTTAAATGTCTAGGGTAATGATATGTAATGTGTTGTGGTAGTTTACGTACACACACACAGAGATTTACTCAGTCTAATAATATTAATAAAGGTTATAATACACTGAACTAACTCAAGTGTGTAAAATTTGGATAGTAATTTTCTTACATTTATTTGTTCTGAACCAAGGTTTTATTTTGGCCAGAACATATGAATGGTTTATCAATTATGAAAGAAATGCATGGATATTACATAATAAATGCAAGGTGTGTACATATATATGTTACTAGGCTAGTTAATATTATTATTGTTTACAGTATTAATCTATTTGGGAGAACAGTTAGTGGATGTGCTGTTGGGGTGGCCTCATCACTCCCTGTCTATGGCGATTACACATTGTCCAGTTAATTGATGGAATTTTATGGGTGTGTTAGGAAATAAGTTGAGTTGGTGAACTCTCAGCAGACCAGGCGCTCACGTAACTTGAAGGTGTAGCTCTGGTGCTGAGATCTGGTGGCCCCACCTCTCCGTGCTTGGGGGCAATATCAGAAGTCTGGTGGCCCCACCTCTCCGTGCTTGGGGGCTATAATAGGCTGCTCTGACCCAATGTTACTGCACGGGTCCACTCTGGTAAAATTCAACAACTCATTTGACACCGCATTGGTGCCAACTGAAACTCACAGCTCTGCAATCAAAGTATTAGTCATGTGTCAGAATTCCATCCTCTAACCATTTCTGGACACTACACTACACAACAACAACACCACATAGACGGGTCAGATCTTTCTGACCAAACAACACATCTTACCAAGTTGGTTTCACATAGGATAAGTTCTCCCAGACTACAGATTCTGAAATATGTTCATTAGTTTCCTGCCATAAAATAGGATAGGTGATACGTTTCACTGATCTCAACACTTGATCTGTCCTTACTAATCCTTGCTGGAGTTTATGTATTTTATTTGTCTCTAGACCCTGAACTGGGGCGGGGGGTCTAGAGCGAATCCTTACTTGTTGTAAGGGACAGATTATGCTATTGCAGTATCAAATCACTCGAAACCTTAAACAAATATTAAAATGTACAAAGAAATAATTTCAGTCTTACCAGAAATATGAATATAGAACACAGTTAAATAAATGCTAGCAAAACTCAGCTGAGCTGCTGGCCTTATGATGGCGTCCCTCTAAATATTTCAATAGCTTCGGGGAATTACACCACTTAATAAGTCACTGTGTCTACAAGGACAGCTAATACTGAATGGCACAAAATGCGCGTCTGAGCGCCGATAATATCTTCATCTAGGGCCAATCACTGCCTTTTCTTTTTTCAAATTCAAATATCCTACCAAAAGTCATTTCAGTCAGACCTCAGTCAAGTATGCCTTATTGTCTGTTGGTCCGTCCGTCTCTACTTGCGTTTCACAAAAAAACACACTTGTTTTTTTTTAACCAACCCTGCCTTCCCCTACACAATTCTGCCTTTAAAGTTATTTTTAGCCACAATTCACCATCCCACCCCGTCTCTTCATTCCTACTAGATTTTAGCACTTGCGTCTTCAAGGCCACAATTTTTTGAAAATTAGTGACATGTTTTATCTCAATGCAGACGTTCGCTGATATGAACAACACAGTCTTTTGTCAATATCTTTCGTATTATCTGTCCGTCTGTATAAATGAAAGCATATTATTTCACTGCTCAAGATGGGCCATCCGGCCAGCTAGGTTTTATATTCCTAACATTATTATTAAGAAAAGTTACTTTTCAAACATTTTCTAGAATTTTCTGGAACGCGTTCATCACTGCATTCAAATAAACGGGCTTAGTTATAGCAAAAGCGTCCAATAAATGACTGTGGCGTATAATATCCAAGGTCCCTTTTGTCGATTTCTTTACTTTATGTCAACTTGGGGACGTGACTTTTTCCTCCTTTCCCCACCACTTGCGCCTTTTAGCATTGCTAGTTTCAAGCACGCGTTCAGTCAGATTTTTCCTTTTGATCTCCGTTCTTATCCCGTTCCGTTTTGCCTTCAAGTCTAACAATTTAATTTCCATGGCGGGTGATGACCCGCGGCGTGGGCGATCATGTATTCTAGCAGCTTACGCATTAGTTTTTATCCCTACGTTGTATCATTGGAGATATTTTAACGTTGTATCATTGTTAATTTTGTGACAGCGCCTCTTTTCGCCCAATCTGAGGTGGCGCCGTAAATAGCATCGCTACTTAGTGCGATCGGCAGCTTCATCCTCCCATGTTGCTGGATCCATGTCCAGTGCCCTCATATCTCTCTTGCACACATCTTTGAACCTCAGCTGTGGCCGCCCAATTGTTCTCTTGCCATCTGCTAATTGTCTATAAAAAATATCTTTTGGGATATCGAAGCATCATTTTTTGGTGATGCCTAGATGGCAGGGAGGATAGTGTGATTCGCTTGCATAGCTAGGCGGGGTTGTCGCACGGAAGGTCCTGGGTTCGAGTCCTGGGTAAGCCACTCACGCCTGTTGTTTTTCTGTTGTCTAGTGTTCTACTTCTTTATTTCTTACGAGTGCCTGAAAACAATGGCTTTGAGTGACGACTGCAGCATATTCAGCGAACAACAAGTCTCTTATGGTGACCCTTCTGATTTTTGTTTTGCCTTCAGCCTTGAAAGATTAAACAGACGATCATCTGACCTAGTATGAAGACATATTCCTTCAGTTGCATCTCTGAATGCATGTTTCAAGAGTAAGGCTAAGAAGATCCCGAAGAGGGTCGGAGCCAGAACACAGCCTTGTTTAACGCCACTTCGTATGTCAAAGGGCTGTGATGTGCTTCCAGCATATTGAACTGTTCCCTTCATGTCGTCATGGAATGGCTTTATCATTTCCAGCAGTTTAGAAGGGCAGCCGATTTTCAGGAGGATTTTGAAGAGTCCATCCCTTTTCTGCTCTCTTGATTTTTCCTGAAGCTGGCGGAGAGAGAAGATCATGTCTGTTGTTGATCTACGAGCTCGGAATCTACACTGTGACTCTGGATATATGCGCTCAGCTAACTTGTGTAGTCGCATTAAGATGACTTTGGCAAAAACCTTACCAACAATACTTCTTCTTCTTCTTGCGATCGCATCTTTGATGATTACACCGTCAGACGAGTTCTCATGATGAATTCGACTGCTGTTTGAAGTTCCTCTTTAACTCCATATAGCTTTGAGTTTAGTGTTGAGTCATTGGGCCAGTATATCTTTCTTAACTTGTCATATAGAGGACAGTCCTGTAGAACATGCTCAGCAGTTTGTTCGTTTAATCCACATGTGCACAGTGGTGAAGCAGACAATCGTAGCTTGTGCATGTGTTTATTCAGTTTGTTATGCCCTGTCCTGAGTCGAAAAATAGTTTATCTGTCCCTGCCGGTCGAGAGTGTGATAGTCGTCTTTGGGTTGGTTCTGTTCTCTTCTGATAGTCTGGATAGCTCTCTTTTTCTCAAAGTATGTGACTTCATTATCTTCTTGTTCACATTCTCCTCCCTTTTTTGCAAGTTTATCTGCCTTTTCATTTCCGGGTACACCACAATGAGATGGTACCCACTGAAGTATGGTTCTCTTTTTGGCAGCTACCTTGTTTAGTTCATTTCTCAGATGCGGGAGCTTACCACCCTTGAGAGCTTGCAGGACAGACAGTACCAACAATACTAAGAAGAGAGATGCATCTGTAGTTATTGCAATCACTTCTGTCTCCTTTATTTTTATACAGTGTTACAGTCTTGGCATCTCGCATGTCTTGAGGAATATTTGTCTCTTCCCAGCACTGGCACAGCATCCTATACAGGGGATGTAATAGCGTGCTCTTACAGCATTTTATTAAATCAGGAGGAATCCCATCACTGCCTGGTGCTTTGCCAGAGGCCAAGCTATCAATGGCCTTGCTGAGTTCCTCTAATGTTGGTACCGGGTACGGCATCCAGCTCATCCATAGTTGGCAGACATTTGACAGCATCAAGGGCTGCAGGCGTAACGGTATTTTCTCTAGCGTAAAGCTCAGAGTAGTGCACGACCCACCTCTCCATCTGCTTACCCTTATCGGTTAGCTTCTCTCCACTGATGGTTTTTAGCGGTGCCGTCTTACTTTTTTGGGGGCCAAGTGCTATCTTTATACCGTCATACATTTGTCTAATGTTGCCTGTTTGCGCTGCGGTCTGGATGCTCTCACTGAGCTGGAGCCAATAGTCATTTGCACAGCGTCGAGCAGTTTGTTGAACTTTGCTTCTTGTAGCCTTCAGGATCTGTAAGGTTCTAGCACTCGGTGAACGTTTGTATCCATTCGCAGCACTGCGCTTAGCTTCAATGAAGGGTGCCATCACATCTGATGAAGCATCAAACCAATCATTTGACTTTGCCGTTTTCTTACCAAAGGTGGCAAGTGCAGTACTTTGAATGGTGTTCCGTAGATGCTCCCAGTTCTCTGTAATAGTATCACCATGCTGAGGGCTACTGAGCACTTTCTCGAAGGTCGCAGTGAATTGAGCGATCATGACAGGGTCTGACATCTTGCTGGTATCAATGCGTGGTTTCCCTTCATGTCTGACAAGACAGAGTTTTCTTGGTTGCGCTCTGATTTTGCAGCAAACCAAGGAGTGATCTGTATCACAGTCTGCACTATGGTACGAGCGCGTGAAGAGCACAGACCTGAGAAGTGGCCTTCTGACGAGAATCAGATCCAGTTGGTGCCAGTGCTTGGATCGAGGGTGTCTCCATGACACCTTATGCTGGGGTTTTGTCTGAAAGTAGGTGTTAGTCAAGCAGAGGTCATGATGGACACACAACTCTAAGAGCCGTTGTCCATGTTCATTCAACTTGCCAATACCAAACCTGCCCAGACATGAAGGCAATGAAACATTATCGCACCCACTCTAGCGTTAAAGTCACCAAGGAGAACAAGCTGTTCTTGCCTAGGTATGCTTTTGATGGCTGCTGCTAGATTCTCGTAGAACTCATCTTTAGCTTCTGAGGCAGAGTACAGAGTAGGAGCATACACACTGACAAGGGTGATGGGACCTGTGCTTGTTTGCAGGCAGAGCGTTAACAGGCGTTCTGATCCATTCTCACCTGGTTCAACAATTTTAGTTAGCGATTTTTTGACCGCAAAACCTACTCCGTGTTCTCTAGTTTTATTAAGTTCTTTTCCTTGCCAATAAAATGTGTAGTCCTTCTCGCTCGCCGTTCCATAGCCCGCCAGGCGCGTTTCCTGAAGTGCAGCTACGAGTATATCCACCTGAATTCGTTTAAGCTCATCATTGATTATGGCTGTCTTCCTGACATCGTTTATGTCCTGTAGGTTTTCGGATAGTACAGTCAACATAATCCGGACGTTCCAACATCCCAATCTGAGAGTTTGCTTATTTCTATTATTACGATAATTGCTTGGTGCAAAATTTTCTGTCCACGGTTCGGGTTTGACCCTAATCCCCATGCACCCAATGGGGGAAGCAGACAGTGGCGGGACAACACCTTATTGACTGGGGGCTGCCCAGCTTGAAGCGGGCGGTAGCTGTCCAGTGAGATCCTAGAACCACTCCCAATGTCGGAAGTAGCGTCTGGCGCCATGCCCTACGCCAAGTGGGCAAAATGCTTATAACTGGTAACTGCTACTTCCCGTGTTTTGCCGACACCTATAGGGTGAAGCTGGAGTGTCCTCTCCAGGGAGCGAGCTTGGGCACAGTCATATGGAGATAAAGTTGTTGCCCATGCAGCATGTTCCCCCTTTCCACGCAGCCGGTAGATCCAAAGGAACGTCTGTAGCCGGTACAGTTTGGTACTAGTCACGTCGCAGGAATTGCCAGAATATTCTTGCCAGTTCTACTCTGTAGTCAAAGGTTATCGGAGACAACTGTACACTTTTTTTTTTTTTAATGAAAAAATATCCCGTTCTACATCTGCTTAGATTATCATTAGGATATATAGCGTGGCTAATTCAAGATAATAATGTTGTATTCCGATAGTTGAATATCGTTTTTTTTTTAAACAAAGTATCCCGTTCAACCCTCGATGGGCTATAATTAGGATATATAGTGTAATAAATTCAAGACAATATAGTAACTTCTCCCCCCCCCCGCCCCCCCCCCTCCACTCAGTCCAAATAGAGTAAATCAAAACCAAAATTGTGTATGACCTACACTTTCCAAGAAACAAACAAACAATATATTTAAAAATCAAAAAACAAACAAAAAAATGAATGGAAAATAAATCAAACAAACAAAGTAAAGTCTTTCATAACTGCCATGTTGTTAGCAAGGTGAAAAGGAGTGAGAAAACCCAAGAGTGTTTGAGATTACACCAAATCCATCAATTATCTGCCATCATCCACACGAGCACCCCATCAGACTACACCACCATTGATCCTTATATATTAATTTTAGTTCTTGTTATATACTGTTTTACTATATTCTGCATTTCTCTAGGTCTATCTATTCTCAACACCTGCTCCACAGTTATGGATGATTTGCATGCCTGTAAATAATCTAATATTGGTTTTCTCTGTTGTTCATACCTCCAACATTTTAGTAGGCAATGCTGTATAGTATTTTTTCTAGACACTCTGCACAGTAAGGCTCTTCTATTCTGTCACGCGTAGGGAGAGAACAAGGTCGACACAGGTCAACTGCTCTGGATAACAGTAAGAATATAGATTGATTTTCTTGCAATACTGTAATAGTGATGTTATTTGTTATGAAACCAAGAGGTTAACTGTTTGGAATCAAGGGTAACTAAATACCATGTAAGAATATCAGACAAGTTGTTCTCCCACGTGACTTTTGTTCCACAACTAACATACACCACACGATGTTGACACTTCGACAATAAAGAGGACAGTAAACAAGAAAGGGAAGTCATCACAAAAAGAGAGCTCAGGGCAGGCTTATGATATTTTATCAAATTGACTCAGACGTGTAGTAAGTAAATAAACAATATGCTATTTATTAAGGGAATCACATTTACAGAGGGTTATTTTACATCTGATGAAAAAGAAATATGGAAAAGAATCACGTTTAAATCTGAAGAAAAAAAAAGGAATCTCGGTCCCAGTGGGGTGCCTTATTTTCTTCACTGACTAAGTCTGAGCGTTTGGTGGGTATGTGTGGTGATCTTCTTTCTCTTTATTATACTTATCGTAGTGTTCTTGTAGGATGTAGGCAGAGAGGACACTGTGCTGTGACTTCTTGATGAGGGCACGTGGTGGTGACTGATTGCCCTGTGTGGCACTAGTGTCTTCAAGGATGTCTGGTTCACTCTCAGGGGTGAAGATTCAGTCCCTGTCCCTTCTTGATTTTTGAGCTCAGCAAAATTGAGGGAAGGAGAAGCCAGGTCCTATGTTACTGACACTCTGCACTGGAGAACAAAGTAAGGGGACCATTAATCTCTTGTCTAAAGAGATTTTACATGTATTAAGTTCCTCCACAAAGACTTTTGGTCTCAGAGCATAGGCACACTTACCACTGAAGACTTTGACTGTCCAGTACACTGTATGTAAAAGATGTCTCAGTGACTATTGTCTAACAGGCTCTGTCCTCATCCTTCCAAGTCAAGTGTCTCTCCTCTACACTTAATATGTCTTACTATTTTCCACAATCGACATAGTCTGGTGTATCTTTAATTAATAATTAAGTCTTAATAATCTTTCAGCAAGGAATAACAGCTTTCATAATGTATACTTATAACAGAGTTGTGTTCTAATAAGTCAAGCAATAATGCACAGTAATAAAATACTATAAGCAAACCATATAAGAAAATTAATAATATTTTATACAGATACATAATGGATATGGAAGAAAACTAAATCCAATAGCATAACATATGTTTCTTATCATAGTCATCCGCATACTTCTTCTGCAAATTACACTTGTATCATTAAGCAATAATTAAACAAATAATTGTGGGAGATAACTCACCGCACAAGTCACTTCAGGGTCACACAGTCCGAACTTGAATATTTGATTATATTCATAAGCACGTTATTGACTTTACACACAGTTGTGTACAATGTCTCTCTCTCTCTCTGTGTGTGTCTCTCTCTCTCTCTCTCTCTCTCTCTCTCTCTCTCTCTATATATATATATATATATATATATATATATATATATATATATATATATATATATATATATATATATATATATACTTATATATGTGTATATTCTTTAAAAGTCTTATGTACTTAAACTTTAGTTTCGGCTGGTTTCATGATGATCATCAAGAGAGTAAAGTAAAGTTAAATTTTCTCTGATAAATACATTCTTAGACCGGAAATAGGTGGTCGTCTGTGAGTCACAGGTTAATTGATGTCTCCAAGAAAAACACACACACTTTCCCGTCTTCGCAAAAACCCTACCTTGCTGAATCTAAATTGCCTGTTTAACGAAATTTAATACAAGCACTTCACCTGATCTAGCGTTTTCGGAGGGAAAAAAAAGGTGACTTATATGGAAGACTAGAAAACAGTGACAGGATGGAATGAGTGGAGGATTTTGGAAGAGAAAGGATAGACTGCTCCATGACAGATAGCCCCCCATTTAAGTTAGTTGTCAGACTAATAACGCGAGTCTAACTTTCTTTTTGCATTCCACCGCCTATTGATTCTAACGTCCCATCTAATCTTCACACTCGTCATTTACTTCTACGGTACTCTCGGACAGCGATGCTGAGTCCGATGGTGTTTCTTCAATTGTGTCTAATTCTGCCAGCGTATGCCTGCTCAGAAAGTCTGCTCCCACATTGATCTTCCCTGGGATGTATTTCACCTTGAAGGAATAGGGTTGGAGTAGTAAAGCCCAACGCATGAGTCGTGCATTTAGTTTCTTTGACGCCGCTAAAAACGTAAATGGAGCATCGTCACTTTGTACTGTAAATTGTACTCCATAGAGATATGGCTGATGTTTTTGTACCGCCCATACTAATGCAAGATACTCCTTTTCAATTGTTGAATAATTCCTCTCTGCTGAGTTTAACCTACGACTGGCATAGGCTACAGGAAACAACAAGTCAGATTTGTCATCATCTGTCTGCATCAATGAAGACCCAATTCCAATGTTACATGCGTCTACGCGGAGCACAAACGGCTTTGCTAGGTCCGATAGTCTCGGTATAGGTCGTGATGTCAGCTTGTGTTTAAGTGTAGCATATGCTGCTTCACAATCCGGAGTCCAAACTACTTTCTCTGGCTGGCCTTTTCTGGTCAGATCCGTTCTGTCTGTGAGCACTTCTGTGTGTTCTTCTACAAATTGTTTGACTTGTTTGCCTTGTTCGCTCCCTAAAGGTGAGCTTATTTTCACATCCATGTGCGATTCTTGTGGACGAAGCGGATACTCAACATATATTTTGTCTTCATTATCCACTTCTTTGGCAACCGCCAGGGTCATAAGATGAGCTGGTTCGGGGTTTGGTCGTTCAACGTACTTTTTAAGAAGATTTACATGATAAATCTTATGTTACCCCTTCTTGGAGATTTTGTAATTAGTACGAGAAATCTTCTGTACCACCTCAAATGGTCCCTGCCAACCGATTTGAAGTTTATTGTTGCCACTAGGCAACAACAAAAGTACTTTCTCCCGAATATGCAATTCCCTGTCCTTGGCTGATTTGTTGTAATGCTTGGCATACTTACTACGCGCTCGTCGCAAGTTTGTTGATGCCATCTCCCAACCAACCTTTAAGCGCTCCTTGAGTTCCTGGACATATTTTGATACCGTAACAATACTGTCGTCTGCACTTTCATCTGTCATAGCCCGAAGAAGAGCTTCAAGCGGTCCTTTGATTGAACGCCCGAACAATAAGGTGGCGGGAGAGAGACCAGTCGAAGCGTGTGGCACTTCTCGGTAGGCAAATAGCGCTGCAGGCAGAAACAAATCCCAGGTTCCTGGTTTTTCCTGAGCCAATTTGCGCAACATAGTGATGAGAGTCCCATTGAACCTCTCAACTTGTCCATTGGACTGAGGATGATAGGGTGAGGTGTGAATATGCTGTGTAAGAAATACTCGGAAAATCTCTTCCGCTAACTTTCCCTTGAACTGAGACTCATTATCTGTAAGTATTTGTCGGGGAAAACCTAGCCTGGTGAATATACTCACTAATGCCTCTGCTACATGCACTGAGTCTGATGAGGGTAGTGCAATGGCTTCAACCCACATTGTACATGTGTCGACTTGTGTTAAAATGCAGCGGTTTCTCCTTTTAGTTCTCTCAAGAGGTCCAATGATATCCACAGCTACTCTCTCGAAGGGAGTTCCTATTATTGGCATCTCTCCTAACGTCGCTGGGAATGTCAAATGTTTAGGTGCCACTCTTTGACACTGGGCACAGGACTTAACAAATCGGATGATATCTGCATTCCTCTCAGGCCAATAGTAATGGGCTGATATGCGTTGCATGGTGGCATTTTGACCCATGTGACCGCTGAATGGAAGTGCATGACCCATCTCCAAGATTTGGTTTTTGTACGTAGATGGAACGACTAGTTGCCCATTTTCTAGTCCTATGTTTCCTGCTCTACGATATATTAATCCCAATTTCATATAAAAGTTTCCTTTCTGCAGGGGAGTATTGGCAAATGGCAGTTTCTTGAAGCAGGAGGCCGGAGTTGTATCCTGTGTTTGAGCATTCTTTAACTCCTGAGGGAGGGGATTCTGTACAGGTGCTGGCTCCTGTTCACTCGCAGCTTTACTTATGGTTGTCACTGCCACAATAACAAGAGGTTCTTTTGGTTCACCTAGGAATACGTATCTATAACCCAAGATCAGGTCATAGATTGGGTCATCCATGACTGCTGCTCTGATCTGTCCTGACACAAAGCGGGATTCCACCTGGATAATTGCTATTTGCAGAGTCATTGTCTTGTCACCTTTTGTGGCTCCACGAAGTTCCACAGTGTCTGGTGTTACCTGGCCAGTTTCTACCAGTGATGAAGCGACAACTGCATCGAATTCCAGTCCCGTGTCATAGAGGCAGAGCCGGATTAACGTAGTAGCAAAAGTAGCATATGCTATGGGCCCCTCGCTTTTAGGGGCCCCGCGCCAATAAATATGTACATAAGTTTTTGGTCATCTTCTAATACGAGCGTTAAACCAATGATCTTGTGATTTATGCCATCTTTAGCGCCTTTTCATTTGGTGTCACGAAATTTTGAGAGAAAGAGCATAAGAGGGTGACTTAGTGTGACTCTTCATTTTTTTTATCTTAACTGTTTGCAGACGGAAGCCATTTAAGTGGCGTTGAAAATTTGGTCACGTTTGGACAGAAGCCACTTTTTTGGCTCTAGGCTACTGCACCTCTAATTTTGTTTCGTTCTTTGTGAAATGAATTTGCATTAACAATAAAAACTATAATTTAGGAAACTGAAACTTCCTGTTTTAATTGAGGTATACGGCGTGCTCGCACTCTCTTTCGATCTTGATTAAAATTTCTTGATTTGTGAGGTTAGAAAACTCAAAAAATGAGCAGTAGACACAGAGTTATTGGACGTAATTATGCTTCTGGAAGTGAAAAACGTAAAGCGAAGGAAGAAAAAGAAAGAAGAGATCAACTTGTGATATCAAAAACACGTAAGCTGACAGAAAATTTTGATGTTCATGGTGGTGGTACTCTAACCACTGAAGGAACAACTAGTACTAGTGCAGGCTGTGCAGCAGAAAACATACAGCAAAACCCAGTATACACTGAGTCTGAATGTGAAAGAATAAGTGAAACGAAGAAGTACTCTAATGATATTGGTGACAGGCCGAACAATATAGATGACTGAGCGTGAATATTGGATATCCAAGGGAAGTGAAAAATGTCAACATGTTGATAGTGCCTTCTCTTCATCCGTGCGATTGTATGACACTGAAAAGAAAACTCGATACTGTCAGAAGTCTTATTTTACACATATTCATAAACTTACAAACAAGCAACATGCAAGAAAATGGTTATGCTATTCAGAAAGTAAAGGGCGCCTATTCTGTTTTCCATGCAATCTTATGAGTTCAGAATGTTCATCAAAGTTTACTGTGGAAGGGTTTAATGACTGGGAAAATGCAAGCAATCTATTGCGTCGACATGAAGAAAGCTCCTCACATAGACAAGCTTTAATTTCTGTCTAGATCGTTTCTTCCCACACCCTCCATTTACGGCGCCCCAAGGTGCAGAAGGAACAAAGGAGGAAAGCATTATCCGTTTAAAAAAACATGTCTAAGTTGGGGGACGCCATAAATTCCAATATAAAAGATAACAAAACAAAGGGCTAATTCAGCCCCATTCTGTTGCCATGAGTGGGAGAAATCAAAGTAAGGACTTTTATTTTTGTGAGGTAAAATTAGGCTCCCATATATCAATGTTAACGATTTTTACCAAGCAATAATGTTTGAAAAGTGATGTGGAACTATGTCGCCTAGCCAATTAACTACAGACAAGCCTCATAGCGATATTCATTACTTAATTATATTTTTTTTTATACCGTCATCAAGGTTAATATAGACCTTAAAACAAAATTGAAATAATTAAAAAAAAACCACACTGTAAATGGCTGTATAACCTCGCTCCAACTATGAACAAATTGTTTTTGACATAGTATGCGAGTCATTGTGGGGCAATACCCCCCTTAACAAAACAACAACAAGCCAGATCCAATCTCTCAGAAATGTAGGTGCTGGTATCTGAGGAAAGTGGTTTCTGGATGGATAAGGATAAGTGGTTGATGTAATGATTGAAAGTTAGTTAGTAACAAGAAGAGACTTGAGGGTCACCTCATGAACTCCAGACGTTACGTCACAAAGGCCTGAAAATCTGTAATCTCCCACCCGCTGCCAGGAACCCAAATAGAACAGTCCCAACGAAGATGGTTTGGCCATGTCTGCAGAATGGGAGAAGATCGGCTACCACGACAAGCATGGGAAACAAAGAGCCAGGGATCCAGACCTCCAGGACGACCCAGAGGCCGCTGGGAGGACTACTGAGAAAATCTTTGAAGAGCCGAGAGAACCCGAGGGACTAGAATGGGAACCAGGCACCTGGAAGTATAAGACAGCTGCTGTTGATATGGTCTTCTGCGGCGCTCTCTCTTCCAAAACCTCTTACACCTCACGGTAGAAAGGGGAAGGGGAACGACTAAGTAGAAGTAAATTAATAATAAATAAAAACCACCCACACTACTAAGTTCAATTTATTCTTAATATCCTGTTCCAGATGCCTACAAAAACGATAAAGTCTTAGGGGATAGAAATAATTCTCCACTCTACGAAGGTGATGAATAAAGGAAGGGTGGAATTAAGAATAGATAAAGCAATATTTTTGAGCATCATGGCACAATGGTTTATTGCCTCTCTGCCCTCTTTGCTTTCGTATCAACCCAGCGAGAGTTACTGTGCGCTTGGTTACTCTAAATCTCAGGATACTTAATTCTTAAACATTAATCTCGTAGGCGAAGGAGCCCCCGACTCTTGTCACGCGTTGGGACTGAGCAGATTGGAGAGCATGGTCGACCAGGGTCAACTGCTCACATAAACACTAAGAATATAGATTGATTTTTCTTGCACCAATAACTGTAATAATGATGTAATTTGTTATGAAACCAAGAGGTTTAAAACTGGTCTGGAATCAAGGGTTAAATTAAATTATCATATAAGTATATCAGGACAAGTTGTTTCTCCTCCACCGTGGACTTTGTTCCACAAAACTAAACATACAACCACTCGATGTTGACAATTCTCTCGACATGTAAAAAAATAAAAAATAGGGACAGTAAAACAGAAAGGGAAAGTATAGTAGTAATAGGGTAATCATACAATAAAAAGAGAGCCTGGTCAGGATTATCGATATTTTATCAATCAATTGACTCCAGACACGTGTAGTAAGTAAATTAAAAAAACAATATGCTATTTACTTATAGGGACAGAATGGTAAATCACATTTACATTGGGGTTATTTTAACATCTGTGATAAAAAAACTAAATTAAATATTTGGACGTTTATATCTGAAAAAATATAAAAAGGAATGTTAGGTCCCAGTGGGCGCGAGGGGTGACCTTATTTCCCCTTCCCTGTACTATGTTCTAGTGCTATGATGGCTTTGGTGTGTTTGTCGGTCTTCCTTCGCTTTATTATAACTTTATTCGTTGTTTGTGTTCTTGTAGGATGTAGGCTCGGTCGCTGAGATGGACAATCTTAGTGTGACTTCATGATGTGCAGCACAGTAGGTGGTGATTGGTATCTGCCCCCTAGTGTGGCACTACTGTGTCTTATAGATATGTCTGGTTCACGCACTCAGGGGTTGATAGATTCAGTCCCTGGTCCACCTCCTTCTTGATTTTTGGGGCTAGGGCTCAGCAAAAATGATGGGAGGTCGAAAGCACAGGTGGAAGGTTCCTATGTCGTTACTGACACTCTGCACTTCGGTGAACAAAAAAGTTTCAAGGGGGACTTTAATCCTCTGTCTATCTCTAAAAGGAGATTTCTTTGATTTTTGATTTTACATGTTATTAAAGTTCCTACCCGTGACCTTTTTGGTACTAGAGCAGTAGGCACACTTACACACTGAAGACCTTTCTTGAATGTAACAAGTTTTACATTTATGTAAATATATTATCTCAGTGACACCATGGATCCTTACAGGCTCTTTCCTCTCATCACTTTCCATGTCAAGTGTCTCTTCTCTACACTTAATTTAATATGTCTTCTCTATTTTCTCATTCAAACAGTCTGTCCTTGTAGTTGGTGTTTACCTTTCTTTAGTGTTAATAATATTAATTCCTTATTACTTTTTCAGCAAGGGAAACTCAACAGCTTTCTCATAATGGCTATACTCATAACAGAGTTGTGTGTGTTACTAAATAAGGCACAGCAATTATGCACAGTATAATAAAATAAGCTATAAGCTCAAATCTTTATAAGGTAAATTTATTAATTTGTTATACTGGTACATTATGGATATGGTTGAAACTAAATCCAATAGCATTTTGATTTGTTTCTTATCTTAGTCATACCTCTTACTTCTTCTGCATAAATGTTTCACTTGTATCATTAAGCAATTAATTAACAAATAATTTTGGTGAGATAAACAACTCACCACACAAATATACGTCTGGGTTTTCCAACACAATAATGAACTGGATAAGTATTTGATTATTTTCCAATAAGCACGTTATTGACCTTATCACACAGTTGTGTACATTTCTGGTGTTTTTTCTTTATAAAAATTCTTATACTTATTTTGTTCATTATTTTTTTATCGTTTTTAGGTGCTTTCACTCGCGTGTTCCTCAAGAGAGTATTGTAAATATTTATATTGTTACTCAATATTTTCCTCTGATTTTATACTAGTTTTATTTTTTATGTCCGGGTATAATAGGTGGTTAGTATGGGCTCTCAAGGGTTATTTGATGCTCACTCCCTGAAAAGGAAAATATCCCACCATTACCTGCACGCGTATTCGAAAATACAATACCTGCGGAATCTAAATGGCCTCTGTTAACGGTAAATTTTAAATGTTTTTTACCTGCATACTTAACATGTTCTCGCGCCTGTTCTGCGTAGGAAAAAAAAATAAAAAGAATACTGGGGGTCGGGTGTCCATATGGGAGAAATGACTAGGGAATAAACAGTGACAGGTGGGTTAATGTAGTGTAAAGGATAAATGTGGTAGATTTTAATTTTTAAGAAGGAGAAAGGATAGGATGCTCCATGACAGTTCATAAACGATTTATACTCTCCTTTTCTTACTCTTGAGCCACTAATTCAATCACAAAACTCATTAGTTCAGAGCGTTAGGCCGAAAACTGTCAGCCTTCATCTGAATTAACTTTATACCTGGTATTTCACCTCCTACTTGGTTACTACGCCTCTGCGAATTCCTGCATTATTTTCTTTATCAGTTATTTATCTAGTGCGTGTCTGTGTACTGTTTTGGCCCATTGCTCATTTGACAGTTTACTTCCTCCGACACCTTCTGTTCAGGCTGGGCATGTAGTGAGAGCCATTATTGGGCATCAGAGGTTCATATTCGCAAGCTGATAACTACGCCCAATGTTATAGAAACAAGGTGCAAGTGAAAGAAAACAAATCGGGCTCATATACAGGGTTTTTCATGTAAAAGATACTGAGATATGTGTTTTCAAGCTTTAACCACTAATTCCATGTGTAAACTAGGAGCGCAGGATACTGGGGGGTAGGTGAAAAAAAGATTAGGCAATGAGATTCGTTGACGTGGCCATGAACAGACTGTGGGGGGCACCAAGATTCCCCAATCTGCCTTAAGGTTGCGCCAGGCTCGGTAATATATAATGCAAAATATAATAGCTGGTGCTTGCAACTCAAGCACTGTCTTGGTAGGTTTTATGCTATATGGCAAGCTGTGATTTGACTATTGGTGTCTCGAACTAGACAGCTCCCTAAGCTGATTCCGAGAATATCACGCGAGATGCTGCAGCCTCATATCTACCACAAGGGTAGGCCTAAACCCGTGGACGTTGTATCCGACTCAAGTATATTAGAAGTAAAATTTTTAAACAGTCCTATCTTCACGTTTCCCCAGGGGGACATGAGACCGACGAGTATAGTAATTATGTAGCCCGATAACCAGCCCGAATAATCGTGTGGATTTTTTTTAGTTCCCTTACATTTGGGTTTTTGTTACGCACCAATCAAATCAGGTTGTTTTTTAAAAGGTAAAGGCCATTTTCGTCACGTAAACGTAAAGGTTTTTGTTTTATCAAACCACGTTGTATAAAAAAATTTACTACCATGATGCAAGTGAAGCAAAATGATTTTGACAAATTCATGCTTGTTCAGGGCCAACACCAACCATCACTATTTATTTTGGCCCATAAACTTTGGTAATTTGTCCTAGTCACTATTGTATGCGTAACGTTTATTTACATATGGATTTTGGTCTTTGGGTCAAGCCTAAGGAACCCTCAAGGTTGTGGGAAAGCCCGAAATATATCCGCATATTTTAATGGATAGCTAAGAGGCTCCTGGCGTTCATAATGCGTTTTTCCCTATAATATGTCATATTATGCTTTTCTTCCAACTTCACTGTAGGTACGAATCCAGATGTTTGCGCCTGTCCCCTGGGGTACTGTCCCCCATGGTAATTGGATTTCAGAAAACGTAAGACGGCCATTTTTCTAACGTTTCTAAACCGCAGTATTGTAATGTTTCCCATAATTGCCAAGGGGAAGCGGGTATTTAAAAGCCTTATTTATTTGTTTTAAGGAGATAAGTTAAATTTATGCAAAACTCTGGGGTAAGAAAAAGTTAAGGTTTTTTGATCACTGTCCGTCTGATGGATAAATTAATAATTTATAGCTGTGTGTATCGCTGTGCTAACGCGGGGGGACCTTTTACACGCGTGTGGCAGCAATTGTGTATCGAAGCCGACGCGCGTGTTGTTTTTTAGTATTGCAATTATGCTCCCCCTCCTTGGCCATACTTTGTCCACTCTCCTCTTTCTATTTTCTGTAGTCCCTATGCTCCCTGGGGACCCAGTCTATATGCCGTTCGTGTATTTAGGTAAACGCCGTTAATGTATAAATGGGAATGAATGGAAATATTTTTAAAATTTTAGGTCTATTGATCAGTCCCTTGCGTATCTCAATGTTTTGTTTTTTCTTCCAAGAAATACAGTCACACGTTTTCATTGAAGATTGAACGAAAGGCGGGTGGTATAAAACAAGTTTGGCCTTTTACTATCAACGTGAAAGCGTTACAATTTGCAAGAACGGGAGTAGAAATAAAACAGGGGATTTTGCAGATTACAGTCACCGAGCTTTGTGGTCAGCACTGTTCGGGGGGGGGGGCGACAGAATGTATCTTTTCTTTCTAACCTTTTTCTTTTTATTAAATTTATTTTGGTTAGGCACTTTATCAATTTACGTTGAATATTTTTAATTATGTGGGGCATTAAGTAATTATTTCCACGAAGGCAACTACCCCCTTACTTAAAACAGACATTATTATGTCTAGTCCTTTCCCTATTCTATATCTATATACACGCATAGAGTGAATTTTGTATTATTTATTTCTTGGGGGGTTTACGGTTGTGATTTCTCATCACACGGAATGGCGGGTCACTTTTAAATATAAAATCCGCTCCCAAAATTTATGTTTTTTGCCCATTTTACTAATGGTATACATCGACATGTCTAAAATTATATGGAGCCAAAAGTAGGAAGGACCATCGGTAGTAACCTAGAGTTACTCATATGCCTAGCCACTGTGCTAGAAACTCGAATAGGTTAAAGGTTTTGTGATCCGTGTTTGCAACTTAAATGCCTTTAGGGGGCCATTAACAGATAAATTATTGGATGAATTATTTCTCTTTATTGCCCATATTACTGCAAGACATTCTTTTTTACGCTAATTGGAAGTTATTTTAGTTAGTTGATTTTCAGTCAGCTTTTTATTCAACATTACTGCTAGCATATGCCACTGGGCTCCTTAATTCTTTCCCATCGCAATTTGCTATCTTTGATCTGATTTCTGTAGTAGAGTTGCACCTAACCCAATATTACTTGCATCCGTCCTTACTATGAATTCTTGACTTAAGTCAGGTAATTTCAAAATGGGTTTTACTTGTGAGCTTTTCCTTCAATTCTTAGGTAAAAGGCTACTAGAACTCATTTTTCACAATTGTTGGTGTTCCATGTAATGCGATCTGGATGTCCTTTTTCACGTGGTCCCAAATCACATGTTAACGGTGTCGGCCACATATGGAATTAAAAGTTTTTGATATACTTCTGGTAAGAAACCACATAATGAGACAAAGGATCTCACGTCCTTCTTGGTTTGTGGTCTCGGGGCTTTCTGTAGTTTCTCTAAATTCTTTGGGTCAGGGGTCATGTTTCCCTGATAAACTGTGTGTCCCAAAAATTCCAATTCTTTACATCCCACGCAAAAGCATTTTGGTTGGTCGGGGCTGTTTCGGGTTGTTGTTTAAAATTTGCCTTCCCATAAAGTCGATGATTTAACAGCATGTTTCAGATAGAGTCAATGTTGTTCCTCCTCTAAATGTTTCCTGTTGCTATAGCTATAGTGGATTATCATCCCATTGGTAAATATGTTGTTATACAAGGGGATTTATTCTAGAAGGTAGTCGCCCAATAATTTTTTTTCCTCATCATTCTAGTAGAAGAAGACACTAGGCTGCATTCTTCCGAATCCAAATGGCAATCTATTTAAACTCATAGTGGTCCCCTGAGTCCCTTTCAGAGTTTGTAAAAAGTTTTTTTTATGTTAAAGGAGCTTAGGTATGGTCTAACCCTCGAACCAGGGCTTTTTACTGGAATCTGATAGTATGCCTTTTACTCAGATCCACTTTTGGAGAAAATATTTTAGCTTTTTTTAAGTCTGGCAAACCAGCTGATTTGATTTGTAATCCGGCAATGGAATCCACCTGTCCTTCTGTAATAGCATTCTGTCAGTCCCCTCCTGTTAATCTATACAGAAGAGTCTATGTTCTCCAGAGGGCTTTCCTTAAGAGTTACAACAACCGGAACTAATATTACGAAGACTTCACTGTGTGCGAAAAATTTTTTTCTATTCCTTCAACCAGAGATAGTCTATCCTCATTCCTTCCAAACATTCAAAGCTTTTCTCCTTAGGCAAAAAACGGAAAATCGAATATGGTTATTCATACCAGACAACACAGGTGTGGGGGGTGGGGTTCAATATCAGTTTCTTTTTAGTTTCCCCATTATCATTATATTCCATATAGGTTTTTTTTTGTAAAAAAATGCCCTGGTCGTTTCCTCTGTTAAACACCTCTGCATGATATATTTTAGAAACCTGTTTGCAACTCTCCTCCTTTCTGAGTTTTACATCGTTTTAAAAATGGTGTTAAACTGATTTTTCCACCTGGGTGTGCTGCTGTCTCACACGAGGTGGTTTTGTGTTGTGGTTTGGTATGGTAATTATTCAAAATGATGAGAAAGTTGGTTCCTTTTTTCATCTCCCATGGCGATGGACAACTGTGTCAAAGAAGTTGGTGTGTCCTTCTTCCTGATGTTCTCTTTCCAAATAATTTCTTCAGGAGATTCACATGATAGATTTTTTTATCTTTAACTATTCCCCTTCTTATCTAATCTTATAATTTGTTCTAGACACCTTCTCTAAAACTGTAAAAAAAAAAAAAAAAAAAAAAAAAAAAAACAAAAAAAATGTATATGGACCCCCTTGTCGCCATCCAATCTGTAACTTAAATTCCTGACTCCCGGGGGAAAAGAAATTAGCAGTACTTTTCTCTCCCACAGCCAAATCTCTGTCTTTTTCGCCTTCCTGTTATAAATAGGCAGCTTGTTTTTTTCCCCTGGCTTGTTTCAAATTTTCATTGGCAAGTTTCCAGCCAGTTTTTAAACGAGTGGTCAGCTCATTCACATATTGGTATGAAGATGTAATGTTTTCCTCTGCCTTTTTCATCCCACGTTTACGTTTCTTAACAAAGCTTCGAGTGGTAGACTATTTTATTGGCCCTTTCCCAAACAATAATGTTGCCCGGGGGCACCATAAACCGGCCGTGAGAACTATGGGGGTACCTCCCGAATAAGCAAACGCAAGAGGGGCGGCGTGTTCGCAGGGTACTGGTCCCCCCATGTAATCAACACTGGTCCCATACTATCTGAGTTTTTCGTGTGTGCCAACTTTCTCAGGATCGACATCAACGTGCCGTTAAAAATTCTTTCCACTTGGACCTGTGGCCGTTCCCTTGGGGATGATACACACTTACAATGGAAATTGTTTTGTGTTTTTGGCCTGGAAAGATCCTGAAAAAACCTTCAAAACTTCTTCAGTTAGTTTCTTATTCCTCCTTGAACTGAGAGCCATTTATCAAGTTCACAAGATTTATTTGAAAATTGGAAAAAGCCTAACTAACCTTGTGTGAAAATTTGTGAGCAATGCCTCTCTGCCACATACTTGTTTAGTTTTTTAATCAATCCGATGAAAAACAAGGGCTACTGCCTCTCCCCACACATAGAATAACAATGTCTCCACCCAGAGTCCAGAATGTAGCTGTTCCTTCTCTTCTCTAGATGGTTCGGTGAGGGTGAGATAGGTCCCCACATGATCCACGTGCTCAACTCTCTCAAAGGGTGTTCCCACTATGGGCATTTATCCCAGAGTTGCTGGTGCAGTCCAATGTTTAGGTGCTACTCGTTGGCACTCTGGACAGGATTTTACATATCGTTTGATATCTTCAGTTATTCCTGGCCAGGAAATAAAATGACAAGCTATTTTCGCTCTGTCCTGATTTTATGTTCCACTGATGGGTATTGCGGCTGATTTTCCCATATGACCCATAGAAACGAAAATCAAGAAAAAAAAAATATAATTTGTTTATATATTATATATATCATATACAAGCTCTCGCAATTGCCTAGTTCCAACACTTTTTTTTAGTCCCCCCATATGAAGTGGGAAGGACCAGCTGTCCGTGACCATTGGATTCAGATCCAGCCTTCCTATATATCAGTTTGTTCTTCATTACTGTATAAAAACTCCTCTCCCTGCCTTGCCTGGAGGTGTTATGAGATTTGGGCAAACTTCTTGAAACATTGCATAGCTTTTGGCTGTTATTATAGTTGGTAGTTTTTTGTCCTCAGCCTGTGTCCTTTCCTCATCTCATCTGGGTGTGTAACAGTTTATTGAGTATTTGTATTTATTGGATTTATCCTCCTCCTTTTTTAGACTGTGATCTGGTCTGCACTGTTGTTGCCAATATCACAGGTCTCTTGGGATTCCCCAAAGGAAGACATAGACATATCTGACACACCCCCCCCAATTTTTGCAGAGGGTATTATAGATTGGCCTGGCTCATTTTATCACTGCTGCACTGCTTTTATGTGCATTCCTACTTGTCCAATACATATATCGCCGTTTTCACTTTTATTCGGGGCGACGGGATACGGGAAGTGTCATGGTAGAGCTACATCCTTGGTTTGCAGTTTTGAATCTCCTGTTTTCTGTGGTGTATTGATCGGCCTCTGTGCCCATGCACCAGGTGAGAACTCACAACGAGGAAAGTCGTATCGTAATCTAAACCGGTGTATCATTATAAAACACCTCTCCATATAGTGTCTATGACACCCAAGCATTACAGATGAACATATTTCACAATAACCACACTGGGGTGGTGGTTGGTTTGGTTTCCTGTAGTTTCTTCATTTATGGTATTGACACCTTCTTTTCTCCTTTTTTCCCCCGATGTCATAGCAGCACAATGAGGAGGTTTCCTTCTACATTGGATCATTGTCTCTATGATTGTTCATTCAGCTTTTACTCATACAATTTTTTACACCAATCCTTTTTCCTTGGTTTTGGTTGTCTAAGATTTTCTTCTTCATCATTATTTCCTTTCATCTGAAATTTGTGGGGGGTTTTATTATTTAGTATTTTCATACCGTGGCCTATCAAAATTCATCTGGTGCTATACCTTTGTTTTTGATCCCTAGGATCAAATTTTATTAAAGTTCACTGTTGGTGCACTAAAAAGTTATCCACCTGTTTCTTTTTATTACCTGTTACCCCGGCTTGAGCTGCTTGATACCTTTCAGCAACATTTAGCAACTCACCCAGCCTCTCTGCACCTTGTTCCATGAGAAACTTTCTCAGGTCTGGAGCCATGGACTCTCTTAGTGTCTGCTCTAGAGTAAGGACCCATTTCCTTAAATATCTTGGGTTTTTCCTTTCCAGAGAAGTTCCATTTCTCCAAGGTATGTCTCTATTCGTGCAGAGGGACGCGGACTGGTGATAAAGGTTTCTCACTCGTCTGACAGTACCAGTAGTTTAGCATTCCTAAAATTTTTTTTGTTTTGGTCCCATATAAAATTCTGCACTTCTTTCTTTTCATACTTAAATTGAACAAAATAAGAGCCTGCTTTTAGCTTCATGTCCATAATTTTTCCTGATCACTTCTCTGTGCTCATTTTGCAAAAACGCACTTCATAAGCTGGGGCCGCCCCACGAAGTCCCTGAGATAACTTTAAGCTCCACCTTTCTCTCTCTATCTAATATAAACCATTATGTGGTAGCTAATTAGCTAATAGTTCCTTACGCTTTACATATTTAGATAGGCGCTCTTATAATATCATCGTCTTTTCATAACAAAATGATCTAAATGAAAATTCATAGCTGAGGTTGGAAGAGGCTCCTTGGCTAGCGTAGTGTAGGCATCAGAGCAAAGGGACTGGCACCATTTTCAGGAGCATGGCCTTGAAAAACTCAAAACTCCCTTAGTCGTAACTCATGTTCCCTTTGTAATAATCTCTTCTCCTCCTTTTCTGCTTCCCTCCTCTCTGCAGCTAATCTCTTCTTTCTTCCCAGCTTTCTTGCAGCTAATTTCTTGTCTTCTCTTCCCTTTCTGCAGCTCCAATCTTCTTTCTTTCTTAGCTTCAGCATTTTCTTGCAGCCTCAAATCCAGTCTTTCTATCTAGACATGACAGTGCAGCTTCAATCTAATTTCTTTCAGCCCTCAGCCTCTAATTGTTCAATACTTCTCAGTTCAATCTTTCGCCTTTCAGCCTTCTAACTTTCTTTCGTGCCTCTTTTCTAATCTTCTTTCTTCGCGTTCAATTATATTGTCACATTCCGTCAGTGCTGACAATAGGCAACTCATAAATTGCCCCTTATAATCCTATAGGAACTATTTTGCTAGTTTATACAGTCCACTGAAGTGTACATCAGTCTGAATGCAGATCGAAAATTTGGCCAGGTCGCCATATTGTCTATCAGGTAGTATAAATTTACAATGTCTAACCGAAAACAATTCAATCTCTCTAATTATATTTCTAGTCTGACAAACAGGCACCGTCTTTGAGCTCAACCTTATTTATTTTCACACCAAGGATACCTTTTAGTAATTCTTTAATATTCCCTGATAGTGGAAGTATTACTCCCCCAATATTTTTAAAATAGGGAAAAGAGATTACAAAATCCCGAGATGGCGAGTCGAGACCCCAATATATGTGGTATTGAAGTGGGGATGTTATAATATATATTTATCATAGGGGACTTAGTGTTGTACTGTCCTGATGATGTCAAGCTGTAGAAGGGTATGGTCGATATCTTTATCTAGCTTAATAAGAGGTAGGTTATTTTTCTAGGATATAATATACCTTGACTTGGCTGCCATATGTTCTATTATATGTATACCTTCTCAGTCACAGATATTATTCTGGATTTGGAATAGTGTGGAGTCTACTGTTATGATATAAATGTCTACAGGGTATGTGTATGATGAAGTGAAGTTAGGTCATAACGGAACTCAACAACAGACAGATAAAGCAATTTAATTTATTTCCACCGTCAATATTTCTCTGGACAACACACTGTGTGACAACCTCACATACATATCTTTGTTCATGGAATTACACTCTTCGAGGTGATATCTTAAAGGAGTCACTGATAACTTTTTTAATAAAACTCAAATCATGTTTAGTGGTATATTCATGTGTGCTGTCTATGGTTATGTATATGTGGTCCTGATTCTCAAATACATATGGGGAACCAGGAATTCACAAGCATAATTTTAATTTTTTTTTTGTAATTGTAACAAAAATTTATTCAATAGGGGTACTTGTAAGTGACCCATTAGGGGGGGGGGGGGGATAAAAAATTTTTAAAAAAAATCAAAATTTATTAGTAATAGTATCCTATGTGTTGTCTGGGTGTGTGTATGTAGTAGTAATAGTTTGTTAATATGAGTTGTAGTTGTAATAAGTATAGAGTAATTATTGGAAGGTATATTACTTGGTCTGTTGGTATTTGTCCATCATGACTTCAATAGTTTGTCTTTATTGGAACTAGTATTGGGAGATGGTTCTCTTGTTACTGGTATTAAATATACAATTTATTTTTTAATATTTAAAATGCCCCTACTTAATGTTTTTTTTTACTATATGTACATTTTTAGTTGGGGTACTTATTGTTGAGCTCCATGGCACCACTCTCTTGGTCTTATACTTTAGGCATGACTACTGCTGTAGTAATGGCTCCCTCCTCTGCGCGATTTTACTTTTATTTTAAATTTCTTTATTGGTTCTGGAGCCACCCCGCACTGGTTTTTTGCCTTTTATTGACCAAAGGAGTGAGTAGCTGTTCGCTCAACTTGGCTTCTGCATATAAGGTGCGGCTTGGAGTGTTCTCTGACCTGGTGCTGCTCTATAATTTGAAGGTCACCACGGTCCCTGAAACAAGATGGATGGACACTTCTACGTCATAAAATAATTTATATATTTCTATTTCTACAACTGATGCACAATACATCTACAAAACAGTGAGTTGCTAGAGCGTGTGGCCATTTCCACAACTGTCAGCTTTTCATCCCCCAGCCGCCCTACCTCCTGAAATGTAACTTTATACCAGTATTTCCCTCCTCCTAATTGGTTATACTATACGCTCTCGCAATTTCACAGCTATTTATTGCTTTCATGTTTATAATCTTTGGTTTGTCTGTGTTTACTGTTTGGCATTATTACATTGCAGTTTTACTTTCATCCCAGACAGCCTTCTGTTTCAGGCTTGGAGCAATATTAGGCTTTACATCATGTTCGACTATTTTGATACTACATAATAATAGATTAAACAGGCATTTTTAAATTTACATATTTTACATTCTTTTTTACATTAATCTGATTTGTTTTATTTCTCTATGCTTTCCACATTTCATAGAATAATAAACAGTTTCGGTCTGAAATTGGGCTCAATGAATATAGCAACAACTTCCGGATCTGCGTATTGTTTAATTTTGTCCAGGCTTCTTTTTATTTTATAAATAAAATACCACATGGTGCTCAATCGAACTCTGCTTCTCTTTAGTGGTTTTATTACAAGAATGTGGCACAATGTACAAGAGCTCTGAATCGAGTATATTTCGCACAGCTCTACCTATTGGATAACCATGTCTACACATTCTTTTTCATAATATGTACTCCTTTTTTCACGTTTCCCCTGACATCACAGCCACAAGATAGTATTTATAGCCGACCAATGTTGTTTAGTTAGTCTTATCTTTTGTCTTGATTGTGCTTCCAAATCAATATAGGAGGTTTACTTTGGCTAGGCTATTTCCGCGCTAAGTTCAAGGTTTTTCAAATAAACACGTTATAAAAAAAAATTTTATGAGCTAGGAAATGTTTTTCATGGGGGGGGGCTGTCAGGCCACATCCCCCATCCCTACTTTTTTATTTTGGCCATTACTTGGTGAAAATTACCGTAGACTATTTGCCGTCGTAACGACCGTATGTGTACATATTATTTGTCAGCAAAGTCCTTAAAGGAACCCATAATATACCATATTTAAATGGAGCTCAGGTGGCCTTGCGTTTCAAAATATGCTCAAATTCCTTCATACCTCCTGTTTCAGAAGAATGTGCTGGTTCTGGGATACTGTAATGTTTATTTCAAACGGTCTTTCTATACAAGCCCTGTATTAATAGTCCCATATTTCCACAGAACGCGTTTTTTAGGATTTTAAAGAAAACCTAACTCTTGGACGGTTAGTGTTTTTATCACTGTCCGTCTGAAAAAAAAAGTTAGTGCATGTGGCCTTACACACGCGTGATGGCAAGCAAATTGTGTATCGCGCGACGCGTGTTTAGTATTGCATGCTTCCTGCCTTCTTCATCGCCCCTCTCTCTCTCCTGCTTTATCTGTTCACTCTGTCTTTTAGTTACGCCGTGTATAAACATGGAATGAATGAAATTATTTAAATTTAGGTCGTCATTGATCGCCTGGGGGCGCATGAGTCCTATTCTTTCTTTGTCTCAACAGAGGACCCCAGGATATACACGGCAAGCAGAAGTTCATTTAGTGTTTATCATTGTGCGACAGGTTGTGAAAGTCCAGAAGTCAGAAGATGCAAGAGAATGGCCGGACAACTGACATGTTCAAAGTCCAGGTTGTAGAACAGTTGTCTGACCGCGTCGTAAGTTCCTTTGACAACCTCGAGAAAGAAACATAATGTAACGGAGGAAAGTGTTTGCTCTTCAGGTAAGCGTCTACCGGTGAGAAGTCAAGTGTTCAAATATTCCTTTAAGCTGACAACTTTTTGATGACTGTGTGGCTATCTCGCTCCCTGGCTTTCTGGAATGTAAACCTGACCTGAAGATTTCGCCAATAAGCCTGCGAGTACAAGTTAACGACCGCTTGGTACAGCTTCAGGAGATTGTTGGAAAATCACTAGAAAACGTACTATAAAAACCAATGAATGAACTGTTTCTTTCACTCGGGGATTCTTTGAATACTCAGTTAGCTAGTTTACTCCGTCTGAGTCCTATCAAACTCATACGTCTCTTCTTCACCTCTTGCTTCACTGGTACCTGCTGAAACCACTGATGCAGGAGCGCCGGAATACTTGGTGTAGGCATCCTGCAAGAGGACTAGCTGCAGCGGTGGCACTATTCTCCGTGAGGAGCGCAAATAAAAATGAATGAATTCTTGGTTGTTGCTTTGGTTGTTCTCCATACTTCACAATTATATAATAAGGCTGCTTTGACGCTTGAGTTGAACTTTATGTTTTCTGTGTATGGCTTAATTTCTTTTGATTCAATTTCTATGGCTGATGCTGTTGGTTTCATAATCCAATGTGAAGCCAGTACAAAGACAAAGAAAAATGGTGACAAGAGGCATCCCTGGCGCACATTAGGTTTTGTAAGGTGTTCTTCATAAAGAATTATGTATTTCATGTGTTAATATGTTGTACTTATAAGGAAAGTGATCGTAATGGGGAACTCTACAGTGGCACATAAGCTTTTATTATTATTTGTCTAGACAGTCCAAGGCCTTTTCATAGTCCACAAGTTCACGTAAATGGGTGAATTTTCGTCTCAAACTCTGTTCCAGTACTGTAGTATGCGCAGTCTAGCTACCATGTCTATATAAGATCTGTTTAATCAAAAGCCTGCCGGTTCTTCCATTAATTATCTATGTATGGTATCTTTTAATAACTCTAGTGTGATCATTTTAATATGTTCCCAGGCACTGGTAGGAGGCCTATTCCTTAGCAATGTGTGCACTCTTGCAAAGCTACCTTCTTTAGCAACTTGATCAGATATCATTCCTTCCTGCCTGTTAGAAATTTTTTTTTATGTCATACTTTATTAAGTAATTTGTAAAATATTGATGAAGTGTCAATATTTGCTTATATGGCATTCGCTGCACTCCCATCTAGACCTGCAGCTTTCCAACCGATGTGAAACTGTATGTTTTTTGTCATGTTATCATTTTTTATATTAATTTGTCACAGTTAACTGGTAACTTTTTTCTTCTGCTGGCTGGATGTTTGAGGGCTCTTGTGGAAGTAGTATATATAGAGGTTACTCACAATGATTCGTCGATCTCTTCATCTGCTCTTTCGTGTTACAAGAAAACTGTCCGTTCTTGTCCTTGTTAAGTGGGGGTCGAAGTAGCTAAGAGGTATGGCGTCCGCCTCGATTCTAAAGGTGCCGTGTTCGATTTCCAGTAGAGATAATATAATTTATGGAAATTTGTTTTTCGGAACCAGTGAGATCGGATGCCTAGCCTTCTCGGTTAAGGGCGAAGAAAGTTCGTGCACTGTTCTGAGATCCTCCTTGTATGATCTGAGGGAGGAGATCGGAACACTGATGGAAGTTGTCCGTGTGTAATGAAGATGGTCCTTAAAATCAAACCAAACCCTTATTAAGTCCGTTTGATTGGCTGATATTTGTTGTATGTCACAAACTTGGCTTTGAGGTCACCCGTCACGACTGCAGAATCGTTATTTCCCTTCTTATCCATGACATTTTGAAGAATAGTGTAATTTTTTTCTTTCACCGATTTTTTTTTTGGATGATATTTATCTGTATTCTCCTTCTGGCAGTTTTGAATGTCTCTCGTATTAGTCTGGGTCCTATCACTTCTCATTTTATAAGTGCTTTCTGCGCCTCTTTTGGCGGTATTAGTGCCAAACCTTCACTAGGATGTGCACTTTCTTCCATATGCCCTGCGGATTGCACTATTTCTCTTGTGGTTAGGTTCCTTTTTTTTTTGCCCTTCTATTTTTGCTTTCTGTGTTTTTTGCACACAGTCCCAGAATGTCAGTTTCGTGGTTCTTTATTTATAATGCTACCTGTTTGTTCGAAAAGTTCTAGGCGCCCAATCTGTGGAGGTTGTCCTAGATGAAAGGTGGTGAGTCAGCAGTCCATCAAAGCCCCTTAGATTTTCTCCATACTACGTTATTAAACCTCAATGATAAATGACCTCTTTTCAACCTGGACGGCTGAGCTGATTTACTTGCATAAGGTGAAGTTTGGATTTTTTTTTTTTTTAAACTGAGTTGACTGGCTTAAGTTTTTACACATAAGATAGCTGGTTACATGTTCAATCTTCCTTAGGCACCTTTACGACATGCGTGGTAGGGTTCAGTATAATTATTGTTTGCTCCCATTCATTGACCCCGGTACCAGACGACCAGACCTTCACTAATCATCATCATCATCATGTTCCTTTGCGCTCCCTACAGAGCATGGAGCCATCACTGTAGCTAGTCCCCTAGCAGGAAGCCTGCACCAAGCAGGTCACATGATCCTGCAGGGCTGGTTCTTGTTAGCTATTTGTTTTACATGATGAAGTGTCCAGCCCCGTGAACAACCTCATATTATTCGCATTGTACGACATGCTTGACGTCACAGTAGTCCTATTCTGTATTTCTCTCTTCAAGAACCATCACTAAAAGTCTTGACTAACTCACACCAGCCGATAGACGATCGCAACCTTCCAGGTAATGATAGCATTTGTCAGGAATGGTTTTCCTTGGAAGTATGCCGTTTTCACATCCTAAACTAGAATACAAAGATAAAAACAAATCTATCTTTGGATTCGCACTCACTAATGTTACTCTCGGAGTTTTTCTACCAACACACACCGTCATACAGGTGCAGCGGAGAGGTAATTTGTAAACAGAGTCTGGAAGCAGCTACAGAATAGGTAAAAAAAACATCAAATGAAACAGAGACTAGTATGAGTAAACAGAGACTAGTATGAGTAAACAGAGACTAGTATGAGAGTAATAGGAAAGTGAACATGATCGAGGAGAAGAATGTTAACAACCACGGAAAAAAAGAAAAGAAAAAGGAAAGCAAATAGGTCCCAAGACAGAGACTAGTAATGAGTTACGGTAAACAGAGACTAGTATGAGAATAAAGGCAGCGCGGGGGTGGGATTTTGTAAGGAAAGTGAACATGATCGAGGAGATGGGCCGTAGTTAACATTGTTAGAACAGAATATGAGACGGGGAAAGATGCTAAAAAAGAAAAGAGGGAAGGTAAAAAGGAAAGCAAATAGGTCCAAGACTAATAAAACGAGAACCCCAAATAAGATGGCAATAGGCGAGAACGGTGAAGACAGCGTGACAGAGAGAAAGGGGGGGGGGGGGGAGAAAGAGGGAAATAGAGAGGAGGGGACGGGGACTGAGATCAAGCGAAGAGGCCAGACAGATGGGTTATGCAGGTGTCATCAATAAAAAAAGAATAGGTTATGTACACAAAGGGCGTGCTTGTCTGCTTCATGTTGATGTCAAACTACTGGTTCCACATGTGGTAGGGTAGACAGGAAATCACAGAACGAGAAAGAAAAAGGTTTAAAAAAGAAAGGCGATAAAGAAGACTAAATGTGTCTTGCCTCAGGCGGCGTAGGACTGACGAATGGAGTTGATAGAATCTTTGGCGGTGTGTACATTTATAGGTAAATAGATTCGTGACGAAATAAATCGATTGAAGGATAACAGACAGAAGAATGTAGGCGTGAAACAGCGTAGGTGTAGTAATATACATTAAAAAAGGTAAAAGTAGTCCATTAGTAAATAGTGTTGAAGGGAAGTGAAGTGTTAAAGACTTCACTATACCATGTCCTCGCTGCCTTTACCTTCTTTAACCCAAGAGAAGAGTTAGATATGCTTTTATAGCTGGGTAGAATGATGCTACTAGAATTTGAAGCCGGAGCCAGATAGTTTTGCCGCGAGAGGTAAAACGAAATAAGCACTGTGCCAAACAGACGCTCACACGTTAAAATATATGTCAGGAATGTAGAGTTGAGTAAATAGACTAGATTCATTAATCTGAGTTTCTTTGAGAGATCATGATTAACTAAAAAAACAGACGGGCATAATAATCAGTTTTGAACCACGATTAATATGTCATTGTCTTAATAACTGACAATTTCTCTGACCAAAAATTCAGCCTCAAAGTAAGTTCGTACTCGACAGCGGCGATGCAAAACAGAAGTTCCGCAGACAACGAGAACCGCAGCAATTAGCAAAGTGGTGCCAAGCGATTAAAAAAATATAAAATAAAATTTGAACCTGCAGAATTCCAATGTGGAAACTTATGATGGAGATTAATTAGTGGCATCGCAATTAGCCACAAATGAGATTGAAAAATTCGGAAGAAAAAAATGACAGACAGAAACAATATGGCTATTACTAACTGGTTGCAGAACTTGTGACGATGTAGGCGTCTTCCAGTTATTTGTTAAGTAGGTTTAATTACAAACTAAATTGATAAATAAATAAAATAGAAAAAAAAGTTGCAGCGCTGAGGTAAGACTTTTCAGAAGAATATTGCACTTAACTAGAAAAGCAAGGTAGAAAAAGGTAAATGAAGAAAATAAAACTGTAGCACTAATGATGCTGAAAACAATGGCAATTAACATGTGTCAATATTTATAGGACGCTGAAAACAATGGCAATTAACATGTGTCAATATTTATAGGACGCTGAAAACAATGGCAATTAACATGTGTCAATATTTATAGGACGCTGAAAACAATGGCAATTAACGTGTCAATATTTATAGGAGGCTGAAAACAATGGCAATTAACGTGTGTCAATATTTATAGGACGCTGAAAACAATGGCAATTAACATGTGTCAATATTTATAGGACATTTACGTAGAAAAAAAAGAGAGAGGTAAAAAAAAAAAGAAAGAGAAGTGGCACTGAGAAAATTAAGCGCAAAGAAGAAAAGGTAGACACAGAACACAGATTTCATCGGGGTGACAGAAAGAATTGGAAAACAAAGAGTTACGGACGAGCTAAAATATTTCATCGATTGACAGATACCGCGAGACCAGATCCTTTATGCCATACTGCAAGACACAAAACTTTGATTAACTTGTCACACAATTTTACGCCCCCCCCCCCCCCCCCCCCCCCCCCCAAAAAAAAAAAATTTAAAAAAAAAAATCAGACGTATTAATTTACTCTCTAAGAACATGCATTGAAACTATGAACTGTAATGACTCGAGGACAAAAATAGGAGACTCATTACCTTGTAATAATTTATAAAATGGAAGGTGAAATAAAGGATGTAATCAGCACCACTTTAATTTTGCTTCCCCCATGGAGCATGTAATCATTACACAAGCTGACCCACTTGCAGGAAGCGTGCTCCAAAGTATTGATGTGAGCTTGTAACGATGGTTTATGTAGTAATTTGTATTACATGGTGAAATTGCAAGCCCGTGCACAACCTCAAATAAGTCACCACTTACGACATGTAAGAGAAAGAAATAGGGGCTTTTTTTTCCCCCTCATAGACGCCCGGGGAGAACGCAGGACAAGATAAAAACTGTCAACGGTACAAATTACAGCCAGTCTAGAAGTAAAGATAGTCTCATAGCATATACTACCACAGGGGAGTGAAGTGTTAAAGACTTCGCCTTACTAGGTCCACCTTTTTTAATGAGTACCAGTGACCTTCCTGGCGGCCTTTTGTTTTCTCTAACTCAAGAGCTGAGTAAAGTACCCATTTACAGCTGGGTAGACTAGAGTGTGACGCTACCAAGTTGTGATCCTGGAAAAACTCGATAACTTCGCCGCGAGAGGAAAGCGCTCTAACCGCTCAGCCAGTCGGACGATAGTCCAGAATCACAAGCAATAAAATTCATCCCTACCACAATATTTTCCCCGCAGACACCAAGTAACCGATCTTTCTTGGAAGGCCATTTTAGTCATTATCTCAAGCTGGCAAAGCGGCCAAACTGGCAGGCTAATCTCAACCGAAAACACAGGGAAATCCGCACGCCAAAGTAGACAATGTTAATTATGCTTCTCACTTATGGAATATCTGGCAAATAAAAAATAAATAAAAAAATTGTATTTCTCTCTTTTTTTTTATTCCACGGATTTTTACCAATAGAAGTTTGTAGTTAATGGTTCTCCATGTGAATCGATTTCTTTTTCGCTGCTCATTTCAGTCTGCTGTTGTTCCCGCTCGATTCTTTGTTCTCTGTCCCTGAAAGCTTATGCCGTTATTATCGGTTTCCGATCTGGCAGACGGATTGAGACACAATGAGCTGTTATGTTCAGCGTTGCCACGCCTAGGTGGATTCATCTAGATCTAGGTTTTTGGTCCCGTTTAGGTGTCATTTTCCTCATTAGTTGAAGATTAGATTTCACTCAGAAATAGCCCAAAGTAGCCCAAAAAACCGTCAAAAGTAACCGAAGTTGCCCAAAAGTAGCCGAAGTCGCAGAAGTCTAGGTTTTTTTTTTTTTTTTTTTTCAAAATTCAATGTGGCAACACTTGTTTTGTGTTGTATTATAGTGTCAGCGACCGCCCTGTCCATCTATTACGGTCTTTTTCGTTTTCTTGCCACCTTCAGTGTGGTTATGTAAGCTTGTGTTGGTACGTGGCTGATTTGGAGTTCAACCTCATCCTATTTCTTTTATCTATTGCTTATTGCCTTATTCCATAAAAGTCGCATGCAGGGTTGATTACTGGTTTCTGATTCAGCAAGCATGCTATAAACTTGATATGCTGTTTGTCACCCCGTCGATCCATCTTTTTTAGAGTCCTCATATTTTAATCGCTTCCATTTTGACGCTGATAGTTCATCCGCGCTGCTGGTTGATCGAGATTTGTCCCCACAATGAATCCAAATCAACTTATCCCCTCGATATTTGGCGTTATTTCAATGGTGACCGCCACCTTGACGTTTCTCACTAGATCTTGTCGTATTTCATGAGCTGCATTCATCAATAAACCCACTTCCCAGTTTTCATTACTCCTGTCGTCATAGATAGGTCTTCTTGATGCTGTCTTATAAGTCTTTTTCCCCGATGCACAAAGCTGCTACGCTTTAGACGTCCCAATGCCAGATCATCTAGTCTTGCCTTCATTGGGTGCGTTGGCATACTGTTGTACTTTTCCATCTGGATCATGGTCTTTGTGTCTCTTCTATGGGACAATGTCTGTAATCCAGCAACCTTCTGCATCTCTGTTATTGGTGTAGTTTTCATGGCTCCTGTAATGAGCCTGAGAGCTTGATTTTGCACCTTGTCCAAGGACTGCAGATGTGAGTTAGCAGCTGATGACCATGCTGCTGAGCTAAACTCTAAGTGTGGTCTTATTACTCCACTATAAATCTTCTTTAGATTTCGTTCATTTGCTCCCCAGTTGGTACCTGCAAATTTTCTGAGTATGCCTAGTCGTCTTCGGGCCTTTCCTTCTGCATTTTCAATATGCTTATTCCATGTAAGCCTTTGGTCAAATGTCACCCCAAGATAGGTGGGGTAGCTTTCTTCCTTGATAACGGTTGTCCCTAGGTGTATGTTAGCTGATTTGTCCTTGGGGGCGAGGGAGAACAGTGTTGTGGAGGTTTTGTCTGTGTTTATTGTGATAAGCCATTTCTCTGCCCATGACACTAGCATGTCTGCTGCCCGCTGCATTCTATAATTTGCTGTGGTGACATTTTCATCAGCGCACCAGAGTACTAGGTCATCTGCATATAAGGCAGCTTTCACTCCTGCAGGGAGATCTTTCACCAGGTCATTGATGTAAACAATGAAGAGTGTAGGGGAAATTACTCCTCCTTGAGGTACCCCCTGATGGAGCAACACTTTTCTGCTCTGCAGACCGTCAAGAGTGACTCTAGTTCTCCTGTTATGCAAGTATGACTGGATCCATTTCATCATGTTGCCTTGGATTCCACCTCTCCCAAGTTTTGCAATGAGGCCATCTTTCCACACCCTGTCAAAGGCCTGCTTGAAGTCGACCCAGATCGTTAGGACCTTTTTCTTCTCCTGAAAGGCACTGAACACCACTGAAGCCCACCCTATACCCTGTACCATGGGAGCAGGCCAGCAGTGCCCTCCAAATTAATACGTCGGTCAGTGGTCTCACAAGTGGATGTGAGTATAATGATCTGCAAAAACGAACTGCTACATTGAGTATGATCCAAGAAAGCTATCCCGATCAATCATGGATACATGCCTATACAGATGGATCAGCAACTAATGCTGTTAGGAATGGAGGTGCCGGTATCTTTATCTCATATCCTGACAACCACTATGAGACTAGGCACATTCCCACTGGTAAATTCTGTTCCAACTATACAGCTGAGGTTCAAGCTCTAGAGCAAGCTGCAAATATGATTTATAACACCAACTCTGACTGCCACCAGGTAGTCATCCTCACAGATGCACTGTCTGTCCTGCAAGCTCTCAAGGGTGGTAAACTCCCGCATCTGAGAAATGAACTAAACAAGGTAGCTGCCAAAAAGAGAACCATACTTCAGTGGGTACCATCTCATTGTGGTGTACCCGGAAATGAAAAGGCAGATAAACTTGCAAAAAAGGGAGGAGAATGTGAACAAGAAGATAATGAAGTCACATACTTTGAGAAAAAGAGAGCTATCCAGACTATAAGAAGAGAACAGAACCAACCCAAAGACGACTATCACACTCTCGACCGGCAGGGACAGATAACTATTTTTCGACTCAGGACAGGGCATAACAAACTGAATAAACACATGCACAAGTTACGATTGTCTGCTTCACCACTGTGCACATGTGGATTAAACGAACAAACTGCTGAGCATGTTCTACAGGACTGTCCTCTGTATGACCAGTTAAGAAAGATATACTGGCCAATGACTCAACACTAAACTCAAAGCTATATGGAGTTAAAGAGGAACTTCAAACAACAGTCGAATTCATCATGAGAACTCGTCTGACGGTGTAATCATCAAAGATGCGATCGCAAGAAGAAGAAGAAGAATTACTCCTGTTCCTTAATGTCCAGTTTTTATAATGCCCAAGTACCAGTAGAAAACAAAGGCGAGAAGAAACGTGGCGCGTGAGCTTACAGAGGAACCTTTTTGAGAGCATCACAGGAATCCACCTGAATCTTCTTGGAATCCCCATGGAAGACAGGCTGAGAAAGACAGAAAAATACACGAAGAAGGGAACTTGAGACAGATATAAAAGGGCTAAAGAATATATGGAAAGATTATAATGTATGGCCCAGGGCAAGAATTCTTGGCATTACTTTCTGAAGGTCTCTACTCCTTGTGGAGATGAAGGGAAATAACCATTGCGATTGATAAGAAGTCCACTGTCAGCTTGGTAGGCCTGTGGTATCTGAGTCCACTGTCAGCTTGGTAGGCCTGTGGTATCTGAGTCCACTGTCAGCTTGGTAGGCCTGTGGTATCTGAGTCCACTGTCAGCTTGGTAGACCTGTGGTATCTGAGTCCACTGTGTCACAGAGAGTTATGATCATTAAATTCTCTATATACTCTTCTTTTCTTCACCCGTGTCCTCTATTTTATTATCACTCTTTACCCTTTTCCTGTATTTTTCGCATCCATTCGTTTGCGAAAAATATTTTCTTCCCCATTCTCAACTTTACCGTTTTCTTTCTCATACTGGTAAACGCATTTATGACATAACGTGTCAGTCTTTGTACGAGAGAGAGAAAGTTAAAATGCATTCTATTGCATTAGGTGTCAGTGAACGAAACTGTGCGACCTCAAGACGCAGCTATAGTGAATGCAGTCAGCGACTCATAGCTTGACTGCCTGCGTCAGGACCAGCGAACCAGAGCTGGTCAAGACCGCACTCCACCTCCACGTGGTGGTCCTGGAAACAGTCTGCAGCAGTGCAGGCTGGCTGAGCGAGTGTGGATCGCAATGGGAAGGCAAACCCGGTCCTAAAAAATGCAGTGCAGAAGTCGGATGTGTCGACCGAAAGGTGCAGATATCACAGCTTAGGCGTAAACAGACACAACGCAACCACCGTCCTTTTCATGACGAACGAAGAAGAAGAGGAACGAAACTGTGAATATTCGCTTTCGCCAGACCTATATGCGACATTTTGTCTGCATTTTCACCTGCCACAACGAGTTGCATCGGCTGAGCGCTCAGGTGAGGCGCGATAACCGACATCTCCTCGGCTCAGTTTGAGACATTTGTCTGAAAATCCCAGCTGACAAGGCACTCACTGTTGGCCCTGGTCAGCGTGAGGTATGAAAACGCACGAGTGTCAGTTCATGGTAGTCTTCTAGTTTATGTAAGGTGTTTAAGAATGAGAAGGGGAGATTATTTCGTTTTGCGAAATAAGTTGGGACCCCTTTGTCCTGGTTTAAGATATTTACCGGAGTTTGAAACTAGATTTTCATTCATCCTCAAAATTCGCAGTAGACAGGTTGCTCGTGAATAGAATAAGCTGTATAGCGAAGTTTCTCAGTTTGTTTCGACAATTTGTCGAACTGCTAGACTTCAATAAATATATCAGCGTATGATTCTTTAGTGAGTGATTGAGTGATAATCGCTTATTTCATATTTCATTAGTTAGATTTGGTGCAGAGTGCTTAATTTATATAGTCTGTATTATTTTATAGTGACGAGTTACAGTGGAAAACATTTCTAGCTTAAACTCAGTCGGCTATTAATGAATTAAATTTAACTTCTAAATAATCAGACGAGAGAATATACTTTAAAACTAACTTATAAATGCTAGATGCCTCATGAGTGTTGACGGAATACGTATGTATTCCTAATTCATGATGATGGATTTTATATATATAACTTATTTCACGGGAAGTTTAAACGGCAAGTCAAGCTTTATGCTTGCAGTTCAAAACGTAAGTTATATTGAGTACATAATATGTAAAATATTTCACATGTGTTTTTCTTTATTCAGTGAATACTGGGGTAACCCAAATTTTGCCGGCGTTTAGTACAGAGACATACCTGTGAGAAACATAAACATTTTATATCTTTAACCACGTGGGTTTTTCAAGTACCACCTGTCTGACAGTGCGTGTGCCTTCAGATATAGACAGAACACCAATCCCACTAACAGTTTTTTTTAAAAGAATAAATGTTTATACTGGGCCTTTGAGGCAGATCATATTCTCCTCGAACTCTGTGTTGGGGCTTCTTTGTGGCGAGAATAATTACAGAAATCTAAAACCTTAACTTTCCGACATTGTTGACAAAGTGTGGGGTGAACCTAGATTATCTGTTGAGCGAAGTTGTCCACTGGTCATCTCCCTAATCAAGGGAAACCTCGTGTTCTGACACTGTGTGCCCGCTTAAGCCTAATTCTTACCTCGTGAGTCAAGTGACACTAACTTTAGTCTGAAATAACTATCGCATGAAGCAGACGCTCCCCGGATCCATTTTGATGAAACCAACAAACAAATCTGCAGAGCTGGGATCCGCTTCATTAAACGACATAAACAGATAAAAAGTGTGTGAGTGTCCCGAAGTTAGCGCCAGACGGCGAACAACAGCACGAGTTTAGGTAAGGTTGTGTGAGTCAGGGCCCTGATGAAGGAACCGAGTGAAAGTAGACTGAAGGATGTTCTTTGTTGAGTCACCCACGTTGTAACTTCCTTTATGCAAGTTATTGCTAACAATATTTTCCCTTAGAATAAAGCAGAGTATCAAGTCTGTCCATACCTTAAAAGGGGGAAACCATAGACTCAATCATATGTATCTGTAACCATTTGGGGTTATCATTTTCTTCTAACGGGACTGTGAGCTATATATCCAGGGGAGGACCATACAAACGGGTCTATCACTATTGTAGCATTCCTTGATTTTTATGACTATGTGTACAGGCTTTTGATGTATTTTATATGTTGTGATGTAAGTTCACTATGATAATTAAACTATACCTACATTTATTTCAGTGTGGTGGTCAGTTCGTTCCCATAATATCTATATAATCCTTGTTATAGTTTTCCCACGTCTGTGTGTCTAACTGTCGTCACTTGTATGTGCGGGTACGTGAGTGGAAAGAGATATATTAATATATACATAATTTTTTATAGACTGTCTGACTCATCTGAATCTGTTGTAGAAGATAGGCGGAAAGAGAGAGAGATTCTTGATTTCCGGGACAGCCTCTATAAATTTCTACCATCTCACTTGTGGAAATCTATTTCTATTTACTACCTCTCACTGTGACTATCACTTATTCTAATCTATTCAGAAGGGACCAACCCAAGTCTTAATTTTCCTATCAAATATCTACGACACACTGTCAGCTTGGTAGGCCTGTGGTATCTGAGTCCACTGTCAGCTTGGTAGGCTTGTGGTATCTGAGTCCACTGTCAGCTTGGTAGGCCTGTGGTATCTGAGTCCACTGTCAGCTTGGTAGGCCTGTGGTATCTGAGTCCACTGTCAGCTTGGTAGGCTTGTGGTATCTGAGTCCACTGTCAGCTTGGTAGGCTTGTGGTATCTGAGTCCACTGTCAGCTTGGTAGGCTTGTGGTATCTGAGTCCACTGTCAGCTTGGTAGGCTTGTGGTATCTGAGTCCACTGTCAGCTTGGTAGGCTTGTGGTATCTGAGTCCACTGTCAGCTTGGTAGGCCTGTAGTATCTGAGTCCACTGTCAGCTTGGTAGGCCTGTGGTATCTGAGTCCACTGACAGCTTGGTAGGCCTGTGGTATCTGCATTAAAGCTGCCAGTAAATGCTTTTCAGAGTATTCGGAGTCAGCCTTTAAGGCTACCGTAGCAGTCTCATTGAGTAATCCACACCATATTTCAACAGACCTGGCGATCCCCAACTATGCGATGCTACCTTCCACTATGATATCGACATATTCCGTCACTTTTTTTTTAACGAGTGTGTGGTGGAAGAGCTGGCGAAAAGCCCTGAACTTCGCATTCAGGCACAGGCAACAACAACATTCACCATCATTGCCAAATTAATCATCACCAGCCATCTCGTCACATCTTTATTTTGCAGCAGCGATAGGTGCCTAGACCTCTGTGGAAGCTCCGTTTTGTACAAAAGATTATACCTCGTACCAAAAAACATGCACGCCCCCAGGCCATCATTGCCAGTCAATAATATTATTTATTCTTCTATAAATATTTCGTGCCCATTAATCTATATTATCATATATAATCAGAAGTGAAACAATGCACGAAAGAGCAATAACTATCCCCTCCCCTCACCCACCTCCATATATATTATTATATACAGAAAGTATTATACATGAAAGGAACATGTTCACCGGAAAAAAAAAAAAAACCATTAGCACAGTATCAATTTATTCGATCTCACAGGGGAAAAAATCCCGGGTACAAAACAAACAAGCACCGGAGAGAGTATAGATTTTCCTACAACACCACAAGTTTTTTTGTGTGAGCAAAGCAGAATGTGCTTTTGAAAGAGATATCAAACGTAACAACTAGGAGAAACATACCAATGGAGCTGGCAGGGGTGGTGGTGGTTGTGGCGGGAGTACGTCGAACAAAGATTAGGAATCAGTTGACTAAACAAGAACTGGAGCTTAGTCGCGGTTTACTCTCACAGCGTGCACGGGACAACAAATTAACGATTAATTACGTGTAAGCGCTACCAGAAATAACGGTCTGTTGTTTAAACGTGTGAAGTAATGTTATGTTTCATGTTTACCGACTTACGTGCGCGCGTGCACACGTATGCAATCACGGAAAGTTGCAAGATGTATATAACATTACTATCATCATTACCTTTCAGTACCCCAAGAAGCGTCATCATTTTCCTTTGCGCTTTTTTATGGGGCATGGAGCCACCACTGTAGCTAGTCCCTTTGAAGGACGCCTGCACCAAGCAGTCACATGCTTTTGCAGCAGTGGTCTCTGTGACTATTTGTTTTACATGTTGAGGTTACCAACCCCATGAATAACATCATTTTATTCGCCTTGTTCGAAATGCCTCAGGGTGCATATCAGGTTTATAGCATCCTTGCTGAATCAGAAACCAGTAATCAACTCTGCATGCGACTCTTATGGAATAAGGCAAAAAGCAATAGATACAAGAAATAGGATGAGGTTGAACCCCCAAATCAGCCACGTACCAACACAAGCTTACATAACCACACTCAAGGTGGCAAGTGTGACAGGCACAGGTTATGGAAATAGATTATATGATTTCCCACCTTTGCTTCCTTATTAATATTCACGTTGTGTTAAGCGCAGAACCCCTACACTTCGATATCTGTCTAACTCATAATTCTCGCCACGCCTATTTTCTTTTCTCTATGTCTTACAGGCACTAGGAATGTTTACAAACAGACCTATTACCTAGTCCACGACGGGACAGGTAAACAGCCAGCGAGTAGAGCCGTTAATTGTATTATCACGCGAGCGATTGGGCTAATCGTTGAATAGTGACAGATCAGACAATTAACGCGCGTAGAATGAGTCGTCTGAATGGTAAAATCAAGGGCGATAAGTCAAAAGACGGATTTTCGGTAGTACATTGGTCAGGGGGAATTAATCTGAGGAAAGGAGAGATAACCACAGTTACACCCCCCCCCCCCAACCCGTTTGTTCGTGGTCTCAGGGAACTTAATTAGCTACAGTGAGAGACTCCAGATCAAAAGCAAGTCCGTTCGCTAGCGAAGAATCTGCGGTCGGCATAAGTGAGAAATAAAACTTTCATTCAGAAATCGACCGCAGATTTCCCCAAAATACGAGCGGAGGCGCTATAAATTGCACTGGCCCGCAATTTTATCCCCATTTTATATATATATATATATATATATATATATATATATATATATATATATATATATATATATATATATATATATATATATATATATATATATATATATATATATATATATATATATATATATATATATATATATATATATATATATATATATATATATATATATATATACTCCAGCTTTTAAAATCATTTATCCAGTAGCCTCAGAATTTTCGGAATATCTAGCTTCGAATTCTAGACCATTGTTAAAGTGGATTTCTAAGGATTTTCGTTGGAGATCATTTCATTTTTCTGTGTTGCGGTAAATATCTATTCTAGCATTTTGAGTGATTTAATTGTTAAAGTTCGTCAATATAATCTCACTAGGTTTTTCTGTATTAACTGGCTAACGGATTAAATAACATATAGCTAAATTTTCTAGCTGTAACAAAAATTTAATTAATTGCTATTACCCAGAAAGAGATATTTTAATTGATTAGTAAATGCACTATTCATTATGAGCACTGACGAAATATATATGTATTTCTAATTCATTATGAGTAATTTTATAAATGACTAGCGCTTATTTCACGTGTTAAAAATGATAAGACAAGCTAAACACTTGTGGTTTCTAATCTAATTTAATAACCGTGTGGATAAGAAATCATACATTTCGCGGGTTAGGATAGAATACTGAGATTGTGGTTTAATGTTTGTATTTTCTTCCTAAATCTAGTACGTTTAACAAACCAAACCTACCAGCGGTCTTAAATCTGAGAGAAAAACAGGGTCTAAGTCAAATAGTCCCTGGTAAAATCTACTCTAGAATCCTAGAGCAGAGACTCCGATGCCTAGCTGAGCCACAATTGGATGAAGCCCAGTGCGGATTCCGAGCAAACCGAAGTACTCAAGACCTAATCTTCACACTCAGGCAGCTGAGTGAAAAGGCCCTTGAGTACAAGAGTGAGATCCATCTTTGTTTCATAGATCTGGAAAAGGCGTTTGACAGGGTCCCCTGGAGCAAACTTTGGGACTGTTTGGCAAGGAAGAACATTCCAGCACCTCTGATTCATGCTATACAGAACTTCTACAAGTCTTGCAGAAATTATGTGAGGACAGCAAACTATAAGTCAGAAGAGTTCAGGACCACCACTGGTGTAAGACAAGGCGATATCCTGTCACCTTATCTTTTCATACTCCTCATGGACGATGTCTTCAAGGCATGTAAGGAGAGAACAAGAAAGTATTCAGTGGGGTACTGGAAGATGAGACAGGTCTGTATTTCAGAGCTAGCATTTGCTGATGATGTTGTCCTGATTGCTAAATCAGAGACACATCTCCAATCCAACCTGCAAGTCTGGAAGGAAGAGCTGGAGAAGAGAGGGATGGTCATAAGCAGCTCTAAAACAAAATCCATGGTGATATCACTGTCACGTGAAAGATAATTTATTTTACCATCTTGTCCATAATTTGATTACTCCTTTAAATGTTCTGTTTTCCTGGACATTTTGTAATTTCTTTTTCTTTCCTTTTCTACCTTTGTGGCCAAACTTTCTCACCCTCTCAAACCCCACCCGAGGTTGTTTACGCTGGCCAGCTGCGGTCAGCTAAAGCTAGACGTAATGTTATCTAAACGCACCTGTGGTAAGTTCGACCAGAGAAACATTTCTCGGGTCCGCTTTAAGTGTTAGAACGAGCCAAAGACGGTTTCTGTGAAAGAAACGGTTCTTTAGCGGCGGGTACCCTCTGTGGTCCCAACAGGGGAATTTCTCTGGTCGCTTTAAAACGTTTGATGACGAGCGGCTGGTACCCTTTGAGGCCTGGGTAACGAGTGTGATCTGTTTCAGGGGAAGATAACAATCACGGTCAGTCTTTGGGTTTTCGCCCCTTAGACAAGATAGAGCATAATGTTATGCATTTCTCTACCTGGGGAACTTTCGCACGATTTCTTTTGTCTTACTCTAGATTACGTCTTTCGCCGAACTTCTGTAGAAATATGCAGACCAGGTCCGGGGGGAGCGTCCCTTGTGATCTATAAGAGTAGACTGGTTTTAATAGACAAAGACATTCGTAAATTTTCCTGGCCCGTAGATGACCATCATGAGATAAGGCAAACTTTAACACAGTACTAGAATGTGTTTGCCTATGTTCTAGTCATTTTCGGGGTGAGTTGACATATCTTATAATTATTATATTCATGTTAGTTTTTTATATATATATATCTGTTAGGAAAGTGAATTCATTTCTGAGGACTTCTCCTAGTAATTTATTCAGTGATAAGGTAGCGCTGTCTACGGCCTATTAAGTGGTGCTTAAACTGTTACGGTTTATCATGGGTTAAATGTTAAACTTACAATAACAGATATTAGGCGTAGAATCAGTCCACGAATGCTTACCATTGGGTTAAGAGTCAGCAAAATTAACTGTCATTTCTGTAAGATAATGTCAGGTGTGGATTGTTCACTTTAAAACTGAATAGTGAGATGCAGGTAATAACTCTGGATTATAGGAGATAGTCACTTATTCCTTTTTGATAGATATTTCTAGTGGCAAGGGAGGATCATTTTATGCTTACTTGTGTGGCTAGGCACTAGTCTATAACTTTCACTGAAAGCAGTCACCAGGCATAGATATAATTATATCTTATGATTTAGCCACAACTGTATTATTATAGCAAGAACATTGCATTTTCTTTGTACTCATTTTGTGGAATGCTAATATATTTTCCAAAGGGGACATACGATTTATTTGTGTAATGTCAAATGCTGTAATCTGTTTATGTAAATTCATTTAATGTTGTAAGATGAATAAGCATATTCTTTTAACTGTAACTACAGGTTAGGTTTCCTGTATGTTGAGATTGGGAGAAGAGGAGGAGATTTTGCTGTCAGAACATTTAATGACAGTTACATGGGTGTACAACAGATATTAAGACTATGGGGGCGCGTGTTGATAATTGATATTTTTAAGGAACAGGAGACATGGTTAAAGACAGCCCTAAGCTATCATAGCAATAACTACAATAAATTTAATCCCATAGTGGAGCGAAACTTTCTGTATAAAGTTAGTGTGATTTATTATTTGCTTGATGTAAAAGGGTGTCTCTTTTTGGGTCTCAGTTTCAGGAAGACCGAATTGCTAGAGCAGACTTCAGTCAGGCGAAGAAAGTCATATACTCTTCGATCTAGAGGGTTTCTGTATACATCTAGCAACGAATCGTCAACCCCGTTCCTGAATCAAAACCCCTTTTTGTCAACGCCAAGTTAAGCTCACGCAGTGCAACGGAGCCAACGCAAAATCTGGAATCGCCAAATGCAGTAGTAGCTCTCTACTCGCCTATTGGATTACCAGCCAGAGCATTGCGGCTTCCAGAATATCAAACCCGCTCAGCATGCCTATAGCAGAATTCCATATCACCCGACTTTGTGTGCCTAAACGGGGCACTCAGCAAACCACAGCCAAACCAGTTTAAACAGGATTTACAGCCAAGCAGAGCCTAGCGCCGGATAAGCGCGCCTGGGACTTTTTGTCCTCAAGTGACTTCTTCTGGTGTATTTTCTGGATACTTAAAACCTCGCACGTATGAGCAGCCATCTATGGACAGGCTGTCGTTCAGTTTGTTTATTCGATCAGCAGGAGATAAATAGAGTCTTCCAGACCACCTCGCGCAATTAGGGAGGAATCACCAATGATAGCGCCTATAGTGATTTTATTCAGGTTAATTCCATCACCCATGGAGGATATATACGAAAAAACCACTTACTGGAGCTATTTCATATGGTCCCGAAAACGGACGGGCTGACACTCAGTTATTTCATCTATCTGTGTTCTACAGGTTTTATGAATGGTGATCTGTGTGTGTGGTTGTTGGTGTATATGATTATTGATGACTATTGATGATTAGTTGATTATTGATGTAATTTTATGTTGTTGTGATGATATGCATTATTTTCATGCTTTTCTTCTTTAATAAATTTTACACATTTATTAATGCGCTGTTCACGACCTTTCCATCCATATTTGTATTTTTAGCTCTTTACTATAATCTCTATGTAGGATAAGAGAAAAGAGTGAGAGCAGGAGATGCTTAGACAGTAAAAGTGAGTTGAGGCCTGGAGAGAGAGATCATTTGAATAAATCTTCTTCCAGGTTGTCTCAAGTCCATCTCCTATTTACACCTTATCTAAAGTGTAATCTATAACTCTGTCAGTCCATTATCCCTTGTCGATTTCACTACAGTTGTCCAACTCGACTAATACTCTACACTCTAACTCAACCACGACAATCACGAGAAAAAAGAAAACATCAGATTAAGTTGAAAGAACAGGTCCTGGAGCAGGTCGACCACTTTAAATATCTCGGAGCTATTATAGACCGAAAGGGGGGCATCAAAGAAGAGTTGGCCCCTCGAAAAGCAGCGGCTGGTAGACTTTATCAGGCCATAAATCGAGGATTCCTCAGCAAGAAAGAGGTTGGTAAGAAAACGAAGATGGCTGTATACCGCTCCACCTATGTCCCAGTCTTGACATATGGATGCGAGTCATGGGCAATGACTACAACCCACAAAAGCCAGATTCAAACCTCAGAAATGAGGTATCTGAGGAAGGTGGTTGAAGTAACAAGAGGAGACATGGTCCGCAACCAGACGATACGTCAAGGCCTAAAATCCCACCCGGTGCAGACCCAAGTAGAACAGTCCCAACTGGGGTGGTGTGGCCGTGTCTGCAGAATGGGAGGGGATCGGCTACCACGACAAGCATGGGAAACAAAGAGCCAGGGATCCAGACCTCCAGGACGGCCCAGAGTCCGCTGGGAGGACGGCATTGGACGGTCTTTGAAGGACCGAGGACTGGAGTGGGGCCGGGCCGGGAGGAGGACAGCCGATAGGATAGTCTGGCGCTCTCTCTTCCAAACCTCTACACCTCACGGTAGAAGAGGAGCGACTAAGTAAGTAAGTAAGTGCTAAGTCAAATAGTACCAAGAAAAAAAACCACTCTTATGTATATCGGGTCTTAAAGGTTGACCTATTCGGCCCTCTAGTTTTACCCAGAGAGAGAGAAAGAACATTTGACAAATAAGAATAACGATAACTGGACATATAGATACCCAGATTTCTTGTTTCATTTTTCTAATTTACATTCAGCCCGTTGTGACGAAAGAAACCATCAAAATTAACACTACCCGAATACCAACCATTGTGTTGTGGCGAAGATTTATCCAGCAAGATTTACCTACCAGACATTTCTCTTTAATTAATCGGAATTACCAGCTACTGTACACTGTGAACACTAGGTCTCGTAATTATTTTCCTACCTGGACTAATTGATGTGACATAAACAGATCCACTTATTATTACCAAAGTAAGCGTTCCCGACGGGAGGATTAATAAGCCTTGAAGGAACTGGGGCTTGTTTTGCCAAAAACCAAAAACTGGATTTGTGACTTGTATCACGGATATATGTCAAGATGTAGTTAACACAACGAGTAGGTAAGCATGACTGAATGTGGCCACAGGGTTGTCAGAAGCGAGAGAAAGAAAGAGTGAATAATTCTTCTGTAGTATAATCATTGTACACACTTTTTTTTCTTCCTTTTGTTTGCTAATACTGTTATTTACAGGATATAATAATTAGGAACTCTGTCCTTTACAGTATAGTCAAATTCTATACCATAGCGCAAATCTTTAGACCTTTTGGGGTTAATTAACTTCTTCTTGTGGGATCTTGTCTCAACAGAGGGGATTGCACTTATGGGTTTATTCTTTTAATTTATGTAAACTATGATTTTATATTGCTATTTGATATTTGCTGTTGTGAAGTTTCCTTTATGATAATAAACGTTAACAAAACTTTAATTACCTGTGTTGGTCAACTCAGCCCAATATCCATACCCCATTTACTATAGTTTTCACGTTTGTGCGTCTGGTTGTCGTCACGTATCTGTGTGCGTGTATATGAGTGGTTAATAATATATATGTTAATATATATGGAAGGGAGAGTTGTCTGATAAACAAATTTCAGTCGTAAAGATAGGCTGGACTAGAGTATATTCTCAATACAGGGACAGATTCTACCTTTAAACTATTCACTCGTGAAAATCTATTTCTTTACCTTATCTCTCACAGAGTTATCACCTATTTCAGCTCTATTTAGACGGGACCAGAATCTATCTTAAATACCTATCAAAATCTACGACAGCAAGAACACGAAAAAGACCGTAATAAATGGACAGGGCGGTCGCTGACACTATAATACAACATAACCACACTGAAGGTGGCAAGAAAACGAAAAAGACCGTAATAGCTGCACAGGGCAGTCGCTGACACTATAATACAACATAACCACACTGAAGGTGGCAAGAAAACGAAATAGACGATAATATTCTCTCTTTGATTCTTCAAAGACAACCGGGAACTAAACGTGGTTATTCGGAAAATAGTGACGGTTAATGTTCTAGAATCCTCATGTTAAGAGAGGTAGAGCAGGACCAAAGAACACATAGAGAAGAGAACTGGAGACAGACATGAAGGGATGAAGAAGGCACTGAAAGACACTGAACTGATGACATGGGACAGGAAGACGTGGCATACATTTGTTGAAGACCTATGACTGAAAGACACTGAACTGATGACATGGGACAGGAAGACGTGGCATACATCTGTTGAAGACCTATGACTGAAAGACACTGAACTGATGACATGGGACAGGAAGACGTGGCATACATTTGTTGAAGACCTATGACTGAAAGACACTGAACTGATGACATGGAACAGGAAGACGTGGCATACATTTATTGAAGATCTATGACTGAAAGACACTGAACTGATGACATGGGACAGGAAGACGTGGCATACATTTGTTGAAGACCTATGACTGAAAGACACTGAACTGATGACATGGGACAGGAAGACGTGGCATACATTTGTTGAAGACCTATGACTGAAAGACACTGAACTGATGACATGGGACAGGAAGACGTGGCATACATTTGTTGAAGACCTATGACTGAAAGACACTGAACTGATGACATGGGACAGGAAGACGTGGCATACATTTGTTGAAGACCTATGACTGAAAGACACTGAACTGATGACATGGGACAGGAAGACGTGGCATACATTTATTGAAGACCAATGATTGAAAGGAAAGACACTGAACTGATGACATGGGACAGGAAGACGTGGCATACATTTATTGAAGACTTATGACTGAAAGACACTGAACTGATGACATGGGACAGGAAGACGTGGCATACATTTATTGAAGACCTATGACTGAAAGACACTGAACTGATGACATGGGACAGGAAGACGTGGCATACATTTATTGAAGACCTATGACTGAAAGACACTGAACTGATGACATGGGACAGGAAGACGTGGCATACATTTGCTAAAGTCCTATGCTCCTTGGGGTGTTAAACGATGAAAGAAGAATAATATAATAGCGACCTGGTCCCCTTAGCTGCCATAGTTTATAACTGTATGCCTTTCAAATAGTTTCCCACCCTACCACTTCTAACATCAAAGATCTACAGGTTTAAACTTGCTGCTCGGACCTTCCCCCTCAGCCATCAGTTCAAACTGCAGCAAGATCACAGCTGTAAACATCACGCGCAGTGAACATTTAAGATGTCCAGACACTAATAAGTTGATTGCTTTCATTCAGACCGGTACACCAGGAAATCATGTCCGGTTGTCGAGATTCCAGATAGCGGGCAGAAGTCTTATCTCCAGTGTGGGAGTCTGGACTCGAACCATAGAATCGTCTCAGTCTTTCCTACGTTATGTTTCTTCTGACAAGCTGTTTGGATGCGACTGTGTTTATGTGTCTGTTATTAATAATTAATAAACGAGATGTTCAGTAAGGGTAGCCACATTGCAGATACTGTTGCTAGTGATGAAATGTTAGAGACTTCACCATAGTAGATCCAGCTTTGTGAGGTGGGGGTGAGCAATTCCCGTACTTGTTGCCTTTACTTTCCCTAACTCAAGAGCGAAGTCAAGTGCAATTTACAGCTCGGTAGACGGAAGCTTGAAGCGGTTTGGTTTCGATCCTGGACCCGATAACTGTACCGCGAGAGGAAAGCGCTCTAACAGCTCAGCCAATCGGACGTATGGCCACTGCTTATTCATAGAAAAATTAAGATGTACAAATTCCAGGTTGTTACATTAGTTGAGTCTTTTTTTTTTAAGCCGAACACAGAGCGTTCTACCAATGCAGTAATTGTAAAAAGGAAATAGTGCCAGTTTCTTTACCCTAATGAAATAAAGATTTTCGTTCGTTCGTCCCTTATACAAGTTTGTTTTTGTTTTGGGCTGTGAAGAAAATATTAAAGAGCACTGTTCTTGAGACATTAAAAGTGAGATCACTGGGAGACAAACAAGCAGGTTTTCCACAGAACAGATCTGTACAGACCATACAGCCACACTGCGTATAATATTTGAACACAGCTTTGAACTGAACTAAGCAATTTACATTGGATTTGTGAGCTGTGAAAAGGTCTCCCACAGCTTAGACAGAGAACCACTTCGGAAACTTAAGAGGTATTATAGAGTCCCCCATACTTTCATTAATCTAGAAAAGAAAACATAAAAGACACAAAATACAGAATCCCGCATGAAGGACAACTTACAGAACCCTGTGAGATAAGAAATGGAGTGCGGAAGGAATGCTTCTTCTCGCCATTTCTCTTCTTACTTGCAACATATTGGATTTTGAAAACAATAAATGCAACGGGGAAAAAAAGGAATTCAGTGGAGTCTGACAAAACAGATCAACAATCTCCATTTCGCAGATGGCTCGTCTGTCGAAAATTGGAGTCAAATTAAAGGCACAATCAGAATACATAACGATAGGTCACAGAATATTGATCTGATAATATAAAGTTTATGAGAATAAATGAGACGAATTAATATTAACCAGGTTACACTTAGAGGAATGTCTGTACAGCATGTTGACTCATATACATACACACACATACATATAGTGTGTATGTATGTATATATATATATATATATATATATATATATATATATATATATATATATATATATATATATATATATATATATATATATATATATATATATATATATATAGATAGATAGAGAGAGAGAGAGAGAGAGAGAGAGAGAGAGAGATAGAGAGAAGAGAGAAAGAGAGATAGAGAGAAAGAAAGAGAGAAAGAGAGAGAGAGAGAGATCTTGGAGTAAAATACACATAGTTGGGGGAAAAGACAGTGATATCAGAATAAGAATAAAAATGGAAAGCGCACTGAAAATAAACGGAAATGAAATGTAATCAAGTCCAATATTAAAATGAGAATCTTCAACTCAAATAGCAAGGCATTTTTACTGATCGGCTCTGTAACAAGAACAAAACAAACAATAACAAGAAGTTACAAACTGTCATAAATGGATACTTGCGCAAAATAGAACAATTAAAATCGTATGGCAAGATCATCAATGTAGAAAGGATCAGAAAAAAATATCAGTGGAGGCAAGAAGGGAGGAAAAGAGTTATCGCTGGATGGAACACAGATTTAGAAAACCAGCTGATAGCATTAGAAGGCAGTACGTGTTCTGGACCACAGAAAGAGTCCTAAAATACACGGATAATGGAGTTTGTGGGGGGAAAAAAAGGGTGAAGAAGATTTGGCATACGACAAGAAGCGGATGCAAGAATATGTTGCCGGTAGATGCTCCATTTTCGATTGAGAGTTGGAAGGTAACGAATAAATAAAAGAAAATACATGTCTGGCA